>JARBWK010000016.1:10402993-10445493 GCA_030556195.1 Anolis apletophallus
ATTTATGCCACAGCGGAATAGGCAACAGAAATATAAAGTTTAATTCCCCATGGCCCAATAAACTCCAGTCTCTGTTCTTGAATAATTCCTCATTCAATTCAAAAGGAAAAAATATAACTTTGTATTGAATTGTTTAATAACAAGCTAAGCAGGAAAAAAACAACAGCAATTACAGCTCCCTTTCCCTAAACATCCTTTCCTCACAAATTTTTAAACCCCAACTCCCCTCTTAAACGGACAATTCCCAACTTAGTCCCAACTGTCACTTTCTCAAGGTTCCATTCATCAGTCTTGAGACAGCGCCATCTGGTGTCAAACATATCACACTGCAGAAAATACATCTTGTGCTGACTCATGAATTGCCATTCAAAATGAAATAATCTGACAAGAGGCAGGGCGCCCTCCAGGGGCCCCCGCCTTGTGCTTCCTTCTTCCTGCAATGCCCCGCAGGGAAAGAAGCACGAGGCAGAAGCCAGAAGCAGGAGCGTGCATGCGCCATAGCAGGGGGCGCCCATCCGGCTGGTGAGGCCCGAAGATCACCTGGAAGAGGGCCGAAGATCTACTAGTATCTCCCGAGCTACCTAATGAGCACCCTGCTCTATATCAAGATAGTACCACCGGCCTGTTACAGACAAAACTTTTATGTTGTTGCTGTTTATTCATTCAGTCGCTTCCAACTCTTGATGACCCCCCTGCACCAGCCCATGCCAGAGCTCCTGTCGGCTGTGGCCCCCCAGTTCCTTCAAAGTCAAGCCAGTCACTTCAAAGATCCCATCCATCCATCTTGCCCTTGGTCTGACCCTCTTCCTTTTCCTTACATTTCCCAGCATCATTGTCTTCTCCAAGATCTCCTGTCTTCTCATGATGTGGCCAAAGTACTTCATCTTTGCTTCAAATATCCTTCCGTCTGATGAACAGCTGGGCTTTCTTTCCTGGAGTGTGGACTGGTTGGATCTTCTTGCAGCCCAAGGCACTCAGAATTTTCCCCCAGCACCACAGTTCAAAGCACCCTCTTTTCCCCTTCACTCAGCCTTCCTTATGGTCCAGCTCTCACATCCATATGTTACTATGGGAAATACCACTGCTTTAACTATGTGGACCTTCATTGCCAGTGTGATGGCTCTACTCTTGACTATTTTATCAAGATTGGTCATTGCTCTCCTCCCAAGAAGCAAATGTCTTCTGATTTCCTGGCTGCATTTCGTCTGCAGTAATCTTCTTGCCTAGAAATGCAAATTTTGTCGCTGCCTCAATGTTTTCCCCCTCTATTTGCCAGTTATCAACCAGCCTAGTTGCCATAATATTGAGTTATTTTGATGTTTAACTGCAACTCAGCTTTGCCCTTTCTTCTTCTCTGGTGTTTCAGCCTGGTGCTCATTGCATGTTAGGGATGATGGGAATGTTCCTGAAAATGCTGATGATGGAATTGTTCCGGCAATGCTGATGATGGGATGTTTAGTGAGAATTTGAGATGCAAAATGACCTTCAGATGAGGTTTCTGCTTTCTGGGAACAAATTCTCCCAGGGCCACTAGATGAGAATTCTGTGTTCAGGACTGAAGGCCTTGATGTTGATAACGGACACCTAAATTCAACGAGTTTACATTTAACCACCGAGATAGCATCTGGAATCTAGGCAGCAGGCTGCCAGCTCAGACGTAGCAGCCGGCCTGCAAACCGAAACTGATTTGTCTTTATATTAGATGGCTAGAGAGAAATCTCTTCGTTTCCAGGCTTGTTTAGAATACTCATGCCAGACCTTGTCTTATCTCCAAGCTCCTGATTCTCGCCTAGGCCTTTGTGCACATTTTGCTCCTTTAGCTGCCTTGTATTACCTATGGGATTTTCATCAAGCATTTTACCTTTTTCCTTTGGATTTTGGACTATTTGAACTGTGTGTTTTACCTTGGATATATACTACTATTGATCTTCTTTAACCCTTTGTTGACATCTATATTTGTTTCAATAAGTTTCTATTATTCAGAGACTGTCTGTTGGGTGTGTGACTAGGTGGGTGCTCCATGTCTGAAGTGCAACATCTTCCATCTTGGTGAGAAGGCTCCTTAGCTCCTCCTAGTGCTCGCCATCAAAGTGGTATCATCTGCATATCTCAGGTTGTTAATGTTCTTCAGAAATTTTACCTTTTATACCAAGTTGAAAAGCAAGAGTTTCATTACAGTTGATATTATCATTGAAAGTACATGTTTTACAACATCCAGAAATAACTCTTGACAAAGAGCACATTTGTGCAGTTTCTAATATGTTCTGCCTAGTCTGCTCTTGATGGTCCTTCTTCACTGCTACAAGCCTCTTCACTTTCCTTAATCTTGCAAGCCTCCTTATTTTCCTTTGAAGTGTCTTCTCCTGTTGTTTCTCTAGGATCACCTCTCCCTGGATTCTGTACAAGAGGTCCTCATGTCCTCTGATGAATTGAAATGCATAGCTGTATTGAACTGACCTTCTCTTCAAAGAGCTACCAATATGTACTCATTGCAGGTATAACTGTTGAGGCTTTCTGGCAAGACAAGACCCTGCTCTTGCAACAGCAAACAACTATGGGGCCTTTTGTCTCCATCACTGCAAATTACCATATCTATATAAATAAAAATGTAATGTTTGTTTGTGGGATTAACATCACTCAAAAACAACTGGATGAATTGCCGCCAATTTGGCAGGAAACGAGGATTTACCCCTGCTCGTGCACTGTAAGTCCCAACAGCACGATCCCAGCTCTCTCAAGATCAGGTACTGGAGAAAGTCGATCCCCAACCACATTCAACACAAATCAAATTCTATGCAAACTTGAATGCAAATGGATTCTCCTCCTGAATACGGTATCCCAAAGGGTTAAACGACTCTATCAGTGTCAATCTTTAATTAATTAACTCTCAGCTGCTTCTACTATATATTGCCCTCTGTTTTCTGACCACTTATCTTATGGTCACCTTGCTCTATGTAGCAAGGTTAGGCTCCCTGATTATTACTATAACAGTATGTATATGTGTAATTTAATAATATGGGGTTGGTTTACTAGGCTGTTTGTTAGACTATTATATGTTATTTACAGATAAGGACAACGGAAACATCATGAAGGCCTTGAAAAGCTCCGTCCGGGAGCGAACGCGAACAATAGCGGCGGAACATCCTTGGCATCGCCCATCCTGTTGGCCTGAACTTTATATGCCTCTCTGTGGAGTATACAACTACCTCCTTTTAGTTCTTTCATTTTATGAAATATTTTGCCTCAACAGACTAGAGACTTTGATTTAGGACTACTTTGGACCCTTCTTATGTGCTTGGAGGATTTATGGATATAAACTGACATTTCTCATGTGGACATTGCATCTTATAGAACCACCTCGCCATCTCATCGGTGTCCAGCAATGGGTATTGTATGATTGTCGGGTGCATAACTCGCTATCTTCTCTAGTACCGTTAAATATAGTTATACTTTTATACTTAAATTGTGCCTTATTTTGTAGTACTTTAGAGTTGTTTGCAACCCTTGCTCTACTCTTATAGCATTATTGGGACTTGACCTTGACTTTGGGAGTTGTAGTTCACATACATCCAGAGAGCACGGTGTACTCAAACAATGATGGACCTGGACCAGAAAACTTGGCACGAAGATTCCATATGCCCAAAGATGAACACAGATAGAGTTTTTTTTGGGGGATAGACCTTGACATTTAGGAGTTGTAGTTACTGGGATTTATAGTTCTCCTACATTCAAAGAGCATTCTGAACCCCCTAATGACCAAATTTGGGCAAACTTCCCACACAGAACCCCCCATGATCAACAGAAAATATTTATTTATTATTTATTTGGACTTGTACGCCTCCACTCCCCGAGGCTTGGAGCGGCTTACAGTCAAGTAAAAACACACAGAGGTAAAAGCATATATATTAAACTAGCTTAAGGAAGATTTCCAGCCTAGCAATCAAAGGCTAGCTGGAAAGGTGAGTCTGGCAGGCCTTGCGAAAGGGAGAGTAGGTCCTGCATGGCCATTACATCACTTGGAAGAGTGACAAAGTATGGGGAAGTGCCGGACTAAAAATAAATAAAGATAAAACTAAATTTATTGTAAAGAATATGACAGAAAAGAAAAAAAGAGACATTGCAAAGAGTTACAGGAATTAAGATAGAAAGATGGTCCGCTATTTGGGAGTCTTCTTGACAGGAAGTAATGCCCACCTACTCCAAAACAATTATGAAAGAAAATGGAGGGAAATAAGACTAAAGCTGGAAAAGTGGAGCAAGTTGCAACTCTCAATGATGGGCAGGATAGCCCTGATTAAAATGTCTGTGCTACCAGAAATATTATTTTTATTTCAAACAATCACAATTTTAAGGACAAAAGTAATGCTGGATGGCTGGAGAAAGGACATAATAAAATTTGTCTGGTTGAACAAGAGGCCTAGGATAGGATATCAACAACTGAGAAAGATAACATCACAAGGAGGAATGGCATTGCCGGATTTTCAAATATACTATGAAGCCGCGGTATTGGGATGGGTGAGAGAATGGGTAATATTGACAAAAAGAAACTTGAAGGCCCTGGAAGGAGAAGACCTCTCTACTGGGATGGCACAGCTATCTTTGGAGGGATAAAGTCAAAATAGAAAAAGGTTTCAGAAATCATTTTATAAGGGCGGCCCTTATTAATGTGTGGGACAAACACAAAGATAGGCTATGTAACAAAACTCCCCTGTAGTTTTCTCCGAACGAGGCAGACCATAAGAGGGAAATCCCAAGGGAAAGATGGTTAACTTATAAAGATATATTAAAGATTAAAGGGCGGAAGTGGACCTGCTGTCGCTCGAAGAGATGCAGAGAGTGGAACCTAGTATGACGTGGTTCCACTACTGGCAAATTAAGGAGAACTATAAACAAGACCGGACAAAGGGGTTTGAAATAATAGACTCAAGCTGGTCCAAAATTGTAAAAAGTGACACCAAAATCATACAGAAATCCTACCAATTACTACTTGGTTGGGATACGGAGGAAAACCTGATTAAGGAGGTAATGATAAAGTGGGCCAGACTGGTGGGACATACCATAGATCTGTGTAAATGGGAAGAAGTGTGGGGTAAAAAATTAAAATTTACCTACGCTGTTGAGATAAAAGAAAATTGGTATAAGGTATTCTACATGTGGTATTTAACTCCAGAAAAGCTCGCGAAGTTCAGTAAAGGTAAATTGAATGCGAAATGTTGGAAATGTGGAGTAAATGTAGGTACCTACTCCCATGTTTGGTGGGAATGTAAGGTAAAGAAGAAATATTGGTGGGAGAGATATTTAAGAGGACAAAGATATCCTGGGGAAAAAAATGAGTTTAAACCTGAGTATTTATTACTGGGGATATTGGATTTTGAGTTAGACAAAAATGATGAAAAATTTTTCTTTTACCTGGCCGCCGCAGGAAGGATAATTTTGGCCAGATTTTGGAAGCTAAAAGAAGTGCCAACATACCAGGACTGGCTAAAAAAAGTGTATGACATAATGAACATGGATCTGCTGACGCAGAAAGTAGCACAAAACAGGGTTTTTGAAAACATAAAGGACTTGAATAAATACATTTACTAACTTAAACTGAAGAAATATAAATTAATATGAGTTAAACCAACACAGGGACGATAACACTGGACAATTAAGTTTTGACCACAGGAAGGGGAAGCAAGGGCGACCCCCCTGTGCAATGGTGTAAGGAAGCACTGAACCTCTGCAACACGGACAAGGAGGACTATAGGGGAAATGTTTATGTGTAGGTGAGAGGGGGTGGTTGTGGGAGGGGAAGGGGGGGGGTTATGATTTTATGTTCAAGTGTATGTCTAGGTTTATGTTGGTATGTCTTGATGTTCTGTTTTTTGTTGTTGTTTGAATGAATGAATAATAAAAATAAAAAAAATTAAAAAAGGAAGAGTGTTCCATATTGACGGCACCACCACAGAAAAGGTTCTGCGCCAGGTCGATGTGAGACGGATTGCTTTGAAGGTCGATACTTCAAGGAGGTTCATTTGTTTGGGACCTAAGTGACCTCTGGGGTTGGTAGGGGAGGAGACGGTCCCTCAGATACAGCGGCCCCAGACCATGCAAGGCCTTGAAAGTTAACACCATCACCGTGAAGGTGATCCTGTGCTTAACCGGAAGCCAATGGAGCTGCTGGAGGATGGGTGTTATGTGACATCTCACTGGGGCCCCAGTGAGAAGTCATGCAGCGGCATTCTGGACGAGCTTAAGGCCATCCAGTCCAACTCCCTTCACCAGGGCAAGAAAATGTAATCAAAGCCCTCCTGACAAAGAGCCATCCAGCCATAGATATAGATATATATGATTCACACATACAGAGATATAGTATCATAGATTTGAATGGGTCCCCTAAAGAAGGACAATTATATGGTGCACGTTCCAGAGTAGGCAAACCAGACAATTTCCACATCAACACTGACAAAGAAACAGCAAGAAATACTTTTTACCCACAAGCATAAAGAAATTACATATATTACAAACCAACACTTTCTCATTACTTTTTTTCCAGATCACTTGACTGAGCCAGGCAGGAGAAAGCCCGGATTAACCTCTTTTGGCGCCCTAGGCCACACTTTGGAATTACGCCCCCAAACCAAACTCTACCGCAACCCCCCACCTCCTCCTCGCAGCGCCGCGCGCTCTCCTTCCTTGAGTCAGCAGCCCCGTGGATGGGGCTTCCCTCCGCCTCCTCCTCATGGCGCCGCACACCCTCCTTCCTTGAGGCAGCAGCCCCGGGGGCGGGGCTTGCCTTCGCCTCCTCCTCACGCCCTTCTTCCTTGACTGAAGGAAGGCGGGCGCGCCACGAGGAGGAGGAGGGAAACCCTGCCTCCTCCTCCTCGTGCCCTCCTTCCTTGACTCAAGGAAGGAGGGAGTGCCGCGAGGAGGAGGGAAGCCCCGCCCCCGGAGCCACTGCCAGGCATGCGCAGCAGGAGGGCGCGAGCACCTCTGCCTCCTCCGCCATGTTCCTGGGTGCCGCGCATGCCCGGCAGCGGCCCCGGGGGCTTTCCTCCACCTCCTCGCACCCTCCTTCCTTGACAAGGGGTGGGAGTGATGGCGATGGGGGGGGGCGCCATTCCCTCCTCCCCCACCCCCTCGCAGCGCTCTCCCCCCGCCCTCCCCTGAGAGAGAGAGAGAGAGAGAGTCATCTTCATGCTGCACGTTGCGATTTTGTTTCAACATTTTTTTGGTCCATGTGAACTGCGCCCCCTTGGCTTACGCCCTAGGCCATGGCCTAGGGTGGCCTTATGGGTAATCAGTCCTGGGCAGGGGATGGCTAGGTTATTTATATTTCCTTTCCTCCATGTTATATCCAGAAGGAATACAACCACAAGAGATTCTAGATAAACATTTGCAAAACCTACTTGTAATAAGTGGCTACTTACAACACCTAAAGGAAGGAGATGGAGGTTGGGAGTCTGTGAATTAGACAAAGCTGACCTGTGAATCCCTGGCAAAGATTCTGCTTGAAGCACCTCTGCTACTGAGGTCCCATCCCTTGATGATTTTGTGCAGAATCATCCAATCAGACTGCCTTAGGGCTTCCATGGAAGATTAGTGTAAAATCCAGTGCCTGTCCAAAGTAACCTCCTGTAGCATATGTCCGAGGACAGAAAACAAGATTATTTTCCCACCTTTTAACCTCCCGAGCTTTTTAACAGATGGTGTTTGCATGGCCCTATGGACATTTGTTTCTTGAAAGTGAGAACGTCTTATGAAAACAAATGGTTGGTATGCAGCCATTTGTGGATCATTTCAGTGTGCGGCGTTGAACCAGTGTAACGCAACATAACTAGATAACAAGTGTCCAATTGCTCTGTTTATTAAGAAATACTCCAGGATACAAAGAAAATGAATATTCATCAGACCTCACAACCTCTAAGGCAGGCCCGGAGCACCCATAAGGCCACCCTAGGCCATGGCCTAGGGGGGAGCAAGCCAAGGGGGGGGCACAATTCACATGGACCTAAAAAAACCCAAAACCGCAATGCAACTCTCTCTCTCTGGGAGGGCGGGGAGCCGCTGCAAGGGGCAGGGGGGAGGAATGGCGCCCCCCCTCGCCATCGGCCCCGCCCCGTTGTCAAGGAAGGAGGGCGCAAGGCGCGCCGCGAAGAGGAGGAGGCGGAGGGAAGCCCCGCCCCCGGGGCTGATGCTGGCACCAGGGCTTCCCTTCCTTCCTTCTCCTCACGCGCGCCCTCCTTCCTTGACTCAAAGAGGAGGATGCGGAGGGAAGCCCTGCCCCCGGGACCGATGCCAGCACCGGGGGCGCCTGCCATAAAAGGTAAAGGTTTCCCCTTGACATTGTCTAGTCATGTCTGACTCTGGGAAGTAGTGCTCATCTCCATTTTTAAGCTGAAGAGCCAGTTCTTTGGATTCAAACCGTCAACCTTTCACTCAATGGATATGGGGTTCAGAGGTATTTGGCCAGAAGAAACGGATCAAGGTTTAGCTGAAATGCACAATTTATTTATTTATTTATTTATTTATTTATTTATTTATGTACAGTATTTATATCCCACTCTTCTTACCCCACCAGGGACTCAGGGCGGATTACAATGTGCATATACATGGCAAACATTCAATGCCATAGATACACAACATATATAGACAGACACACAGAGGCTATTTAACATTCCAGCTTTCATGAGGGTATTCTTGCCACCAGTGGAGCTGTCACTTCACCGTCCATTTGTGACACTGATGAAGTACTTCCTCATTCTTTGCAGGCTTGCTGGAGATTTTTATGGCACCATAAATTAGTTAAATTAGCCTCTCCACATACGTGGTACCTACATTTCCTACTTGACAGATGCAACTGTCTTTTGGGCTGCAAAGGTCAACAGCAAGCTACACAAATTGGTCAGAAGCTCACTCCGACCCAGGCTGGCTTCGAACTCATGATCTCTTGGTCAGTAGTGATCTTAATGCAGCTGATTCCCAGCCAGCTGTGCCACAGTCCTGCTGCACAAGCCTATTGCCTGACCCCTGTGCCCGGTTACCGTGGGTTGGCCCATGGAGGAGAAGCCCAGAGGTTGGAGACTATATCCAGCCTTAATTGATTAAGTAATTGATCACTTAGATAGGCCACTGCCCACAGAAATGGAACAATAGTTTGCCAAATCTAAAATATACCTGCCATAACACTATAATTTATTTATTTAAAACTTTTGTACCCCGACCTTCTCACCTCTATTGAGGGACTCAGAATGGCATAACAGTAAAAATTCAATGCTATACTATTTAAAAACAACTACAACAACAAATTAAAATACATTTTAAAACCTAGCATAAAACCACATCGCCATTAAAACAATTCCACTCAATCTGTAAACGTGGTCATTCATTCAAATAATAGCCAGTCTCAGCCTATTCTGGGAAGGCTTGGTTCCACATCCAGGTCTTCACCAGCCTCCTAAAGGACAACAGAGAGGGGGCAGATCTAGCATCACTTGGTAGAGAATTCCACAGCCGAGGGGCGACCACAGGGAAGGCCCTGTCAATCGTCCCCACCAGCCACGCTTGCGAAGCCAGCGGGACCGAGAGCAGGGCCTCTCCGGAGGATCTAAATGTTCTTGATGGTTCGTAGGGGGGAATCCGTTCGGACAGGTAAACTGGGCCAGAACCGTATAGGGTTTTGTAGGTTAAAACCAACAGAGCAGGGGGCAGCACTGTAATATAACACAAATACTACTAAGGCAGCAAATAAATCATATCAAAATACATTTAAATGGGGCTCACAAAATGAGAACCACAACAAATAGCATTAGAAATCACATAGAAGTTACACAAAAAGTACATTGCATATCAAACATTCTTCAAGGATGTGTACAGTTCCAATAGCCACTGAGTAATCATACATTCAAATACAGTACAGTGAAAACAGGGCTACAAGAACGCTGGAAGGGTCCGTCTTCATAAATCAAAACCTAAATAGGATCAAGGTGGAAACCCTTTGTAAAGAGGAAAATTCCTGGGGGCAGTTAGCCCCAACTAGAACCCGTGATCGGGTGGCGAAATGAAGGTTAAGAACATAAGAAGAGCCATGCTGAATCGGACCTCAGCCCATCTAGTCCAGCATTCTGTATCACACAGTGGCCCACCAGTTGTACACGGGGATTTCGAGCAGAAGGGAGGGCAAAACCCTGACCTGCTCCCGACCCCCCACAACCAGTACCCAGGGAAATCCTGCCTACCTCAACCAACTCCGAGGTGGCACTTGAATGTCCTTTTCAGTAACTACCGAAGGTTGTTTCCGGGGTCTTGCTCAGGACGCTAAGCGTCTTCCTGATATGTAGCGCAGGCACCGCCCAGAGTTATGTCGCAAAGGGTGGCGGGAGTGGTAGTCCACTGTTGATTGTCATGAGGAAAGACGCCCGAGCTCAGCTGTTGCGAGCGGCACATGGGGGTCCCAGAAGGATACTATCACACGAAGAGGGGGAGGAGAAGTGATCTTGAATCCTTGGGTTCCCAGAACTCTTCGCTTGAGGATGCTGGGTAATGCTCATTCACACAATGGAACCAACAACAAGCTTCCCAATGGCTGTGAATAAAAGTCACACTGGCTCTGTACTAGTTACGCAGTTGGAGCGTTTCCTAAACATTACCTGATTGAGCCAGTGCATCTTTCCACTTCTAATTACTCGAGGCGAAATCATGTTGCCTTTTAATGTTAACTAACGTTAAAAACTGTCACATGAAATGGTTGGAAATTCTATGACCACCAGAGAAAGGCAATTATGAGTGGCTAGGGAAAGGGAACTAAGTCTGCCAGGGGGAAAAAACGGATTAATCTCTCTCATCGCCATCTGTCAGAATTAACTGACCATAAATCCATAAGGCTTATTTCTCCAGCATCTGTTGCTCCCTCCACGTGTGATTATGGTTTATGATGTTTCTCACTGAGTGGCCTTACCTCTCGGTGGATTTTGCAAATCTAAGAGAGAGCCAGGTCCACTTCTCCTCAAAGCTCAGAACCATAATACACCTTCTGATGAGAAAATGAATGCAACAGTATAAACAGATTTCTTCTTTGATGGATTACTATAGTGTTTAGATCTCATTCATAAAGTCAAAAAGAATATACATTCTCAATTCCAGCCACATTCATGTGTGATAATATCAACATGTTTTGATTGATATAGTCATAAGTCCATCCTTAGTATCATTGCTATGGAAACATCGGAGTTGTAGTTTGGAGAGGCACCAGCACTTTTTGGCAGAGAAGTCTTGTAAGACTACAGCTCCCAAAATTCCATAGCATGGATCCATGGTAGTTAAAGTGGCAAATGCATTCATTCTACAGCAGTGGTTCTGGATCTTCCTAATGCCGCAACCTTTTAATACAATTCCTTATCTTGTGGTGACCCACAACCATCCAATTATTTTCATTGCTAATTCATAACTGTCATTTTTTCCTATTTTTAGGACTAAATTTGGCACAAATACTCAATACACCCAAATTTGAATACTGGTGGGGTTGAGGGGGGTTGATTTTCTCATTTTTGGAGTTGTCGTTGCTGGGATTTATAGTTCACCTACGATCAAAGAGCATTCTGTACTCCACCCACAATGGAATTGAACCTAATTTGGCACACAGAACTCCCATGACCAACTGAAAATACTCAAAGGGTTTGGTGGGCATTGACCTTGAGTTTTGGAGATGTAGTTCCCCTACATCCAGAGAACACTGTGGACTCAAACAATGATAGGTCTGGACCAAACTTGGCACAAATACACAATATGCCCAAATGTGAACACTGGTGGAGTTTCAGGAAAATAGACCTTGACATTTGGGAGTTGTAGTTGCTGGGATTTATAGTTCACCTACAATCAAAGAGAATTCTGAACCCCACCAATGATAGAATTGAGCCAAACTTCTCTCACAGGGCCCCCATGTGTTGAAGGGACCTGCTGGCGTAAGCCTCCCTCCAGCCTCACATGCTCACCCACACATGCGCACCCACACATGCGCACCAGACTGCCATGTGCCAAGCATGCCTGATATCCCTTCCTACTTGGAGTCTCAGAAACATCCCTCCCCTTGGCTGAGAGGTCGGCCAATAACAGCAAGAGGGGGGCTTTTGGCTGGAGAATTCACTGTCTATTTCCGAAAAGGAACAGAAGGACAGGTGAAAGGGATTCCTAAGACCAGGGCTGCCCAGGAAGTAAATCGCGATCGATGAGTAGCTCGAGAGCCCATCTGAGGTAGATTGCAGCAGGATGGGGTGCTGCGCGCGTGCACCCCATTCGCGCGCACTCACCGCCGCGCGCGCTTTTGCCGCCACCTTCCACCCGCGTGGGGCTTCTTCTGCCCATGCGCGGCTTCTTCCGCCAATGAGGCTTTAGTGGGCGGGCCCTGGCGCTCATCTCTTGACACGATGTGGGGACGTGACCGCCCATTGGTTAATCCGGGGGAGAAAGGCGAAGGCGCACGCAGGGATAGGATGCGAGGCTGCAGGAGTGAGTGAGTGAGTGTGTATGTGTGTGAGAGAGAGAAGGCATCGCTGGAGGAGGCTGGTCCCCGTGATGGGGCTGCAGCTGACGAGTGTGCCCTCAATGCCGGTGAGTGAAGCCTGGATGCCCCCCCCCCCTCACGCTCCGCCCTGTCTCTCTCTCGCCTCGGCCCTCGGTAGCACTGGGGCCCCGTCCAGGCTTCACTCACCAGCGTCAAGGGTGCGCTCATCAGCTGCAGCCCCACTGCGGGGGCCATCCTCCTCCGGCAAGGCCTTCTCTCTCACACACACACACTCACTCACTCACTCACTCCCGCAGCCTCGCATCCTATCCCTGCACACGCTTCACCTTGCTCCTGCCCCACCTGTGGTGTTCCAGCCTAGTCAGCCCAGTGGTCAGAGTCTGGCACCGGGGGTCCCAGCTGATCAAGATCAGATCCCAGCTGATCAGGGGCAGTTTGGAGATGACGAATGGCCAGATGGGTTTGCAATGGGATGATGAATGGCTAGAGGGATATAGGACTGCAGATGAATATACTGAGGATTCCATGGAAGAAGATTCTGCACCAGATTATGAGAGGCCCGGTGGCCTTGGTTCCCAAGAGAGAGTTTCTACTCCCTTCCCAGATGGGCATTCCAGAGAAAAGAAGTTTCCTGTTTCTCACTCTGATAGTGGTGCAGCTGGGCCTGCTAACGAGCCAGTGTTTGCTAGAAGGGCAAACATCAGAGATTCTAGGAAATCGTGGAATCTACGGAAGGGGGTGAGGTGGGCCCATCGAGAATAGCTTCCTTATTAGTTTGGGCTCCCGGGCTTCTGGTCAGACCTGAAGCCACGTTCAGCTTGATCAAGTCTCACATTCAAGTCTCCAAGTTCACGCTGACCGCCGTTGCGGTTTGCCTCAAGTACCATGTTTGACCGCCGGAGCGGTTGCCTTGTTTTGGAACTTTGCTTTCCTTGGGATTTAAGCCGTTTGGGCTTACAGCTTCAGGACTCCATTGGACTATTTTTGGATTGCTTTATTCTTACTTCTTTGGACTATTCTTAACCTATATTCTAAATAAAAGAACATTTATTGCAATTGCCTGTATGTGTGTGATCTAAGGGGGGCTGTCCGAGCTCTGAGGTGCAACACCACCCCCCAGGAGTAACTAATGGGTGGTCACATCACCACACCTTATCAAGAGATGAGAGCCAGGGCCCGCGCACTAAAGCCTCATTGGCCGAAGAAGCCCTGCGCGGACGGAAGGTGGTGGCGAGAAAGAGCGTGGCGGCAGGAGCACACGCGTGCACACGTCAAGTAGATCTTTACAACTTGGTTGTTATAAAGCGGACCTGCCCAACTGGCAGCCCGCGGGCCGTACATGGCCTGCCAGCCCATGGACGCGGCCCGCAAGAACTCAGCTGTTTTTATTAAAAATGTTTTTTAAAAATCGATCTCCGGGGGGCGGGGCCACTTGCGGGAGGTGGGGCCACTCACAGGGGGTGGAGCCACTCACAGGGGGTGGGGCCACTCCCGCCCTGGCACACATGCCCGGCATCCTGCACGGCCCGCCCCTTTTTGGCGGGGCTGGGTGACGTCAGGCGTGGCGCCGGCGCTGAGGAGGAAGAGGTGGAGGCAGAGGCCCCGGCTTCCCTCCACCTCTTCCTCCTCGGTGCAGGCACCACGCCTGACATCACCCAGTCCCGCCGAAAAGGGGCAGGCCGCGCAGGATGGCGGGCATGCGCGCCAGGGCAGGAGCGGCGAGGCGCTCTCCGCCATCTCCCTGGCTGTTGCAGCGTCCGCGTCTGGGAGCTTACCTTCCTTCTCGGAAGGAAGCGAAAGTAAGGTAAGCTCCCGGGGCAGCCACTGCAGCAGCCAGGGAGATGGCGGAGAGCTCCTCGCCGCTCCCGCCCTGACGCGCATGCCCGCGAGCGGCCACGTCCCCCGCTGCAGCCCCCCAGGTGATCACTCACCGGAATTCCGGCCCTTGGGCCGGCAGAAGTTGGACAGCCCTGTTATAAAGGTTGCTCGCATGCTGAAAAAGTGTGGGCACCCCTGCCTAAGACCATCAGAAATATATGTTTTCTGATGGTCTTTTGCGACCCCTCTGAAACCCCCTTGTGACCCCCCTCCCAGGTGTCCTAACCTCCAGGCTGAGAACCACTGTTCTACTGTATAGATGCGCCCTTAGTGCCAAAGCAGGTAATCGAGTCTCTATGAGCACTAGAACACTATATTGCTCTCAGCCTGTTTATTGACGTACTGAAGTTCTTAATATACATTTTTATAAGGGCTGTTACAGTCACTCCAACGTATGTTTTATTCCCAATTTGCTGGATCCACGAGAATGCCAAAATGTAGCTCCTCCATGACTTTTCACTTCCATAGCATGGCATAATTAGAAAAAAGCAACCTAGAAATGTGTCTTCATTGGTTTCTTCATTGGGTGATTGTCAGATGGAATAGCAGCAGGCCAGCGATTAAAGAGGAAGGAGGGGTTTCTCTTTTCTGTCTACTGAGCTATGAAACAAAGAATGACAAATGACTTTATTAGTACATGGCAGGACAACATAGCCTTAACTGTATAAATTAATCATAGCGTTTCTGACTGACAGCTTGCAACTTCCCTGAAAATACATACTGGCCATTTCTTGTATACTAGAGATGTGCAATCCCTTAAAAATGGTTCAAAAGTTATTATAAAACTGGGGGGTGCTGGCATTTCATTTCTAAAGTATAGTTAGGGGGGGAAATCATTACAGTAGTTGCCTGAGGGCTGACAAAGGCAGTATACAAGTGCACTAAATAAATAAATAAATAAATAAATAAATAAATAATAATAGCGAGAGTAACAAAATTTCATTACTATTTCATTAGAATAATTGTGCAGAACTACTCTAATTAGGGAAACTTCAGAGGCTCATTTTCCTCATTTTTAAAGTCTAGTCATGTCCAACTTTGGGCGCTGGTGCTCATCTCCATTTCTAAGCCAAAGGGCCGGCGTTATCCATAGAGACCTTCAAGGTCATGTGGCCGGCATAACTGCATGGAGCGCCGTTACCTTTCCGCAGAAGCAGTATCTATTGATCTACTCACATTTGCATGTTTTCAAACTGCTAGGTTGGCAGAAACTGGGGCTAACAGCAGCCATCTCATGAGGAGGAAATCTCGAGGGTTCTCTGTGAGCATTGAAATTGTGATTGATGTATATTGTATATATGTGCGTTTTCTGTGTTATGTTTAAGACTATATTTGTATTAATAGATGTACTTAGCCAAGTTTTGATTTTCCGGACGTTTAAATTTATTCATATAGTCTTCATACATATACATGATGCTCCAAAGGGCTACAGCAGACCTCGAAGAAGAAGATGGCATATATATACGCTATCATACCGATGGTAGCTTGTTCAACTTAAACTGTCTGAGGGCTCGCACTAAGACTCTAAACTATCTAGTCCGTGAGCTGCTTTTTGCTGATGATGCTGCCCTTGTCGTCCATTCAGAAGCAGCCCTGCAGTGCCTGACATCCTGCTTTGCAACAGCTGCAGAGCTGTTTGGGCTGGAAGTCAGCCTGAAGAAAACGGAAGTCCTCTACCAGCCCGCACCACAGGAAGAACACCATCATCCCCATGTCAGCATAGGCAAATCTGTGGTTAAGTCCGTGCAGCAGTTCACCTACCTGGGAAGCACTATCTCTTCAGACGCCAAGATTGATAAAGAGATAGATCACAGATTAGCAAAGGCATATCGTGCATTTGGAAGGCTTCACAAAAGAGTCTGGAGCAACAAGCACCTGAGGCAAAGCACCAAAATCAGTATGTACAGAGCTATCGTACTGTCTATTCTCCTCTATTGGTCTGAAACATGGGTCACCTATCGCCAACACCTACGACTCCTCAAACGCTTTCATCAGCGCTGTCTTTGCTCAGTCCTAAATATACACTGGACCGACTATGTGACTAATGTTGCTGTCCTTGAGCAAGCAGGGATCACCAGCGTTTAGGCCATGTTATTGAGAACACAGCTGTGCTGGGCAGGGCACGTCTCTAGGATGGAGGACCACCGCCTCCCAAAGATACTACTCTACGGTGAACTCACCGCGGGTCAGCGCAAGAGAGGCGCCCCCAAAAAGAGATATACGGACTCCCTGAAACAACAGCTCAGGCTCGGCCAGATTGATCACCAACAATGGTCCACCCTGGCCTCACATCAGAAGGCATGGAGACGCACTATCCACAATGCTGCGGCCTCTTTCGAGAAGACACGCCGGACGGAGCGTTGATACGATCATGCTCCGCCCTCAACTCCGCTGGACTGTCCATGTCCAGATGCCCGACTACCATCTCCCAAAGCAGTTGCTCTACTCCGAACTCAAGAACAGAAAATGGAATGTTGGTGGGCAGGAAAAGAGGTTTAAAAATGGGCTCAAAGCCAACCTTTAAAACTGGCATAGACACTGAGAACTGGGAGGCCCTGGGCCTTGAGTGCTCCAGTTGGAGGTCAGCTGTGACCAGCAGTGCTGCAGAATTTGAATAGGCACGAATGGAGGGTGAAAGAGAGAAACGTGCCAAGAGGAAGGCGCGTCAAAGTGTGCTCTCAGTTTCCTGCACAATTCTGCTATTCCCACACCCAGTGCCTTTCCAAAGAGAAACAGGATTGGTTTTTTAAACACTTTATGTTCTCTTGGCTTTACCTGTGCCGTCACGCCCAGGCATTCAAAGTCCAAAGCTAAGATGTGCTCCCTATCCAGAGCCTGGGGGACTGCAGGTGCCTTCCCCTGAAGCTCAGGGGTCCCAAAAAGCAAAACCACCTCAGGATGGAATAAAACAGAGTTCTTTATTTGAACAAAGTTCTGGAAGAACTTGGCGCAGATCTTAACAGTTTCCAATAAGACGATGAAACAATCTCTCTAGATGGTTCTTTCTCTATACTTGATTGCTGGGATAGAGATTGAAAAATCCCCCTTTGCTACCACCAATGATAGGGAAATCCGGGGATATTCCCTATCCTGACTCTGGCTGGCTATTTAGGAAGAACGGATCTTCCCCTATCTAAGCACAAAGTCAGTTTTATAGGCAGAACTAGTGAAGGTTGCAGCCAGATAACCCCCAAAAAAATACAGCAGGACAGTACAGGACTATAACAAGGTAAATTGGCTAACTATTCACACTACAACAAACACAGAGTTAAAGGTAGTTAGAAGTCCCTAGTACTTACAATGGCCTGTCTAAGCTGGCCTAGCTTGACCAAGGCACATCTGAGTCGTTCTCTACCCTGGAGAAGACTGAAGAGAGATCTCAAAATGGAGAACTCATCCCCAGGGAAAAAGGGGTGGGCCCCAAACCAAAGGGATACATTTTGCAAGGCTGCAGCAGCAAGCTTTGCAAAACAGGCTGCAAACCTGTAAATGTTTAACTAACAGAGTGCCAGTGGGTCTAAGGCAGGGGTGCTCACACTTTTTCAGCATGGGAGCTACTGATTAAAAAACCAAGTTTTTATGTACCGCTCCTTCCAGCAGGCTCGGGGCAGTTTACATAAAATGAAGTTATAAAACATCAACATTTCAATTTAATAACAACAATATAAAACAGAGCATAAAAATACATCCAACCACCCCATTTCTCCCACACTGCCATATTACCACACATATTATCAGCCAGAAAGTAAGAAGAGAGGCTTTTGAACTGCAAGGTCATTTAATACGCAGCAAGGTAAACAAAGGGGCATGCAAAAATACATCCAACCACCCCATTTCTCCCACACTGCCATATTACCACACATATTATCAGCCAGAAAGTAAGAAGAGAGGCTTTGGAACTGCAAGGCCATTTAATACTCAGCAAGGTAAACAAAGGGGCATGCAAAAATACATCCAACCACCCCATTTCTCCCACACTGCCATATTACCACACATATTATCAGCCAGAAAGTAAGAAGAGAGGCTTTCGAACTGCAAGGCCATTTAATATTCAGCAAGGTAAACAAAGGGGCATGCAAAAATACATCCAACCACCCCATTTCTCCCACATTTCCATATTCCCCAACATATATTTCTCAAGGAACAAAGCAAGCAGAGAGGCTTTGGACCTAAAAGGCCTTTTTTAAACATGAAAAATAAACAAAGAGACATGCCACAGAACAATCAAGCACCCACCCCAAAGTAAAAAGACCGACCTTTGAGATGCGGTAAGGAAATGACCCCAAAGCGTCCTTCTTCTCCTCCTCCGTCGTTGCTCCTATTTCCACGCCGCCAGCATGCGTGCCGCCTCCAAGAGCTCACGAGAAGTCTGAGAGGCAGAATGGGCGCTTCTGCGCATGCGCGCGGGGCCAGCCATGCATCGCGTCATCCAGGCCCGCCCCCTTTGGTCTCCTACGACTCTGAGTGGCTGGAGAAGGACGGAGGGAGGAGGAGGAATCCAAAAGAGGGGGCCCATTCTGCCTCTTGGACTCTGGAGCTTTTGGAGGCGGCGCGCGAGCAGGGAGCGGGGAGGAGCAACGACGGAGGACTTCTTTGCAGTATGCAGGGGCGCGTGAAGAGGACAAACTGCAAAAAACCTGGTCAGGGGCCTGAAGATCACCAGGATGAGGCCCAAAGATCACCCTGGTGATCCCGATCACCATTCTGAGCACCCCTGGTCTAAGGCAACCCTAAAGGAAAATGCAAAGGGGTGCTGTTTTCTAGAACTGGGGGCAATACAAAACAGGTGTCTGCAAGACGGAACATTACCAAAGTTGCTTAATGCTTATACTGGAAATTAAACTGACCATGAGAGGCATCCAAATGTTACAGAGCGTTAACAAAAATTATTGGTGAATGTTTCGATTCTTAATTTTCCCCTACCTTTCCTGCATGTTTCTAATATTGATCCATATGCACAAATTTAATGAACTTGTTACGAAATACAACGAAAAACATTGGATTAAATACATCCTTTATCCATTGTTTGATGCCAAATATTGCCATACCCCTTTGCATATATTTTGGTGTCCGGACATGAAACACAAGTAGCTTGTGTTATTGGAAGCATTCTTCAATGGAAGAGGATTGTTCTGCAATATGGTACATTTAACAATTGCACATTCTCAGGGGAAGACAGCTCGAGTTCTCTGAAAGTATGTAGTTTATGAAGAGAGTGGCAAATCATTTTGAAAAGTAAATGTTGGGAGTTACTACTGTGCTTCCCAGAAAACAAACATTCGAAATGGATATGCAGTCTCCAACTCGACAAGTGAACTGTCTCCAGGGAATGTTGTACTTAAAAAACAACAACTAAGATACGAAAAGTTGTATGTTGGGAGTGTCATGCACACTCTCAGCGAGCACTTGGGGAGCTAGAGCTGACAGAGGGAGCTCAACCCACTCTCCCTGTAGTCCAGTGTTTCCCAACCTTTTTTGAGCCGCGGCACACTTTTAACATTTAAAAAATCCAGGGGCACACCACCAACCAAAATGACATAAAATGACACTCTAACACCGTAAAGAACGGCTTGGGGATGGTGGACTGTTGGGAACAGCTGCTGGGAGTGCCGAAGGCGGGGGGAGAGGGAAGCCAGGCCGCGCCATGCCCTGCCCCTTCCCCCCGGCTTCAGCTCTCCCAGCAGCTTCTCCAGCCTTGTGGGGGCAATGCCAAGGCAGTGGTGACAGAGCCAGCACAATGCTGGCTTGGCATTGCCCCCTCAAGGCTGGAGCAGCTGCTGGGAGTGCCGAAGCCAGGGGAGGGGGTGGAGCCAGGCCGCGCCATGCCCCGCCCCCTCTCCCCAGCTTCAGCTCTCCCAGCAGCTTCTCCAGCCTTGAGGGGGCAATGCCAAGGCAGCGGTGACAGAGCCAGCACAATGCTGGCTTGGCATTGCCCCCTCAAGGCTGGAGCAGCTGCTGGGAGTGCTGAAGCCGGGGAGGGGCCGAAGCCAGACTGCGCCAGGGCGCCATGCCTTGCCCCCTCCCCCTGGCTTCAGCTCTCCCAGCAGCTTCTCCAGCCTTGGGGGCAATGCCAAGCCAGCGGTGGCAGAGCCAGCACAATGCCAGGCCGTGCCATCCCCCCCGGGAGCCAGGCCGCGTCATGCCCCGCCCCCTCCTTCTGGCTTCAGCTATCCCACAGAGGAGGAGCATGAGCGGTGGACAGGCTTCAGTGGGCGGGGCTCCTCCTCCATGCGGCTTCAGCGAGCGAGGGGCGAGAATCATGGCGGGAGTCATGGTGGATTGGAGGCTGGCTGGGGAAACGGCCGAAGGAGGCAGTGGCCCGGCCCCTTCTTCTTTTTCTTTGCCGCCGCCCGGCCCTTCCTCCTCCTCCCCCAAGCAGCAGGAGTTCGGCAGGAGGATGGGAGAAGGAGAAGGAAGGTGGGCAGAGAGCTTTTCTCGCTGCACAGCAGGAGGTCCGTCACGGCACACTACTGTGCCGTGTCACAGCGGTTGAAAAACACTGCTGTAGTCGACTCACTGATCTGTCGGACAGATGAAGCTTTCCAAAGATGAAACTTTGTGACTTCTCCATGAAAAGGAGGCTAATACTACAGTCCCACTTTCCAGGTCTGCAATGAGCTGTTTTATCAGATGGAAGTTTTTTTTCAGATTGCAGGGAGGGTGAGCAGGGTCAAGGAGTTCCTTTTGGGTCTTGCAATGATCAAGGTGAGTGCAAATAGCAGCAAGGAGAAGATAAATAGACTCAAGCGATGTGCTCAGGCTCCTTCCCACTTTGAAGAATGAACTAAACGGATGGGTGAGCTAGCTTTATCATTCTGATTTCTATCACTACTGGGTCAGAGAAGGGGAAAATATTTCCTTTGTAGGCAACATGGTTAAGGTCGTGTCGGGGTCTTTTGTGCACAAAATCCATCATTTATAAGGAAAGTATTTCCCATAAATATTTCAACAGCCATAAAGGTCAGACCCTTTTTCGAGGGATGGACGCCTCCTGAGCACAGAGGGAGGCAGGGCATGTTCTCCTTAATTAAAATTGTCAGCCTATTAAATCCTGTATTTGATCAATTATTTCATCATTAATTAACCATGTCAATGCATCAGCAGTTCCATGGTATCAACACTTTCCAAGGCACTTCAAAGAATAATATAGACATTCCTTATGGTAAATTGCTGAAGGTGTTCACCAGGATAAATACTGGAGGGAGTCATTGAGGTAGTGTTGCCGAACAATTTAGGACAGCCTGGCCCATAGGGGGCAGAGGCCCAGAAGTACCCCTAAAACGAGGATTTCAGCAGAACCTCTGGTGAAGTTTTTAAAACAAACTAAAAATCCCTTTCCCAAATGATCTCACCAAAGAAGTCTGGAAGAAGATGCCACTGAAGTTTTTATTCTTGTCAGCTGAGAAGGATGACCTCTGCAGTTTCCTTGTTGCAAAGCATTCATAAAGTTACATTCGAACATATGCCATTTTATACACTTTACAGAACTTGTCAAATTCAAACTTTCCCACCCTCGCATGCTGTAGGTTTCATTATGATTGGTTGGAACCTTGGAAGCCAGCTGTAGCGGGAACCAATCATGAAACAGCGTCGCTTTTGCCCTGGCGAATGGGAAGCAAGGGACAGGAATGTGTTCAAAACAAAAAGCAGCTGGAGTTTTCTTGATTAGATCATGTCCATATGTTAATGAAGATCCGAGGCTTTGACCTTTCAGGCCAAAGGAATTCTTTTTCTTGGTGAGAAATAGGAATTTGTCCTTAACGACCCTCCTTGTTGACAAAGGGCCACATGCAGATTCTATCCATGAGAAGTTTCAGCCTTCTGGATGGTAAACAAATGAAATAACTGTTGCTGTGTGCTGGTTTTTGAGGCCAGTAGTGACAGCCGATTGTGAAATATGAAATATAGTTATGCCATAGGTTCTATAAGCCAAAAACAAGACTAAACTCTGAGGGTTTGAGGCTTATGAAACGAAAAGGGGTCTTTCAAAATGGGGAGAGGGGAAAGAAAGAAAACCTCTCCAAACCAGAAAGAGTCCTCTGTCATGCAAATTTGTTCAAATGATTGGATTAAAGGGTGCAGCCAGGAATGTGGTCACCCTGATCTTGAAAATCAACAGTTGAGTCACGTAGCCTTCATCATATTATTTTACACATGGGGAGGGGGAAAACATGCAGGAAAAATTACATAGGAGGGTTTCAGGGGAATATCACCAATATCTCATAATTATTTCATATGCAAGGAGTAGAGAGAAAGTCCATAAGATCTTGAAAAACATCAAATCCATATGCTTCAGAGAAGTCCATGATAGAAGAGTCCATATAAAAGATACTTCATTGGTGTCCTTGGGGAAAACTATAAGAAAAGAGTCCTTTTTGCTAATAGCCAGAGGAGAGTCCAAACACACGGAAGTCCTCCGAAAACTATGTCTCCCAAACCTCCCAGGGCTTGCCCCTGTTGGCCTGTCTGCAGGCAACTCCGTGCACAAAGAGTCCATGGCTTCAAGTTAAGTGAGGCAAGAAAACAGAGAGGTAGAAATGGCTGGAGGTCTTTTGATGCCAAATCCCAGCCTTTGGTGCTAGAGATGCCAGACCACATGTGCAGGAACATTGGAACTCCTTGCTGCAGGTCAAACCAATTAGGATGCAGATGGGCTCTTTCTGGGGCTCGCCTACAGTAGTGTATTTAAGGGGAAATGTAGGAACAGAATCTCTATGCAGGTCTGGAAGGAACAGGAGAACCAGAAAAAATAAAACAAGATTGGCATCAACTCAACTATCTATTGCAGCGGTTCTCAAAATGTGCTATGCAGAGTCCTTGGGGCTCGATGAAGCATACTGAGGGGCTCCACACATCCCACCTCTTTCCTCCCAGCTTTCCCTCCTTCTTCCTGGACTTCCCACCACCTCTCTTGCTGCCAAAAGCCTTTTCCCCGTCCTTCATCACAAAAAGCCTTGTTTCCTCATTGTCCTGACCCTTTCCCACTCACTTTGCTTGCTTCCAAAACCCTATCTTCCTCCCACTGATCAGGGGGTTCTTTGGTGCTGTGGGTTAAACCCTTGTGCTGGCAGGACTGCTGACCAATAGGTCAATGGTTTGAATCAAGGGAGAGCGGGTTGAGCTCCCTCTGTCAGCTCCAGCTCCCCATGCAGGGACATGAGAGAAGCCTCCCACAAGGATGGTAAAACATCAAACATCCATCCCCTGGGCCAGTGTTTCCCAACCAGTGTGCCGTGAACGATCATCAGGTGTGCCGTGGGAAATTGGCACTCTTCCCCCTCCTAGCAGCTCTTTCTCCCTATTTCCCTCCCCAAAGGAGGGAAGGGCTCCACCGAATGCCAGGGCCTTTACTCAGCATGGCTCCAGCTCCCGCTCAGGGCTGCTTCAGCCTCCCAATACGTTTCATAGATCTGTGTGCCCCCTTTCGCTGCCTCCCTCCTCCATCCGCAAAAGCAGAGCACTGGGCGGAAGTGATTGAATCGGCGTTTTTACGTTGGCTTGGATTTCTCGCGAGAACAAAGCTGGAAACTCCACATCAATGAATTGGGCAGTGAGCAAATTTGGGAACATCAGGAGGCTGAAGCATGCACAGGTTTCCAAGAAACAAACTGGATTTTTAGAGAATCCCCCAGGAACTGTTTATAACAGCTTCATGACATCCATAGTTAACTGGAAGCAAGTTTCACTCAGGGTGAAATTTCACAAGGGTCTGGAGAACAAGCCCTAGGAGGAGCAGCTTGAAGAGCTGGGCATGTTTAGCCAGAAGAAGAGAAGGCTGAGAGAAGACATGATAGCCATGTATAAGTATGTGAGAGGAAGTCATCTATATGTTGTGTTCATCGAAACAGGCCCAGGTTTCACACTGAGTGTATAAATACATTAAAAAACATATTAACTATATGTATTACTGTGTTAGAGTGTCATTTTGTGTCATTTTGGTTGGTGGTGTGCCCCAGGATTTTGTAAATGTAAAAAAGGTGCCGCGGCTCAAAAAAGATTGAAAACACTGCCCGGGGCAACATCCTTTCAGACAGCCAATTCTCTCACACCAGAAGCAAATTTCAGTTTCTCAAACCACTCCTGACATTTAAAAAAATGCAAGGCAGTTTCTGTACTAAATACTGATCATGCCGAATCTTTGGAAAATTACTTATTTGGAATAAAGTGTCTATTTCCCCTTGACGTGGGGGAGAGGCTTGCGTACCCTAATGAAGTTGTGAGCTATGCTGGCGGTGGCAAAATAGTCACCGGTAGGGCCTCCCATGCCAGACAGGTCACAACCGAAGGGTCTGACAAAGAGCGTCAAAGGGCAGGATGGGCTCTCTAGCCTTTTGGCAACCATCCTAAGGGAAGGAAAACTCTGATTTCAAACCCGGGCAGATGGTGCTCGTCTAACCCTGTACGGTCAACCATCTAAGAGAAGGAAACTCAAACTCAAATCAAACCTAAGCTTGCTAGGCCTTGGCAGATGAACCTTTGGTTTAAAGGGTGAGGTCAGTTCTGTGCACGCTGCGCTCCACCAGAAAAACCATTGCACAGGGTCAAAGGACACATCCAACCTCCAAAAACGAAATCATCAACGCACTTGTAGAAAGTACGGGATGAAGGCCCGGATTACCCATAAGGCCACCCTAGGCCATGGCCTAGGGTGGCACCTTTGGGGGTGGCAGAAGGTCCAGACCCCCCAAAGTTTTTAAAAATTCAAAAAATTCCCAAAAAAGGTCGCATACGTGCGGCGGTGTAAGTGCCATTCACGCCCCTTGCTCTGCCCCTCGGCTCTGCCCCGCCCTCAGTTCCACCCCACCACCGGCTCCGCCCGCTTCCTCGCCGGCTCGAGGAGGAGGAAGGAAAGCCCCACCCCCGGAGCCGATGTGGGGCCTCCCCATGCCTCCTCCCTCCCTCCTAAAGCCATCATGCCGGCCTGAGAAGGGCGATTTCGGCCGCTTCTCAGGCCTGCATGGTGGCTTTAGGAGGGAGGGACGAGTCATGGGGAGGCCCCGCATTGGCTCCGTGGGGGGGGGCTTTCCTTCCTCCTCCTCCTCGCGCCGGCGAGGAGGCGGGGCGGAGCCAGGGGCGGGGTGGGGCGGGGGCAGAGCCTTTGGCCTCGGGCGCCAAAAGGGCCTGATCCGGGCCTGACGAGATGAGTCCTTCCTAAGAATCTTCGTTTGCAAACTAATGCCAGAGAGTCTACAAAAGTTACTTTCTGTGCATTGTGCACCCAACTGATCTTCTTTTGGAAATATTGCCGCATGGAAGGCAAGATATATTGCAACCTGTTGATGCTCTTAATACTAAGTTTGTTATCCTAATTATTATTTGTATGTGTTTGTTTTATTTATATGCTATATTCCTCTCAGTATGAGACCCAACCTATAAAAAGAAGCGGAAGTTTTTTTATTAGACTTTGGAGCTTTTTTTTATTGCAAGTGTGTGTTTGCCTTGTGTTGGTCTTGTAATAAAAACACAAACATTATCCATCACTTTAAACATGCAAAATACCATGCTTCCCTTTCCTTATAAATGTTTATGTGACATGAAAATATTCCCTGTGTTTTGATGTCCTCTTTTTTTAAAGGCATCATCATTTTTTCTGCATTGATCAGGATACCCTGCTATGCCTATTTATCAAACGTTGAAAGATCGAAGCTTTCCCCATCTATAAAATCTGCCTTATTCTTTCTCATTATTTCCTTATATTCATCTTTCAGATCCCATTTAATGAGGAAAGGTCTTCATTCTTTCTCTGACCTCTCGCTTAAATCTGACATCAATCTTCACAACATTTTGCTGGTATCACATTATTTCCATTAGTCTTCAGGAGGTGCAAGTTGTTAAATGTCTCTCTGCATAGTGTTGCAGGAAAGAGGCAAGAGCTGTGGTGTACAAAACTATTGTTTGGATTCTTATATTTGCTGGAAGAGATTATAGAAGAAGGCATCAAAGGTAGACTCATTCTTTTTTTATATATAAAGAATTTTTTTACTTTAAAAACATCATATCACAAGTACATTTGGACCAACATTGACATATGGGTACAAATAGGGAGGGGTCGGGGATTAGGGGAAGGGGAACAATGGGGACTGGGGTAAGGTTCTAGGAAGGGAATCGGGGGTACATATACCATTACAACAACATTGACTGACCACAAAGTAAAACTGACTGGTTGACTTCACCCAAAAGTAGCAAATAGTAAACAATATTGACGATCTTGTCACCTCCTATTCTTAAATCCAAAAGCCTTTCAAGACGATATTCTTATTTTTTCTAATATAATCAATCAGCGGTCCCCACGTGTCCTCAAATATTTTTGTCGGGCCCTTTCTCAGGAGTAGGGTCAATTTATCCATCTCCGCTATGTTTAACAGTTTATATAACACCTCCTCTGTGTCCGGGGTCGTCTTTTCCCTCCAGTGTTTCGCGAGGGTAATTCTGGCGGCTTATGCCATAAATGTCAATAATCTTTCTGTTCCTTTTTCATGTTCCTTTTCCTCTAAAATATTCAAAAGAAATAATTCGGGGTTGTAAATAATTTTTTTTTAATTACTAATTCCATTAACTCATGGATCTTTTTCCAAAACTTTGAGATTTCTCCGCAAGACCACCATAAATGAAAGAACGTCCCCCTATTCTTAAGGCACTTCCAGCAGGAATCATTACCCACTTTGTATATCTTATCTATCTGGGCAGGTGTCATATACCACCTATATACTACCTTGTGGAGATTCTCTCTCAGGGAGTTGGCGCAAGTGTAGTTCCAATTGTTTTCCCACATTCTTTCCCATTTTTCCTGGCTTATAGTATATCCTAAATTCTTGTGCCATTTTTCTCTGTAATCTACTATAGGGCTTTTTTCCTGTTTATTCCTAGTAACAAGTCTATATATTTTGCTGACTCTCTTAGTCTGTGCTTGGAGGAGAGTTTTCCCCCATATAGTAGGTGTGTCTTCCCAGCCTACTTCTCTGTCTTTGGAGAATTTTGCTTTTAGCTGATTCTGTTGCAGCCAATCCAAGTCTAAGTCCTTTAATTCCTCTTGGGTTCTTAATTCAAAGTTATTATTTTCTTTTATTAGCAGGTCTCTATACCGTAGGGTCGTATCTTTTCTCCCTCTAATAGAAAGTGCCTCAACAGGTGAGGCCCATAATGGAATTTTCTTGCAGATGAGATCTTTATATTTCGTCCAGGTCTTATAGACTCATTCATTGGATCATAAAGGTAGGTTAACTTGACCCTCTCCCAATGCCTCACGGGTCTAGGTTGATGGTTGGCGATAAAAATCCAGATATATCCTGAACATGGGTCTCATCATTCTAGAGCACAAGCTTTGGCCAACCTCTGAAAAGGAACCTAAAAAATAAACTCAATATGTTACTGATCTCTTCCATTTACACATCGCTGCCAAAGTTTGATCAAATAATTTTATTTATTTTATTTATTTATTATTGGGCTTCTATGCCGCCACTCCCAGGAGGCTCGGGGCGGCTCACAAGCGCCGGATAAAACAACATATTAACAATTCAAAACACTGCAATAAAACACAATATAAAAAACAACAAAGTTAAAAACCTGGTGTGTAGACACAACACCACAGGTAATGGATACAAACGTGGCGGGCTGTGCGACAGGCAAAACCTATAGGTCAAAGGCCTGCTGGAATAAGTAGGTCTTGCAAGCCCGTCTTAAAGGAAGCAAATCCTTGATGGCGCGCGTTTCAGCGGGGAGAGCATTCCACAACGTGGGTGCAATAACAGAGAATGCCCTCCTACGGGTAGCTGTCAGTCTCGCAAGCTTCGCAGAAGGTACATCTAAGAGGCAGGCACCTTCCGACCGCAGTGATCTCGTAGGGCAATATGGGGAGAGACGGTCCCTCAGATACGCTGGCCCCAGGCCGTGCAAGGCCTTAAAGGTGAGAACCAACACTTTGAAGGTGATCCGGTGCTCGATTGGAAGGCAGTGCAGACCCCGCAAGGTAGGTGTTATGTGACTACTAGCTGGCGTGCCAGACAGGAGTCGGGCAGCAGAGTTCTGCACAAACTTGAGCTTCCGGGTCACCAACAGAGGAAGGCCAACGTAGATCGCGTTACAGTAGTCCAGTCTCGAGATGACTGTGGCTTGGATCACCGTGGCCAGGTCGTTCCGGGATAGATAGGGGGCCAGCCGCCTTGCCTGTCTGAGATGGAAAAAAGCAGACTTGCTGACCATGGAGACCTGGGTCTCCATGGTCAGCTGGGAGTCCAAGTGAACTCCCAGGCTCTCTACTGAAAGCGATGGGCATAGCGCCACACCGTCCAGGGTTGGAAGCTGGACATCCCCATCACTCGGGCGGCCCAGCCACAAGATGGATTCACCCTCAACCTACTGGCTCGCAGCCATCCAGTAATGGCTTCGAGGCAACGCTGGAAATTATTGGGGACGGATCCAGGCCTGTCCTCCATCCGCAGAATGAGCTGAGTGTCGTCAGCGTACTGGTGACACTCAAGCCCAAAACTCCGTACCAGCTGTGCAAGCGGCTGCATATAGATGTTAAATAACAGAGGGGAAAGAATGGCCCCCTGCGGGACTCCACAAACTAATGGGGAGCCCTCGGAGACCACCTCGCCCCTCCTCACTCGCTGAGACCGCTGGTGGAGGAAGGAGGTCAGCCATTTCAGGGCTGTCCCCCTCACTCCAGCCATGGCCAGGCAGTGAGTCAAAAGATTGTGGTCGACCGTGTCAAACGCTGCCGTGAGGTCCAATAACACGAGCAGCGCAGACCCACCTTGGACTAGCTGGCAACGGAGTTGGTCTGTGATGGAGACCAGAACCGTCTCCGTCCCGTGCCCCGAACGGAAGCCGGACTGGAATGGGTCTAGCCATGTTGCATCATCTAAGAAGGACTGCAACTGCTCCATTGCTGCCCTCTCAACTACCTTCCCCAGGTACGAAAGATTTGACACTGGTCGGTAGTTGTAATCTATTTACAAGCAGAACAGTACCTGATACAATATAAGACAGTGATTTTCAACCAGTGTGCCGCAGAGCACTAGTGTTCCATGAGAGATCATCAGGTGTGCTGTGGGAAATTAGATTCTAATCTATCTGATGTCATGTATAAAGTTTGCTACTCTGTCTCCGGGACCTCAGCGCGCAGATCCCTGTTTCCGGGAGGGCCACGCAGTAGGGCGGACCTGTTTGGGCCCGTTCCATTCCGCTCCGGCAGGGAGCACTTCTGGTGCAGCCCAGCCCTGTTGGCGCTGTGCGAGGTGTGAGTCAGAGAGCAGCAGAGACCAAGTGCTGAAGGCAGGCAGGCAAGCAGCCGGAGGGGTCGGTAAGTAGGCAGGCAGGCAGGGAGTCATCCAGCTAACGGGGGAAAGGAGGGAAGGGAACTTGTGGGAGAAATATGGGTCCCCCAAAGGCCATCCAACCTGACCCCCTTCAGTCAAGCAGGAAGGCACCATCCAAGCCCTCCTGACAGATGGGCATGGAGACTCTGGCTATACATTAAGTCAGGCAGCATCTTTATTAAGGGCTTGGAAGAAGGTTTAGACTAGATATGGTCAAACTTGAGCCTTCCTCCAGGTGTTTTGGACTTCAACTCCAACACTGTGTCCTGTTCTGGGCACCACAATTTAAAATTAAGATATTATAATTGTATATTTATGTTACATGTAATATTGCAAATAATATTGCGATATAATTGTTATAATACAATGTGGTATGTAATTGTTGTACTGTGACAATGACATAGTATGTTGTATTTGCTATTATAGTATAATATGGTATACGTATATTGTGTATACATATAATATTGATAACTTTTAATGTAACATAATATAATACTACTACTACTACTACTAATAATAATAATAATAATATACTATAACTATATATTTTGTGTTCATCGAAACAGGCCCAGGTTTCACACTAAGTGAGTGTATAAATACATTTAAAAACATATTAACTATATGTATTACTGTGTTAGAGTGTCATTTTGGTTGGTGGTGTGCCCCAGGATTTTGTAAATGTAAAAAATGTGCCATGGCTCAAAAAAGGTTGAAAATCACTGATATAAGACTACTGATTGGCCTTGTGAAGCCTCTGAGGATGAGGACAAGGATTTTTTGGTTCAGTCTGTTGTTTCTGTGGGGGAAAGCAAAAGTGTTTTTTGGGGTGATGGGGATGTTTTGGGTAGATCTGTTGTTGGGAAAGGGGCAGTTATTCTCATGAGTATCAGCCAGAGATTGACTCTGAAAGGAATGTGGAGGAGACAGGAGGATTACAGATAACCCAGCATTTACAACTCGGGAGGATAGTGTAAAAAGAGACAAATCTGGTGTTCCTAGAGACTGAAAGATAAACAAAGTGAATACGGGTGTGGGAAAGAATGATGTCGTGGGAAAGAGGGAGCATTCTTAAGGAAATGGAGTCATTGTTTGGTGGGGAGATCAACGTCGAATTTTCATGAGTCAAGGTGCCTATCTTGGGAGCTCTGAGTTAGGAGTTCTGTTATTGGATCTTGGTCTCCTGCTCAAGTTCCATACCTTCTGTTTGGATTACAACTCTTATTTCAAGTTTCAAGCCTTTGGATTATGGTCATGTTCATGCCTTCAAGCTTTGCTTCCTGTTTGAATTGCAAATGTTGTTTCAAGTTTGGGATTATAGTCAAGTTCAAGTATCAAACCTTTGGATTATAGTCATGTCCGCGCTTCCACGATTTTGGATATAATTCTAGTTTAAATGCAACAATCCTTGGATTACAGTTTCTTGTTGTTGCCTTAAGTGTTTTTTGGGATTCCTATTCAGAGTTTATCATTGCTTTTTGTTAAGGAAATCTAGCTCATGGGTGTATTTTGAAACTGTTTTTATATTAGATACTGATTTCTTAATAAACTTTCTATTCTTGTTCATCAGTGTGGTGTTTGGATGAAAAAAGGGTAACAAGTAGGTGGCTGAGCTGCAAGAGAGGGGGAGGAGGAAAAGAAAAAGAAGAGGGGGGAAGAAAGAAGGAAAAGAGGAAAAGGAAGAGGGGATGGGGAGATAGAGAAGTAAAAAGATGAAGAAGGATAAGGAGAAAGAAGGGGAAAGAGAGGGGGAATCATGGAGGATAAGGAGAAAGTAGAAGGGCAAGATGAAAAAGAGCAAGAAGTGGAGGAGGAGATGCAAGTGAAGCCTTTTTGTGTCTGCCCTTTCCTTGTAATATTTACAAATCATAGTGGAGTGCTGCCCAGGGAATGGAACTGTGGCAATACACAGAGAAGTATCTATCTATCTGTATATAGACCAGCATTTCCCAATCTGGGGTCGGAACCACTGGGGGATCATGAGGGGGTGTCAAAGGGGTCACCAAAGACCACCAGAAAACAAATATTTCTGATGGTCATAGGAGCCCCTTTGGCAGAGAAGACTGAAGATCTCTTCGCCTGTCCTTCTCTTCCTTTTTGGAAACAGACGATGAATCCTCCCACCAAAAGCCTTCCTTCGCTCTGATTGACCAGCCTCTCAGCCAAGGGGAGGGCTGTTTCGAAGACTCCAGGTGGGGAGGGGAGATCGGGCATGCTCAGCACGTGGCAACATGGAGCGCATGTGCAGGTGAGGCAGAGCGTGGGATTTGCCAGTGAGTCCCTTCAAGGCATGTGGCTTCTGTGTTAGAAGTTTGGTCCAATTCGTTGATGGGGTTCGGAATGCTTTTTGATTGTAGGTGAACTATAAATCCCAGAAACAACAACTCCCAAATGTCAATGTCTATTTTCCCAAACTCCACCAGTGTTCACATTTGGGCATATTGAGTATTTGTGCCAAATTTGGTCCAGAACTATCTGTGGCCAGCCTAGTGGCCTTAGACAGACACCGGAGGTTCCCGCTGCCCCGGGGGTCCCAGCTGCTCAGGGTCAGAACAGGGATGATGGGTGGCCAGATGGGTACGAGACTGCAGGTGAAGATATGGCCTGGGATGATGGATGGTTACATGGGTATGGGCCTGAAGATGGGGATAATGATGACTCCATGGAAGTTAGTTCTGAATTCGACAGTGAGAGGCCTAGCGACCTTGATTCTCACGAGAACTTCTTCACTCCCTTGCCGGGCGAGCATTCCAAGGATAGGGAGGACTGAGATTCCCAGATTGATAGTGAAGCACCTGGGGCCGCTAATGAGAAGGAATTTGGCAGAAGGGTCAGCATCCGATCCTCCCGGAGAGATTGGAGTTTGAGAAAGGGGGTGCGTTGGTCACATAGAAAATAGATTATTTTATTAGACCGGTCTGGGAGGGTTTTCGCCAGACCTGAAGCTACGTTCAGCTTGGGTGGACTCATGCTCTAGACTCTAAGCTTCGATTTGACCGCAGGAGCGGTTTGCCTTGTTTTCGTATCTTGTTCCTTGGAATTTAAGTCAGCTTGACTTGCCAGCTACAGAACTTTCTTGGACTATCTTTGGATTTATTCGAGTTACCTTGCATCTTTCTACTTTTGGACTATTTCTTATTCTAAATAAATACATTATTTGCATCTGCCTGGTGTGTGTGATCTAGGGGGCTGTCCGCGATCTGAGGTGCAACACTATCATTGTTTGAAATGACAGTGCTCTCTGGATGTAGATGAACTACAACTCCAAAATTCAAGGCCACTGCCCACCAAACTCTTCCAGTGTTTTCTGTTGGTCAAGTCCTCAAGTGGAGTCCAATCAGTTCTTTTGATTGGATTACCATTACTTTGTTTTAGAAAGAAGGTTAGCTTGTCCATATCCCTTATTTCCCATAGTTTGTCCAACCATGAGTCCATATTCGGCGTCTTCTCCAGCTTCCAGACTGTTGCATAAGTAATTCGGGCTGCCGTGATTATATATGTGAATAGTCTATCCTCATTTTCATCCAATTGAATGGCTTTGTCAGTTAGGCCGAGGAGGAAGAATTCCGGTCTTAATGGAACCTCTTTTTAAAATATTTTTTGTGTTATTCCCTGGATGTCTTTCCAAAATTTTATTGCTCTATCACATGTCCACCATAAGTGGTAGAAACTGCCCTCATGGGACTTACACTTCCAACACAGATTTGAATTGTTTTTATACATTATACTAAGTTTTTTGGGTGTCAGATACCACCTATGGACTATCTTGAGCCAATTTTCTTTAAGACTGGTCGCATAGATGTATTTAATTTTTTTATTCCAAATTTGCTGCCATTCTTGCAATTTTATCTGATGTCCAATATTTCTTGCCCAATTTACCATGCAGCTTTTAACCGTTTCTGTTTCTGTTTCCCATTCTAATAATTTGTTGTATAACATTGTGGTAACTTTATTTCTTTTTACCATTAATTTTTCCCAGAATTCCTCCTTGTCCTCAAAGCCTTTGACTTTATCCTTCTTAAATAAATCCTTAACTTGATGGTATTGTAGCCAAGACAGATTCTTGAATTGTAGTCTTAATTCATCTAGTGATTTTAATTCCAGTACACCTTTATTTTTCTTTAAAAGATCTTTATATGTTGGCCATGTTTGGCAACCCAGGAGCCTCCTTAGGTCTCTATTTGATAATCATACTACATTTGCAAATGCCCGGTCCAATAGCCAGGTCTTGACCTTCCTGCGAAATGTCAGGAGGGAGGGGGCTGGTCTGATGTCATAAGGAAGGGCGCTCCAAAGCCGAGGAGCCACCACTGAAAAGGCCCTGTCTCTCGTCCCTGCCAATCGCGCCTGTGACCGAGAGCAGAGCCTCTCCGGATGATCTTAAACATCTCGATGGTTCATAGAGGGAGATGCATTCTGACAGGTAAGTTGGACCAGAACCGTTTAGGGCTTTAAAGGCTAAAGCCAGCACTTTGAATTGTGCCCGGTAGCAAACTGGTAGCCAGTGGAGCTGGCGCAACAGAGGTGTTCTGCGCTCCCTGAGTGCCGCTCCTGTTATCAACCTGGCTGCTGTCCGTTGGACCAGTTGAAGCTTCCGAACAGTCTTCAAAGGCAGTCCCACATAGAGTGCGTTGCAGTAATCTATACGGGATGTAACCAGAGCGTGGGCTACCGTGGCCAAGTCAGACTTCCCAAGGTATGGGCGCAGTTGGCGCACAAGTTTTATTTGTGCCCAATTTGGTCAAAGGAATGAAAATACATCCTGCATATCAGATATTTATATTACTAGTCATAATAGTAGCAAAATTACAGTTATGAAGTAACATACGAAAATAATTTTATGGTTGGGTGTCACCACAACATGAGGAATTGGATTAAGGGGTCGCAGCATTAGGAAGGTTGAGAAATACTGATATAGAGAATAACTTTTAAAAGTAACATTTCATATGCTTCTCTTTTTCCAGATAGGAAGCTTTTGAGGATCTTTTTTTCTCTGGGAATACATTTCCTTAGAGAAAATACTGCAAACTTGCTGTTCCTGCAGACTCTCCATGCGATTCCTGATCATTCATGGATCAATAATACTTGTCTCTTTAGGAGGTGGAGTGAATGATAATGACAAGATACCATGAAGTTACTAATCTCCAGTAATCTTCTTTCTTTATAAAAAAAAAGTCTGCTCCTAGAATATAAAATGCGGGGATGGGATTTTTATATAGAGAATGCATGTCATACAAATTCGTTTTAGCCAAGACAGGATAAGATAAGCTGTTTATAGATGGTCATGGGCAAAGCAAAACCAGAAATAACACTGGGAGGAAAAATTGGATTTTATGTCTCTCCGAAAGACTGCTAATATAAACCCTAACTGCACAAATGTATGTGTGGCTATAGGGCAGTGGTTGCCAACCTTTTTTTTTCACCAGGGACCACTTTGAGGAGGAACTGCTTTGACCAGGGACCAGGGACCACTTTGACCAGGGACCATTTTGACCAGGGGCCACTTTAATCAGGGACCACTTGACCAGGGACCACTTGACCAGGGACCACTTTGATCAGGGACCATTTTGACCAGGGACCACTTGACCAGTACCAATTGACCAGGGACCACTTTGACCGGGGACCACTTGACTAGAGACCACTTTGACTAGGGCCCACTTTGACCAGGGACCACTTTGACCCGAAACCACTTTACCAGGGACCAATTTGACCGGGGACCACTTGACCAGGGACCACTTGACCAGGGACCACTTGACCAGGGACCACTTTGACCAGGGACCACTTGACCAGGGACCACTTTGACCAGGGATCACTTGACCAGGGACCACTTGACCAGGGACCAATTTGACCAGGGACCACTTGACCAGGGACCACTTTGACCAGGGATCACTTGACCAGGGACCATTTTGACCAGGGACCACTTGACCAGTACCATTTGACCAGGGACCACTATGACCAGGGACCACTTGACCAGGGACCACTCTCCAACATTAGTACCAAAAGGGTTACGAATCTGTTTTTTGGTCAACTTTAGATTCAGTTTGTGGTGCTGATTCAGAAAATAGCATTGGATAGACCACATCAACTCTAGTTTCTGATACAGAACATATGCCATGGTCAGTGACAGGGAAGGAGGGCAAAGTGGCGCGAAAGGAGCAGAATAATAAATAAATAAATAAATAAAGAGGAAGGAGGCTCGTGAACCAGATTTTCGTCCTCATGGCCCACTGGTGGTCCATGACCCATAGCTTAAGAACCACTGCTATAGAAAGCTGCCATGTTGAGTTGTTGTGTACCTTAAGGTTGTTTCCTATTTGAACTCTTTTCTCTGAATTCATGGTCCAATGTTCAGTCCACCAAACTGAAATCGATAGAAATTTAGGGAGCCTTGCCTTAAGGGCAGAGACCCGGTCCCCCTAAATCGAGGGCCTTGAGATGGAAAAATAACCTTGGTGGGCTTTTCCGGTGCCTAGGAAAACCCCAGCGCCCCAGAGAGATTTCCCACCACGATTCCGCCGCGTGCCACACGAGAGAAGGTTCGTCCCAGCTGGAAAGGATGACAAGCTGCAATTTTCCTGAGTCCGCAAAGCTTGACATACTTTATTGGCATTTTCTGGAATATTTATTCACTTTTGCAAAGGTACCAGATTCAAGTTCCTCCCGCCCTTCATGCTTCCTGCGCTTCGCCCTGATTGGTTGGAATTTTTGCAAGCAGCTGGGGCTAGGCGCCAGTTGGTTCCCCCAGCCAATCACAAACCAGTGCCATCTGTCTTTTAGCCAATAAGGGAATTTCTTCGCCTAGCCAGTGAGCCAATGGGGAGCAAGAGGCAGGAACATGCTCAGGACAATGGGAAGGAAATCTGGGATAAATGGGTTTAAGACATGCTAATTTGGTTTTCATTGAAGAGAGGAAAATCTAAAACTTGTGACATCAGTTATCTCTAGTGTGGTGGCAAAAATTAATGACATTTCCTGGCAGTAGCATGCACTTCTGATGGTTTTTCTTGTTTAGTAAATGTGTGAGAGATTGTGGGATTTTCCATGTGAGGCTAAACAGACAGGGCTCTTCCTGAGTCATTAGAGGAATCCCTGATCAATTAATAGATGTGTTAATGAAGTTTTGAGATTATAGCATGTCTGATTGGCAAGGGAAGACCCCTGCTGTCCTGCAATCTTACCACCTATTGTTTGGGTCCTTGGAATTTTCCTAATGTCTGGGGCTTTTTTACAGGCAGGATGAGTCATCTTTGTTACAAAATACATTTCATCAAGGCAAAACATTCAGAAGTTACAATTTAAAAATACAAGGATAGAAGGAAAAGGAAATAATAATACTTTATACAGTTTCAATGCATTTCATGGGGGTTAGGGCATGCAAAGGGAGAACTTACACAGAAGTCTAGGGAAATACAGGAAAATATCATGCTTGACTTTCATACAGCTTTGGTATTTCATACAATTTCATAGCGAGAGAGTCCAGGGAAACAATTATTTCATATTCAGGGAGTAGAAAGAAAGTCCATCTGTGTCCTTGGGAAAAACTATAAGAGAAAAGTCCTTTTTGCTAATAGCCAGAGGAGAGTCCAAACACACGGAAGTCCTTAGAAAACTATGTCTCTCAAATCACTCAGGGCTTGCTCCTGTTGGCCTGTCCGCATGCAACTCTGTACACAGAGTCCATGGCTTCAGGTCAAGTGAGGCAAGAAAACAAAGAGGTAGAAATGGCTGAAGGTCTTTTGATGCCAAATCCCAGCCTTTTGTGCGAGAGATGCCAGACCACATATGCAGGAAATTTGGAACTCCCTGCTGCAAGTCAATGAAACAGGGGCTCGACTTCAAAACCACACGGTTTCCTTATACCATGTCAAAAAGCATCAGTCCATTGGTGCCACCCATTTCTCTTTGATTGATATATATTTCTGAAAATATTCATTTTCAAAATTCAAGCTGAATGGGCAAATCCAATATTTCTTTAAAGAAAAGAAATCCAAACATGCCAAATTTATTTATTTATTTATGGCATTTTACCCCGCTCTTCTCAACCCCCGAGGGGGGACTCAGAGCGGCTTCCAAAGGCATAATTTGATGCCTACATCACAATTGCAGTATAAAACACAATATAAAACCCTCCAGCATTTGACACTAAAATACATTAAAATACAATTATATTCACACATCCTATGCATTCACCTATGTTAAAAACAGTGTTCCATCCATAAAAGCATTGAGCCCTATTCACCAACTTTCCATTAAAACTACTAAAGTGCTGTCCTGTGCTACTATGTGAACGCCTGGTCCCACATCCAGGCTTTCACTTTTTCCTTAATGTCAGGAGGGATGGAATTGATCGTATGTCGCTAGGGAGCGCATTCCACAGACGGGGAGCCACCACCGAGAAGGCCCTCCCCTCGTCCCCACCAGCCGCACCTGGGAAGCCGGCGGGAGCGAGAGCAGGGCCTCCCGGATGATCTTAAAGTACGAGGTGGGACGAGCGGCAGATGCGTTCGACAAGTAAGCGGGGCCAGAACCGTATAGAGCTTTAAAGGTCAACACCAGCACATTGAATTGAGCCCGAATTGACCAGCAGCCAGTGGAGCTGACACAACAGGGGGTGGTATGCTCCTGTATGTAGCTCCAGTTAGTAGTCTGGCTGCCGCCCGTTGGACTAGTTGTACTTTCCGAACTGTCTTCAAAGGCAGCCCCACGAGAGCGCGTGCAGTAATCTATTCGGGATGTGACCAGAGCGTGACGACCGTAGCCAGATCAGACTTCCCAAGGTACGGGCGCAACTGGCACACGAGTCTTAACTGTGCAAAAGCTCCCGGCCACCGCTGAGATCTGGGGCTCCAGGCTCAGCGATGAATCCAGGATCACTCCCAAGCTGCGAACCTGTGTCTTAAGGGGGAGTGTAACCCCGTCCAACACAAGCTGTAACCCTATGCCCTGTTCAGACTTTCGACTGACCAGGAGGACCTCTGTCTTGTCTGGATTAAGTTTCAATTTGCTAGCCCTCATCCAGTCCGACACAGCAGCCAAGCACCGGTTCAAAGTCTGGACAGCCTCCTTGGTGACAGGTGGGAAGGAGTGACAGATCTGGATGTCATCTGCGTACAGATAACACCTTACTCCGAAACTCTGAATGATCTCCAAATGAATAAGGTATGTGATTTTGCACATTTCAAAAAGTTTGTAATCTTCCCTCCCAAGAACCACACAATAGTTTCTCACCTATTCTTAATGCAGAGACTGAAGATAAATTGAGTTTCTATGAGAAGTGAGATTTAAATGGAAGACTTCACCATTCTCATTCTCAGCAAGTCTGCTAGATCAGCCTTTGTGGTAACCATGGAGAGCCATATAATGAATATTTAATTCTGTATCTGATAATTTATAGTTAGTCTAAAACCTGAGTAAGACGTATAAGAGCTGAGTAAGGAGCCCAGTTCCCCAGAGTAGTGAAACTCACTAGAAGACCTCAAAAGACCCGTGGTTGTTTTTTCTGGTATGTTCATCCACTACTTGTCCCTTCCATTTCTTCTGAAGTAGAAAGGAAAATGCAACTCGTGGATACTGTACAGTCATGGCGTTATATTCTTATTTAAGCAGGTTTTTCCAGCCTTTTCCAACTTATTTTTAAATGGTTTGAACCAAGGCACCCAAGCTATGTATAATAGGGGCCTTGACATAACCAAGGTAAGTTAAGGGAAAAGTTATTTTGGAGTTTGAAGTCATTCTGTTCTTCATGATTATTCTTTCTTCAAATGCAGTGTTTCCCAACCAGTGTGCCGTGGCACACTAGTGTGCCGTGAGCGATCATCAGGCGTGCGGTGGGAAATTGGAACCTCCAATACCCTTTCTTCCCCCTCCTGCCGAACACTTTTCTTCTCCACTCGGGCTCCCTTCTTCCCAGCCTCGCTCTGCTCGCTTGGCCTCACTTTGCTCATACTACTGCGCAGACTCGCCCCCACGTCATCCTCCCTCCCCCTCTCCTCCTGAACATGCTCACGCTGCCGCCTTGAATCAAAATGGCAGCAGAAGCGGTAAGAAAAAGTAAGTGTTCGGCAGGAGGGGGAAGAAAGGGCGCAAAGGGGGAGGAAGAGGTCTCTGTCGAAAGCTGGCATGGGCAAACTTGGACCTTCCAGGTGTTTTGGACTCCAACTCCCACCATTCCTAGCAGCCTCAGGCTCTTTCCTCCCCCCCCCCCCCCCACCATTTAAGCAGAAAAGGGCCTCAGGCTGTCAGGAATGGTGGGAATTGAAGTCCAAAGCACCCAGAGGGCCGAAGTTTTCCCATGCCTGTTTTAAAGTGGTGAGCCTCCTTCCAACATTGTGATTCTGGATAGAAAACAAACAACAACATAACCTAACATTGTTTGAGTCCACAGTGCTCTCTGGGTGTAGGTAAACTACAACTTCCAAACTCAAGATCAATTCCCAAGCAAACCCTTTCAGTACTTTCTGTTAGTAATGAGAGTTCAATGTGCCAAGTTTGGTTCAATTCCATTGTTTCAAGAGTATAGGATGCTCTTTGATTGTGTGTTAACTATAAATCCCAGAATCTGTAACTCCCAAATGTCAAGGTCTATTTTCCCCAAACTCCATCTGTGTTCACATTTGGGCATATTGAATATTCATGCCAAGTTTGGTCCTGATCCAACATTGTTTGAGTCCACAGTGCTCTCTGGATATAGGTGAACTACAACTCCAAAACTCAAGGTCAATGCCCACCAAACTCTTATAGTATTTTCTCTTGGTTATGGGAGTTCTGTTTGGGAAGTTTGTGTCTTTCTGCCATTCCTGCCAGGATATCTATGTTGTGTTCATCGAAACAGGCCCAGGTTTCACACTGGGTGTATAAATACATTTTAAAACATATTAACTATATGTATTACTGTGTTAGAGTGTCATTTTGTGTCCTTTTGGTTGATGGTGTGCCTCAGGATTTTTTAAATGTAAAAAATGTGCCGTGGCTCAAAAAAGGTTGAAAAACACTGGCCTAAAGAACACAGATTCCATCTGTTATTGGAAGATAGAAAAGGTCAACTCTGTTTAGTACTTGGACGAGAGACCACCAATGAATATCAGGTATCGTAGGCTATATTTCAAAGGAAGTGGGATAACCATACCCGAATATTCCTTACCCGAGAAAACCCTATGAGAGGTATGATAAATAAATGACATAGAAAGATGAATACAAAGTTCTGAAATACTGTTTCAAGAGCAGACTTTCAATCACGCTTTTCAAATTAATATGACCCAAGTCCTTTGAGAACAATTAAATGTGTATATTTGACTGTGTCGCTTTCCCTCTTTCTTCCCATTACAAACCTTGTGGGGATACTGCTAAAACACATACACAGAAATGTCTACTGTAAATTCTACTTGAAGCTTAGCCAGAGCCCACTGGGAATTTTAGGTGTCATTTTCCCATTGTAGAGCAAGGTAGCTTGTGAAACAAAATGGAATATGAAGCCATTTGGTAGAAAAATGTAGGCAGGTGTTTGTGTTCGGGGAGGATAAAAGAAGAGATGGAAAAGCTTTTGAGCACAGCACACAAAAAAAATCCTGACTGGGTCAGCAGAAACCTTGTAAGACAATGCATATTTAAGCAGCACAATCCAGGTAGAAAAATTGCTTGACAGATGCTTAGGAGCCTTATTCTTAGAGCGATAAATTGCCAAGCGTTGTCAAAGCTGTAAAGGTTACCTGTGAAATATGGGCTGGTGCATTAACTGAGATTTCAACACATGCACACAGTTAGCGGAGGGCCCATTTTCCAAAAGTCTAATCTTAGGTTGAGATCTATTATACGAGCCTCTTGTTTCAAGTAGGAGACTAGGATACATAGTAAAAATGGCAGCACCAACCCTACTACCATACTCCAGGTGTACTTTACTTACTTACTTACTTACTTACTTACTTACTTACTTACTTACTTACCTATGTAAGCGATCCCTCGTTGTCCAAGTATGATGGTCCTCCAAGTGTAGTGTCTTGGCAGTGGGAACATAGGTGACTGTGGAGCCCTATTCTTGACCCGCATGATCTTCTGCAGTGAGGGCATCAGTTTCCAAGTGGAAACAGTCCCAGTCAGGGTTGACTTGATGCTCCTTCCTCTTGGCATGTTTCTCCCTTTCGCCCTCCATTCATACCTTTTCTAATTCCACAGCACTGTAGGTCACAGCAGCCCTCCAGTCAGAGCACTCAAGGGCCAGGGCTTCCCAGTTCCCAGTCTATGCCACAATTTTTAATACTAAAGAGCACAATAGAACTGAATGGAAATAATCACTGTACAGTTAATTATCACAAACGTGTAGACTTTATATATCAAGAGTAAATATCATAATGACATCAATGTGAGATGTAGCATACATACAAATAAACATAAGAGTCATAACACGGCCAACACACTCTCAGGAGGAGAGAAAGAATAGTCTCTGAAACCCTGAAGTTGAGATTCAGTCCCTGAAAAGGCCAAGTAAATAAGGGAACGTCCCAAATGATAATGTCCACAGGGGCAGAAACAACTCAGTGGTAATGCTCACTGTAGGGTTGTAACTCACACGTGGAGGCCTCCGAGCAGTGAGAGTGGTTGGGAGGCCGGAGCAGTCAGTATGCCGTGCCTGTAGTGGTGAACAAACACGGAGCCGGCTGTTCAGGCAGAAAAGCCGCTGTAGAATCGCGCACTGTTCCTGGAAATCCAGGCAGGAACAGTCAGCGTATGTCAACAAACCACATGGCCCGCATTTTGTGGTTTGTTGACATACGCGACTGTTCCCTGCCTGGATTTCCAGGAACAGTGCG
>JARBWK010000016.1:10450493-10796268 GCA_030556195.1 Anolis apletophallus
TCCCCGCTCCCTGCTCGCGCACCGCCTGCAAAAGCTCCAGAGTCCAAGAGGCAGAATGGGCCCCCTCTTTTGGATTCCTCCCTCCGTCCTTCTCCAGCTACTCAGAGTCGTAGGAGACCAAAGGGGGCGTGCCTGGATGACGCGATGCATGGCTGGCCCCGCGCGCATGCGCAGAAGCGCCCATTCTGCCTCTCGGACGTCTCGTGAGCTCTTGGAGGTGGCACGCATGCTGGCGGCGTGGAAATAGGAGCAACGATGGAGGAGGAGAAGAAGGACGCTTTGAGGTCATTTTCTTACCGCATCTCAAAGGTCGGTCTTTTTACTTTGGGGTGGGTGCTTGATTGTTCTGTGGCATGTCTCTTTGTTTATTTTCAATGTTTAAAAATGGCCTTTTAGCTCCAAAGCCTCTCTGCTTGCTTTGTTCCTTGAGAAATATATGTTGGGGAATATGGAAATGTGGGAGAAATGGGGTGGTTGGATGTATTTTTGCATGCCCCTTTGTTTACCTTGCTGAGTATTAAATGGCCTTGCAGTTCAAAAGCCTCTCTTCTTACTTTCTGGCTGATAATATGTGTGCCAATGTGGCAGTGTGGGAGAAATGGGGTGGTTGGGTGTATTTTTATGCTCTGTTTTATATTGTTGTTATTAAATTGAAATGTTGATGTTTTATAACTTCATTTTATGTAAACTGCCCCGAGCCTGCTGGAAGGAGTGGTACATAAAAATGAATAATAAATATAAATAAATAAATAAATAAGAAAATAGTTATACGTTTTACATTTCTGGGTAGGTGATCTTTGGGACTTGGTTTTTTAATCAGTAGCTCCCATGCTGAAAAAGTGTGAGCACCCCTGCTCTAGAGGCAGGGCCATAGCCAGGATTTTGATTCGGGGGGGGGGCTGAGTTTAGTTCGGGGGGGCTGAGACTGGGTGGAAGAGGGTCTACCCTAGCAAACCTTTTGTATTGTTATCCCAATAACCCCATTAATGTGGGATATAATGAGCATGGTGATCAGATCATGATATGAATAAACATAACAGTTTAAATAATGTACCAGTAAGGCCTTCTCGCGGACCACCCTGAGAATTTCGGGGGGGCTGAAGCCCCCTTACCACCCACACCCCCCCGGCTACATGCCTGTCTAGAGGAGAGGCACTCAGCTACAGGCAGGAATGTGCTTTAAGCAGGCTTCTGTTTCTACAATAAAGGAGAGGTAACTAATAGAAGTTTTCAGGGAATGTGGGTTTTCTTTTTTTTTTGCAGGGGGATTAATAAAAAAAGATTAAACTATGTTCCCGCAAACCAGAAGAGGAGCTGGGATCAGGTCCCACTTGCTTTTGTTTTGGGTGGGTTTTTGTACCGGAGGGCCCTTACCATTACGAGCTCCCAAAGCACCAAAGGTGCCGAAGCAAACAGTGGAAATGGAAGAAGCAAATTCCGTGCTCAAGTCTAATAAATAAATGGGGGGGGGGGGAACCTTTTAAAATGTGATGCCTACATTACAGAATCTGAGACCTGATTTATGATCACAAGTTTCAAATTTGGCCCGACACTTATTTGGGCAGCAATTGAATTGAATTGGCCGTTGCTAAACATAGCTGTTTTCCAAATTGGAGCCAGAGTCTTGGGCTTAGTTCCTATTCTCTAAATTTAGTAAGGCCCAAATTGAATAGCATTAGACTTTAAAAAAAAAATCCATTGCTTTTTTTTGCCAAGCAAAGGAGTAGAGGGGAAATAACTAATTTATTCTGACATTAACATTTAGCCAAACGGAGGCATCTTTAAATAGCAGCAATATCCCAGTGTTTCTTTTCTTAAAGGATAGTTACCGCCAAATACTTGTTCTTTTTCTTTAAAAATCGCAATCGTCCATAGTAATTCCGTACCGCTTGATGTGGCCTTGTGTCAAAATTCTGCTTCTTGAGTTTGACATGATAGCCCATAATAACAGATGTTGGGCCCTGTGGAAAGGTGGGGGTGTACGTTAGTTAAATATATCTATCTATCTATCTATCTATGTATATAATAAAAGTCAGTGTTTGTGGTGGTGCGGAGGTGCAGTGGTGCGGAGGGAGGAATATGTGTCAGCATTTCGATTGGTTGCCACTGTGGGATTATTTGCATAAAGGACAGTGATTGGCCAGCCTCAGAACTCCAACACTCTAAGGCACCAGACAGAGGGCATTAGTTGCCACTGAGAGACAATTTGCATAAAGGACTCTGATTGGCCAGCAAAACAGAATGCAACTGAATGCTTAAGTTAGCCAATGGACAGGATTTTTCCTTGGAAATTGAATGTTCATTTTCTGGGAGGTGCGGAGGTGACAGCGATGCGGTTTATGGCAGGATGGCCCACATATGATGGGATTTCCAGTACCTTCACCCGATTCACTTCCCACAGAACATTGTAGCCCCTACAAATCACAGACCAGGCCCAAACTTGGCACACAGAGCCCCCATGACCCACTCTACCCCCTGATGCTGTTCTAAGGGGGATGATCCATAGATGATAGGATCTGCAGTACCTTCACTCACTTAATGAAACTACTGCAACCCTCATCCAATGACCAATGCAGACCAAACTTGGCACACAGAGCCCCCATGACCCACTCTGCAGTTTGAAGGAGGATGGACCATGGATGATAGGACTTGCAGTACATTCACGCACTTCCTGAAAACAACGTGACCCTCACCCAATGACCAATACAGACTACAATTGGCACACAGAGCCCTCTTGACCCACTCTACACCCTGGTGCTGTTTCAAGGAGAATGGACCACAGATGATGGGTCTTGAAGTACCTTCAATGACCTTCCGAGACCGCTGCAACCTTCATCCAATGAATGATCAAGATGAAATGTGACACACAGAGCCCCCATGACCCACTCTACAACCTGGTGCTGTTTGGAGGGAGATGGACCATGGCCGATGGGACTTGCAGTACTTTCACTAAGTTCCTGAGACCACTGTGTAATGATGTTGATTATTTGTGTGTAAATGTTGTGTGACATGTGTTAAAATGTATGTTGTTTTGAATGTTCTATGGTTTGTTTCTGTGGGTGAAACAGAAGGGAGGCATGGCAGAAGCTTAGAAGAGCTGTCGCCATGGCAACCAGGGCTAGAGGCTAGTAGAATGTTCAGGTTTGAATTCTACAGTTGGAAAAGAGCGGGAAGCCAACTGCCAAATGAGAGGGGGAGGAGTTATGTTCTAGTTTAGAGTGTCCTAAGGACTGAAAGAGAACGGTCCAGTGTTAGTGTGTGTCTTAAGGTCTGCTAGTGAGCGGTCCAGTTAAAGGGTATAGAGACCCTAGTTAAAGTTGCAGGGGTTTATAGAGGTTTAGTGGAAACCCTATAATAGGTCCCCATTGTGTTATGTAACAGAAAAAGTTGTGCCTCTAAGGAAGTTTGAAACCAACCAAGATTGTACCCATTTGTGTCAAAATAAATTGTTTGCATCTTAAAGGAAAACACCTCCTGATTCTTTTATTGGTGGTGGCCCTCAAAGTCAGTGGTCAGCCGGATAAATGGTGGCAGCATGGTCAAGTGGTCACTGAGAAGTTTTAAAACTCCAGTCAGTTAAATGGTGAAGGGGTGAGACAGTACCCTGCCAATAAACGTGAAGTTGCTGAGGTAACTTCGAGGTTTCCTTGGATTGGAGGTCAGCAGTGTGGACATAGAAAGATTGTCCAGTCTGAGGCCGGTCAAGAAGTGGAGTGGTCACATATTGGCGGCAGCGGTGGGATCTTTAAGAGAGGGTCCACCCTGTCCAGCCGGTTGATTTGAACGTAGCTTCACCGCACACTGCGAGCCACATAAACATCTAATAGGGACCAACCTGGCACACAATGCTTTCTCAAATAACCCGGGCACCGCCGGGTCCCCAAGCTAGTCAATAAATAAAAATGTCACATGCAAATCACAATTTAATTCTATAAGAGATAGACTTAAGCCCGGATCTGTTTTTAACTGCACATGCATTTGGGGTTTGGAGATGGCAAGTTACCCCTTTACCTTCTTTTTCTCCTTTCCTTCCTCTCCTTCAGAAAATACTTCTAAAACTCATAATAATAATAATTCATTGGAACCTGTACCACAAATACCATCTGCCTGCGACAAAGAACTGGTGGGATCACAAGCCGGAAAAAGTTACAGAGAATGAACATGCCAAACTCCTCTGGGACTTCCGGATTCAGACAGACAGAGTTTTGAAGCATAATACTCCTGACCTCACGATCGTGTTAAAAAACAAAGTATGGATCATCAATGTCACAATCCCAGGTGACAGCAGGATTGCAGAGAAACAACTAACTGGAAAAGCTGACACGATATGAGGATTTAAAGATTGAACTGCAAAGACTCTGGCACAAGCCAGTCAAGATGGTCCCAGTGGTGATGGGCACACTGGGTGCAGTGACTCAAGACCTTGCCCTGCACTTAAACACAATAGGCGCTGACAAAATTACCACCTGCCAGCTGCAGAAGGCCACCCTAGTGGGATCTGGACACATTATTCACCAAGACATCACATAGTCCTAGACCAGGGGTAGGCAATTATTTTTTCCAAGGGCCACACGAGAGCCAAAAAATATTATGGAGAGCCGCACCTAAAGACGGAACTACATTCTAATTACATTATTTATTTATTTATTTACTATATATTACACATCATTAATATTAACATATTAATATATCAAGAAATATTCATATATTATTAGTATTAATATCATAATTATTATACTATAGTATATAGAGAGAGACATTATAATATATTGAAATTATAATATAATATAACATTATATTATTTATTATATTACTATATTATTATAATAAAATTATTATAAAATAATAATAACCACTAAAATTAAATTAAATTCAATTCAAGACGAGGTGCGAATCAAGATGGAATGGCCCAATGGATCCAGCCCAGAGGATAGCAAAGCGGACCCAGCCGCCGCTACAGCAGAGGAGAGCAGAGCAGCAGGCGATCAGAGGCTGCAGGCCTCCGCTCGCTCTCGCCCCCAGCCGTTCCCCAGCTGATCGCCTTGCTATGGAGTGCCTGCCATCCCCGGGCCTGCAGGGGGAGCAGTCGGCGATCTGAGGCAGCTTATTCGACCTGGCAACCCGGAAGACGATCAAGTCTTCCGGGTCGCCAGGGCGATCAACCCTGCAGGTCGCCAAGTGCTCCCGCAGCAGGCCTGGATCACCAGGCACTCCAAAGTCGCCGCTCCAAAGGGATGGCAGGCACTCCAAAGCCACTGCTGCTCTTGCTGCAGGCCCAGATCGCCAGGCACTCCAAAGGCGCCGCTCCAAAGGGATGTCAGGCACTCCAAAGTCGCCGCAATGGGATGGCGGCAGCGGCACCCCTTCTTCTTGGCCCCGCCCCGCACGCACTTCTCCCCAGCCCGGACAGAATCATCTGCCGGGTCGGATCCGACTCGTGGGCCATAGGTTGCCCACCCCGTCCTAGAAACTTGGGAAGTGTCCAACGTGTGATCCAATACGTGTGATCCAATGCCAGCAGAGTGATCTTGTCTGCTGTGGACTCATCTTGTTGTGTTTCAAATAACAATTCCACCCAACAAAAAGAGATGTCTACCTCTCCTCTAGAGTATAAAGTAGAAACAGCTTTAAGGAAGCAAACACCTAAGCAGAAAGGAGATTGCAGCCAGTAAAGAAAAACGAGGGGATTTTAAAGGTAGTCTGTACAGAGAGGACAGCTCCACTGAGATACAGTTCATTGCTCTTCCTTTCCTGGGCCGCCTTAAAATGCCCTAGAAAGCTGTGTGATATGCTGTTGGTGCTGGGCAAGAAAGCACATCAGCCTGCCTCTGTTCCAGAGTAGAAACAGCTTTAAGAAACGTTAAACCAGATCTCCTCTGCAAACAGAAGGTTTTTGGAAGCAGAACAAAAGCACTCTTTTGGGAACATGCCCATTTTCAGGAAACACACGAAAATAGATATGGGGGCTTCCAGTATCTAGCAAGCAGAAACAGCGATTCACCCGAAATACACAAGCCTAAGAAGAGGTAGCTATGAAAACAAGCCTATAGCTGACTCTGCATTCAGAGCATGTTCTGTTCTGTATATCACTCTACATTGATTTCTTTAGCACATGCACACAATATGAAACAATATGATGCAGCATTTTCTTTACAGGAACCCCATGTGGAATATGGGACTGGTTTGTTGTTCCTGTTCCCCGCCAGACCACCCCCCTTCCATCAGCCATGCTTTATTTTTGTCAAACAGTTGGTGCATTCAACAGTTACACAAGGGAATCTGTCAAAGCATATTGTATGCATCACATTCCCCATATGCCATTCGTCTTCGTTTTCGCTCTGGCATGTCACAATTGCTTCGGCATTTTGCAAAGTGTTTTTTTGTTCTACTCAAATGGTTTGTGATAATGGCTTGCCATCATGGAGAAATTACAAGAGCACCTAGAAATCCTTCTCATTCCCTTATACTGCTGGAACTTCTCAAGGCATCTACACGGCATCTTGATTCAGCTCTCCTTCCTTATATTTTTGCAAGTGCATGAAGTTTTTTTCATTGCATTGGAACACATGTGATCCGGACTCCGTACCTTCTTGTTTCCAACAGTGCCTTGAAGCCGTTACTGGTTGGCTGCGTACAAGTAGATTGAGGGTGAATCCAGCAAAGACGGAGATACTGCAGCTGGGCCGCCCGGTTGGTGGGAAGGCCCGTCTGCCTAGCTTGGATGGTGAGGCATTATGCCTGACATCCTCAGTTAAGAGCCTTGGGGTCATTTTTGACCTGTTGCTGTCGATGGAGGCCCAGGTCTCCAGCATCAGCAAAACCGCCTTTTTCCTGCAGAAAGCTAGGCGTCTGGCCCCCTACCTATCCAGAGACAACCTGGCCGCGGTGCCCCAAGCCACGGTACTACTGTAATGCCCTTTACATCGGCCTGCCCTTGTCAGTGATCCGGAAACTTAAGCTCGTCCAGAATGCCGCTGCACGACTTCTCACTGGGGCTCCAGTGAGATGTCACATAACACCTATCCTCCAGCAGCTTCATTGGCTGCTGCTGCTGCCTCATGAGGAGGAAGAGGAGGAGCATCGCAACCAGCATGGGCTGAAGGAAGAGGCCCCCTCCGAGGAGGTTGGCTCCTGAGGCGGAGGAAGGCCCCGACTCTCTGCAGCCGCTGCCCTTTGAGCACCCAGCACGAGGCCGCAGAGCCACCTTCGAGGCCACAGGGGCTGCCAGGATGTGGCGGCGGCGCCAGCCTTTTGGCCGCGGGACATGCTGGGACCCGTAGTTCTTTGGGATCGCCGGGCGCGCGTTTCCGGCGCGGGGAGGAGTCTCAGTGGTGAGTGTATGGATGTTGGTGGAGAAGAGGAGGAAGGGCTGAGGGGGAGCAGGGGAAAATGGGGATAGGCCTCTCTAATGCGGCGGCATGAGGCGGGGGGGGGGGCGTAATTCCAAACTGTGGCCTAGGGCGCCAAAAGGTGTTAATCTGGGCCTGATCTGTGGCCTTTCCTTTCTGTTTAATGGCATTGAATGTTTGCCGTGGATGTGTTCTGTGATCTGCTCTGAGTCCCCTTTGAGGTGAGAAGGGCGGAATATAAATGCTGTAAATAAATAAACAAACAAACAAATAAATAAAAGAAGTCTAAGAGGTGATATAATAAAAGGTAAAGGTTTCCCGTTGCCATTAAACCTGGTTGAGTACAACTCTGGGAGGTGGTGCTCATCTCCATTTCAAAGCCAAAGAGTCAGTGTTGTGTGGCCAGCATGACTTCATGGAGCGCCATTACCTTCCTGCTGAAGTGGTACCTATTGATCTACTCACATTTGCATGTTTTTGAACTGTTGGCAAAAGCTGGGGCTAACAATGGGAGCTCTCTCCGTCCTGCGGATTAGAACCACTCACCTTCCAATCAGCAAGATCTGCAGTTTAGTGGTTTAATCCACTGCACCACCACAGCCCTTAGGTGATAAAATGCCCATATGAAAGGACGTCATATTGAGGAAGGAGCAAACATTTTTTAGCTTCTCCGGAAACAAAACAGGGAGCAATGGATGCATGCTATTCGAAGACATTTGTTTTCGGCTTCAACATTCAAAATCAACAGCCCTATATTGAACTCTTCCTTCCACCGACAGCACAAAAGCCATGCCAAGCTACAATACTTTTGCCGCAGAGGAAATTTCTTGTTTGGAAGGAGCATGAAACTCTCGTCCTCCTCTCTACTTTTTTCTTTTGCCAACAAGTAATGGACTGAAAACAACCTGCACCAGAAATGAACTGTTGAAAAAAGGTGCAATCTGTAGCGCAACTCCAAGATACAGAGCTTAAGGGATGAAAGTGCCCAAAATCTATTTTCCTTAAATGATAGCCAAAGAGGGAGGGAAACTCCATCAGATAAAATCCAATTGAGATGGGAGGGAGAGAGAAAAAAGTAGCAATGAAAGCATCTCAGGAAGAACTGAAGTTATTTCGTGCCAGGATCTATACTTAAGGACAAGTAATTTCTGTTGGAGAGTTTCAGAGTTACTTAAAACACACAGAGAGGCAGAGTGAGATTGGGCAACAGTTTGTGGGAGTATTTTGTGGTCTTGTTGTTGTTGTCATCTTTTTTTATCACTCAAGCTTGGCAGTAGAAAGCTGATTCGGTTCTCTGCCTTAGACTCCAATCACTTCTGAAGCTGAGTACGCCCATGCAGTCACCTTTGCGGAGACAGGTCTCTGCTGGAATGTATAGCATTCATTAGTAGGAAGCCAAGGCTGATTACAGGAGACCTGGGCCAGCTAGACGCGGTGCTCTTAACACTTTTTGTTGGCTTCTCGTGTCCTTAAAAAGAAAAAAGAAATACATAGAAATATGTAATAAATTCACAGGCTCTAAACAAAAATGCTTGCTGCTCATAATGCAGGTGTAGTCTTCTTATGCTAGCCTCCTCATCTGCCAAGCTGTATATCTTCTGTTGCATTTTCCTCATATGCACATGACCATAAGTAAGGCTGAGGGAAGGAAGATAGACACTGTTGAACTGTGGTGTTGGAGGAACATTCTGAGAGTGCCTTGGATCACAGGCAGATCATGTCAAGGATAAATCATGCAGAGCCAGGTTGGAACTATAAAAGTCCTTTTATTAGTAAAGAAAGCAGAGCATTTTACCGGAGCACCTTCCTACAGCCTGTGTGTAGTGTTCCAGCCCAGTGGTCAGAGACAGACTCCGGGGGTCCCAGCTACCCCAGATCAAGGGGATGATGGGTGGCCGGATGGGTATGGGTCTGCAGATGAGGACTTAGCCTGGGATGATGGCTGGCTACATGGATACGATGCTGCAGAGGAGAATTTCGATGACTCCATGGAAGTCAGTTCTGAGCTAGACTGTGAGAGGCCTAGTGACCTTGATTCTCACGAAGGCTTTTTTACTCCCTTGCCAGCTGAGCATTCCGAGGATATGGAAATTAGGGAGGACCGGGATTCTCAGGACGAGAGCTCTGCATCTGGGGCCACTAATGAGGAGGAATTAGACAGGAGAGCCAGTAGATCCTCCCAAAAAGATTGGGGTTTGAGAAGGGGGGTGCGTTGGTCACATAGAAAGTAATTTCCTTTATTAGATTGTGCTGGGGTTGTTCTAGTCAGACCTGAAGCTACGTTCAGTTTGAAAAGACTCTCGTTCAGGACTCTGAGTTCATGGAAAGATTCTTGTTCAGGACTCTAAGTTCATGTTGACCGCAGGAGCGGTTTGCCTTGTTATTCACGCTTGCACTCCATGGGACTTAAGCCAGTTTGGCTCGTCAGCTTTTGAACTCTTGGGACTATCTTTGGATTTGTTTGATTTTCTTTACATCTTTCAACTTTTGGACTACTTATTCTAAATAAAGATACATTTATTGCATCTGCCTGGTGTGTGTGATCTAGGGGGGCTGTCTGCGATCTGAGGTGCAACACTGTGTCTCAAAGCACATTAATCATGGCGACCGGAGCGTGTCCTTATCTACAAATGTTTACATTCCAAAGGTTGAACATACGAGAACTTTGCTTCTGTCACAGGCATGAACTCCCCTTCTCCAGTTAACTCTATAATGGCCTAACTATATCACACAGCTTAGAAAATAGACACATTTAACAGAAAACATTTTAAACTCATTTTGTCATACATTCTAGCACTGACAGATCAAACTAGTCCATACTCCAGGAAATAATGCCCGGATATTAGAGGCAAAGATTAAGTCCTTTGGTCACATAATGAGAAGACAGGAAAGTTTGGAGAAGGGAATGAGGAGATCGCGAATATATGGATTAAATTGGACTTAATTTTATTTTGGCGAAAGGCTTTTTAAATGTATTTATTGTATTGTATTTTATTGTAAATTTTATTGTAAATTTATGATGTTTTTAGATTTTAAATGTTAGCATTGAATACTTGTTGTTTGCCGGTCTGAGTCCCTCTTCGGAGGTGAGAAGGCCAGGGTATAAAAGTTTTAAATAAATAAATAAATAAATTGTCCATTATGGCTCAAAGATGTTTCTCACATGTACTGCTGTCATGCCAGGCATCCCACATACATTCATGACATATATAATCATGAACAGGCAAAGAGGATCCCAAAAAACATCCCTTTGCAACCTGGAAATATTTCGACTGAAGTGTTTCTAAAGCACCAAAATTTAGGAGGACAGGAGAGGACACCTACATATTGCCATGAGGTCATTGGTGCTTTGGGACAGAGGATGATAGTTGCAGCTGACTGTTCTCAAGCCACCCCCTCCCAGACAAGCAAACAAACAAACAAAACCTGGGCATGGACTGTAGATGTAATTTCGTAACATTCCACTGTCCAGTAGATCAGAAACCTTTCTATAAGGCTGCAAAGATTGGGTTGAAGGTAGGTCATGATCAGGCAAAACTGTGGAGTTTTGTCACAATAGTTCCACCAACATTGCAAGATATAGTCAACTTTTACATGCACACATACGCACATACAATCTATCTATCTAATCTATCTATCTTCTATCTATCTATGTATGTAATAAAACTCAGTGTTTGCGGGTGGTGGGAGGAATATGTGCCAGCGTTTCGATTGGTTGCCACTGTGGGATTATTTGCATAAAGGACACTGACTGGCCAGCCTCAGAACTCCAACATTCTACTGCCCCAGACAGAGGGGATTGGTTGCCACTGAAATGATATTTGTATAAAGGACTCGGATTGGCCATCCACATTCCAACATTCTAAGGCGACTCAGAGGGAAAAAGAAAGGCCTCAGGCAGTCAGCCACTGCGGCCCACAGCAATAACGGATCAGGACCAAACTTGGCAAACGGGCCCAATGGCCCACTTCACAACCTGGTGTGGTTTAGGGCAGGATGGGCCACAAATGATGGGCTTTGCAGTACCTTCACATCATTCACTTCCCAAACAACACTGTAGCCCCTATAAATCACAGACCAGGTCCAAAACTGACAGCAAGTCTTCCTTAACTTGATTTTCCTGACTCAACTCATGGGATATTGTTCAGCTTCCTCAACTTGATTTTCCTGACTAGGCCCCCAACAATGACAGAACAAGAACAAACTTGGCACACAGACCCCCCAAGATGCACCCTACATCCTGGTGCAGTTTGAGGGAGGATGGACCATGGATGATGGGACTTGCAGTACTTCAATTCACTACCTTAGAGCACTGTGGCCCACACCAATGACGAATCAGGACCAAACTTGGCACACAGAGGCCCAAGGGCCCACTTTACAAACTTGCTGCAGTTTACAGCAGGATGGCTCACAAATGATGGGATTTGCAGTACCTTCACCCAATTCATTTCCCACAGAACGTTGCAGCCCCTACACATCAGAGACCAGGCCCAAACTTGGCACACAGAGTACCCATGACCCACTCTACATCCTGGTGCAGTTTTGAGTGGGACGGACCACTGATGATGGGAGTTGAAATACCTTCGCTTACTTCCAGAGACCGCTGCAACCCCCATCCAAAGAATGATCAAGACCAAATGTGACACACAGAGCCCCCATGACCCACTCTACATCCTGGTGCTGTTTGGAGGGGGATGGACCATAGCCAATGGGACTCGCAGTACCTTCACTAAGTTCCTGAGACCACTGCAAGCCACATAAACATCTAATAGGAACCAACCTTGGCACACAATGCCTTCCTCAAATAACCCGGGCACCGCCGGGTCCTCAGCTAGTATTTTATAGAAAAAAATACCCACAATGTTCTAAAATATGAAATAGCAAAACTATGCACAAACTTTCAGAATCTTGATCGAGATGTTCTAAAATTTTCCCTTTCTTGCACCCTAGTTAAGCATGGGTGGGACAGGGGGACCTTTTCTTTTGTATCTTGCCGAAAGCTCTTGGGGCTTTCGTTTTTGTTGCGGCAGTACAATAGGACTCTGATAAGGGGCTAATGAGCTCTTTCCTATGGAGCCTTTGAAGGGGTTTACAATGGTTCACTAACGTTAGGGGATATCATTTTGGAGATTTACTTTCAGGAAGCACCATGCCGTTCCATGAATAATTAATGTTCATTATAAGACGAAGGCTTTCTTTTGTTGGAAATCAGACTCTGTTCCCTACCTGTGAAGTGTGATTTTCAATCCAATAAAACAGCGCTGGACAAAAGTATTATGTCAGCTATCGAGGGATCTCTTGCTTTCATGATCCATTACAAAACAGGGATGAAGCCGGAGCAGCACGGGAAGGAAATGAGCCCTTTAGAAAGCCTCTATAAAGTCCTAAATGCTAGTGAACTCAAAGTAAGGTCCTAGGGAACTCTTAAAGGCTAGAACATTATTATGGATGGGTAAGAGATTAACCGAGTTCACAAAAGAGAATTACCCAATTCCAGTTCTAATAGAAGTCAGACAAAAGCACAATTTTCAGTTAGAAATTCACATATTATTTTTATTTACTGTACTAGCTTGGGGACCAGGCAGTGCCTGGGTCATTTGAGAAGTGTAGCAGGATGTAGAGTGGGTCATGGGGGCTCTGTGTGCCAAGTTTGGTCTTGATCCATCATTATTGGGAGTTGCAGTGGTATCATGAAATTACTGAAGGTAGTGCAAGTCCCATCATCTGTGGTCCACACTCCTCCAAGCTGCAGCAGGATGTAGAGTGGGTCATGGGGGCTGTGTGTGGCAAGTTTGGTCTGCATTGGTGAATATATGAGGGTTGCATTGTTTTGAGGAAGTGAGTGAAGGTACTTCAAGTCACATCATCCGTGGTCCGTCTCACACAAAACTGCACCAGGATGTAGAGTGGGTCATGAGGGCTCGGTGTGCCAGGTTTGGTCTTGATCAGTGATTGGATTAGGTTTGTAGCAGTCTTGGAAAGAGAGGGAAGGTACTGCAAGTCCCATCATCCATGTTCTGCCCCCTCCAAACTTCAGTAGGATGTAGAGTGGGTCACTGAGGCTCCTTGTGCCAAGTATGGTCTTTATCGGTGTTTGTTGGGGGCTGCACTGGTCTGTGGGAACAGAGGGGTGTGAAAGTACTACAAATCCCATCATCTATTGTCAGTCCTCCCCTGAACCTCACCAGGACGTGAAGGCAGTCATGGGGGTTATGTGTGCCAAGTTTGGTCTCAATCAGTAATTGGATAAGGGTCGCAGCAGACTTGGGAAGTGAGTAGAGGTACTTCAAGTCCCATCATCCATGGTCCCCCCTCCTCCAAACTGCACCAGGACGTAGAGTGGGTCATGGGGGCTGTGTGTGCCAAGTGTGGTCTGTATTGGTCCGTTTTGGTGGCCTCAGTGGTCTGTGGGAACCAAAGTGTTTGAAAGTACTACAAATCCCATAATCCGTGGGTCATGTCCCTCAAACCACACCAGGACGTAAAGGGGCTCAGGAGGGTTATGTGTGCTAAGTTTAGTCTTGATTCGTCATTGGATGAGTGGAGCAGTGGTCTCAGGAAATGAGTAGAAGTACTTCAAGTCCCATCATCCATGTTCCACCCTCCTGAAAACCCCACCAGGACGTAAAGGGGGTCATGGGGGCTCTGTGTGCCAAGTTTGGTCTTGATCAGTCATTGGATGAGTGTCGCAGCGGTCTTGTGAAGTGAGTTTAGGTACTTCAAGTCCCATCATCCATGGTCCGGCCTCCTTTAAACTGCAGCAGGATGTAGAGTGGGTTATGGGGGCTCTGTGTGCCAAGTTTGGATTTTATCGGTCTTTGTTGGGGGGCGCAGTGGTCCATGGGAACAAAAGGGATTTAAAGTACTACAAATCCCATAATCCGTGGTACATCTCCCCCAAACCGCACAAGGATGTAAAGGGGGTCAGGGGGGTTATGTGTGCGAAGTTTGGTGCAGGTCCATCACCCGCGCTGGTCACTGTGACCTGTGAAAGTGGCAGCCAATCAGAACGCTGCCACATACAAACAAACAAACAAACAAACAAACAAACAAACAAACATACATACATACATACATACATACAAACTTTTCGCTTTATTATATATAGAGATTTACCATATTTATACTCCGTCAACTTCTCAACCCCCGAAAGAGGAATCAGGACGGCTTACAATAAGCCCCATCAAGAGGCTATTAAACATGGTACAATAATAAAATCACAAATAAAAACATATCAAAGTTAAAAACAATACATAATTAAAAATCGTACAAAGCCATCAATTAAAACCATAGACCAGTCTCGTCGATCATCTTGTCATTCCAGATTGTCCTTTTAACGTGCTGCCTTACATCTGTCCAAACGCCTGGTCCCAGAACCATGCCTTTTGCATATTTAGAATTACTGGGTTGACAGGAACAGGGCCAACAGCGGGAGCTCACTCCGCTCCTCGGATTTGAACTGCAAACCTTTCGGTCAGCAAATTGGCTCAGTGGTTTAAGCTGTTGCGCCACCAGTGGGCCGTAGATGTGGGCAAAACATCAGGAGAGAATGCTTCTCATGGCCAGACAGACAGCCCAGAAAACTCAAAGCAACCCAGTAAATTTATGGCATTTTGCGGCATTCTCCCTCAAACAATCCATACATTTGGAAACCTGTCCAGTAGACCATTTTAAAACCATAATTACAGCCATCAGTGGGTGCAAAATTAGGATATTTCCTTGTCCTTTCACAATGATTTGGACTGTAATGGCATTTAACAAGTTAAGCACCTTGCATTTAATAAACACAATTTGAAACTGCAACTTCAGAGGTTTTCCCCCTTGTCATATCCAACTTTTATCTTCCTTTTGCAATCCCTTGTTATATTCATGAATTTGCTTAAAAATAATTTCAAAATATATATCTTTCATTGGTCGGAAAAGGAAAACAAAACACACAAACACAAAATTTGCATCCCGAGCAGCATTGCGACGGCTGGTTTTCATATTAATTAGCTTTCCCTATCTTTCCAAGGTGTTTTTCATACATATTAAACTGTAAATCGGGCTCCCTTTATTTTTCTTGATTACATAATTTAATATTTTTTATTCAAATGATCCAGAGTTCCTGAAGTGGGAACCCATATGCAGTGGAACTCATCTTGACATCTTTCACTTTGCCCATGTTGAGAACTTAATCGGAAATTTGGCTTTTCATCTTACTGGATGACAACAAGGTTTGTCTTCATTGTCATCGTAAATAGACAGGCATGGCCCATTTCAATTTATTTCCCTAGCTTTATGTATACTTTGGGCCAGGGATGGGCGGGGTTGGCTGGCATCATATTGGCTAATTAAAATAAATCTCTGCAGAAGGCAGGCAGTGGGAACAAAGACGACACCGTGCAGCAGGTGGTGAAGATCAAAAACGGAGCCTATCAAAGAGGACATATATCCATCACCATCATTATTTATATCTAGTTCACACTTAAAGATGGAATTAACACTAGGCTGTTTACTTATTTATTTATTCAAATTTATCAGTCGCCACTCCCATTCGGCTCGGGGCGAATCACAAGCAATAAAACAACCATAATAACAACATTCACAACTACAATTAAAATCATTAGGGTTAAAAAGAACAACCATAAAATACAGATAACATCAGAGAGGACAAAATAATGTCAGAGAGACTGACAGTTCTTAGAAGCCAAACGCCTGTCGGAACAATAATGTCTTGCATGCCTTCCGAAAAGCCAGCAAACTTGAAAGGGCGCAGATTTCAGAGGGCAACGCATACCACAAGGTAGGAGCTATGATAGAAAATGTCCTCCTCCGCGTTGTGGTGAGGTGATAACTCTTAGGACTTGGGACCACCAGAAGGTTTTCTGTCTCCGAGCGCAGGGGTCTAGTGGGACAGTATGGGATGAGGTACACTGGCCCCAGACCATTCAAGGCCTTAAAGGTCAATACCAGCACTTTGAAAGTAATCTGGCATTCCACTGGGAGCCAGTGCAGTTCGCGTAAGACGGGTGTAATGCGGCAGCTCATTGGAGCACCTGCCAGCAGCCAAGCTGCGGCGTTCTGCACCAGCTTCAGGTTCTGGATCACTGACAAAGGCAGGCCAATGTAAAGAGCGTTACAGTAGTCTAGCCCTGAGATGACCGTAGCTTGGACCACTGTGGCCAGGTTGTGGCGGGACAAATAGGGCCAGCTTCCTCGCCTGGCGTACGTGAAAAATGCTACTCTACTGACGTTGGAGATACCGTGTTTCCCCGATAGTAAGACACCCCTGATTGTAAGACGTATCGGGGGTGTCAGAGGGGAGGGAAAGGAGCGGGCTAATCGCAGTCACAGTGAAGCCCACTTCTCTCCGCCCTGGCTCTCTTCCCCACCCTTGGAAAGTAAGCCGCACCCCGGCCGCCTCCCGCCCCTGTCACTTCCTCCTCCCTTCTAAGGGTCCCGCCTCCTCCGATCCTCACCACGCCCCGCCCTCTTTCCTCGCCAGCGTGCCCAAACACTTGACTTGAGGTGAAGAAGAAGGGGGCGCGTGCGCCTTGGGTATGCAGCCAACCCTCCCTCGTATAAGCCGTACTCGAAAGCGGTCACTCGCACATTTGACTTGAGGTGAAGAAGAAGGGGAGCGCGTCCTGCGAGGAGGGGGGAGGGAAGAACATGGCGGCGGGGCTCCTGCAGGCGTCGCTCGCTCTCCGCCTTTCCCTGCGAGGCCGGCTTTGGCGGGATGCCTCTGCTCTCCTCCCGGCCGGAAGCCCCTCCTCCCTGGGTCCGGGGGCGGAGCGGGCCCGGCTTGGATTGGAGAGCGAGAGGAGGCGGAGGCTTCTCTCCTCGGAGCGGCATGGAGAGCGCGTGAGGGAAGGAACGAAGGCAGGCAGGCAGGCAAGAGCCGAGGCTGCGGGGATGGCCATGGCGAGGGCCGGCCGCGACGCGCCTCCCAAAGAACAGCCGCTTTTCTTTTTCTTTTTCCGCTTTGGAGTGCGAGACCGCCGCACGAGGCAGGGTTGGCTGCTTCCAAGGCGCGCGCTCCCCTTCTTCTTCACCTCAAGTCAAGTGTTTGGGTGGCGGCGGCGGAGGAGGAGGAGGCGGGACCGAGTGACGCGGCGGCCTGGGGTACGACTTACCGTCGCCCAATGTAAGTCGTACCCCGAAAGTATGACGTAGTGGGGCTTTTGGGGGTAAAAAGAAAGTAAGACGCTGTCTTACTTTCGGGGAAACACGGTATGTGCCAGTATGTTGATTGTTGATTCCAGTATGGAAGTGGACTTCAGGCTGCATGTCTTTGGGTGCATCTATAGAATAAGTGCAGTTTAATATCTGTTTAACATTTACACAAATGATCATCCACTGCCAGAAGGGACATAAAGTTTCATCTATGCTAACGATCATGCCATCACCGCTCAAGCAGAGCTGGCTTCAGGGAAGGCAAAAGCTGCACATTACAAGTATTGAACCTGACTTGGCACATAGAAGATGGTTTTGAAAGGCAGCAGATTACAGGAACCATTTTCATGTCAGCAGCTTATGACACTGTAAATCGTCGCCTTCTCCTGATAAAAATTTATGTCACAAAAGACTACTACCTCACCCACTTCATGGGAAATCTGCTACAAAACAGGAGCTTTTTTGTTGAGTTCCAGGGCCAGAGAAGCAGATGGCGGAAACGGAATAACAGCCTGCCTCAGGGGAATGTGCTTGTTCCATCAGTGTTTAACACTTACACAAATGATCAGCCACAGAGACAGAGAGTTTAATCTATGCTGATGACCGTGCCATCACCGCCCAAGCAGTGAAAGCAGCTTTGAAATGGTTGAACAGAAGCTCTCCGAAGCCTGAGGTGCTCTTACTGCCTATTAGAGGGGAAAACAGGGAATTCCTAATCCATCTAAAGCACAGGTGTGTGCTTTTCATCTTAAGAACAGACAAGCATGTCGAACTCTGAAGGAATCCCACTGGAGCATTGCAGCACACCCAAATACCTGTACGTTACCCTGGACCATGCTCTGACCTACAAGAAGCACTGCTTGAATATCAAGCAAAAAGTGGGTGCTAGAAACAATATCATACGAAAGCTGACTGGCACAACCTGGGGATCATAATCAGACATAATGAAGACATCTGCCTTTGTGCTTTGCTACTCTGCTGATGAGTAGGCATGCCCAGTGTGGAAACACATCTCACCATTAGGCATGAGAAAAAAGTTATGAAAATTAAAAGAAATCGTAAGTGATTCGTATGTAATGGGACTTTCTAGTTTATACGCATCACGGCAGCTAACCAGGAAGTAGACTTTCTTTTACGGTCCTTGAGGCCAACAATTTGCATTATGATCGTAATTAATTCTTAATTATTGTACTACAGTACTCACTTCTCCCTGTCTTCTCCCCCTCATTTCCTTCCCGCCTTCATTCATGTTCTTCTTTTTCCCGCATTTCTATGGGGAACTGGAAGTGACGCTGCTGCTAGGCATTCTGGAAAGTGTAGTCCTCCACACTTCTCCCCCCTCTCTTCCCCGTTGCTCTGTCTTGCCCCACCGCACGGGCCAACTTCACACACACACACACACACGCTTCTCCTTTCTCTCCCTGCACTCTCTCACATGCTTCTCTGCCCCCTCCTCTTTCCTGGTGGCTTCTCCCCCCCTCCCTTCTCTTCCCCATTGCTCTGTCTTGCCCCACCGCAGGGGCCAACTTCACACACACACACACACACACACACTTCTCCTCCTTTCTCTCCCTGCACTCTCTCACATGCTTCTCTGCCCCCTCCTCTTTCCTGGTGGCTTCTCCCCCTCCCTTCTCTTCCCGTTGCTCTGTCTTGCCCCACCGCAGGGCCAACTTCACACACACACACACACACACGCTACTCGGGCTTTCTCTCCCAGCACTCTCTCTCATGCTTCTCTGCCCCCTCCTCTTTCCTGGTGGCTTCTCCCCCTCCCTTCTCTTCCCCGTTGCTTTGTCTTGCCCCATCGCACGGGCCCACTTCAGCCCTCCAGGTGTTTTGGACTTCAACTGACACCATTCCGCACAGCCTCAGGCCTCATTCATTTACTCTCAGCCTGGGCAAACTTGGGCCCTCGCTCCTCAGGATCGGGGTGAGAGAGAGGCAGCGGAGCGGGGGCCTCCTCCTCCTTTTTGCTGCTTCCAAGAATAGAATACCCCCCTCCCTCCCTCCTCCTTCCTATTTGGAGTCCCATCTAGAATTCAGTGTGATTTATTCAAGTTTTGGCCTACAACTCCCAGAAATCCCAGCCAATTTACCAGCTGTTAGGATTTCTGGGAGTTGTAGGCAAAACCATCTGAATGTGCATGCGCTGGCATACGAACTACTAACGAATTTCATTAGTAATTAAGTTACATTTTAGAAATTTTTGGAAATTTTTGTAAGTTTTTCTATTACTAATCAAAAAATCCCCCCCCTTTGATTTCCGATTTCCTATTTTTGGGTTCTAAACCATGCCTACTCACCATGCTAAAACAGTGGATGTAGCTCTTAATGAGATATGTTGCATTATCACAGGATGACTGCGCCCTACACCACTGGAGACATTATACTGTTTAGCCAGTATTGCACCACCTGACATCCACCAGGAAGAAGCAGCCAATAATGAAAGGACCAAGGCAGTGACATCTCCGGCCCATCCTCTGTTCATATATCAGCCAGCATGCCAATGCCTTAAATCAAGAAATAGCTTTCTAAGATCTGCAAAGATACTCTCAGGAACACCTCAGCAAGTGAAAGTCCAAAAGTGGCAGGCTAAACTCCAGAACCTCAATCAGTGGTTGCGACCAAATGAGAGACTCTCCCCTGGGCACACAGAAGCCTGGACAACTTGGAAGGCACTGAACAGACTGCACTCTGGGACCACAAGGTGCAAAGCCAACATTAAGAAATGGGGCTACGAAGTGGAGTCCATGACATGCGGGTTTGGAGGGGAGCCAACCACAGACCACCTATTACAATGCAGTCTGGGCCACATACACAATGGAGGACCTTCTTATGACAACACCAGAGGCACTCCAAGTGGCCAGCTTCTGGTTAAAAGACATTTAGTATAATGCCAAGTTTTTAAAACTTTGTGTTTTTTAAATACATTACAACTGTACCCTCAATTCACTTCTGATACGATAAATAAATAAATAAATAAATTGTATTTATTTATTTACTTCATTTACTTTATTTCTATTCCTCCCTTCTCACCCAGCAGGGGACTCAGGGCGGATTACAATTCACACATTACATTTAGACACACAAACACACAAGACAGACAGAGGCAATTTAACATCTGGCCACCAGGGGGAGCTGTCGCACTCCTTCATTCCTCAGCATGTTTTCTGGAGAGCTTTTAATGGCCTCGTAAATCAGTTAAATTTAGCCCCCCACTAAGTGGTACCTTAATTTCCTACTTGACAGATGCAACTGTCTTTGGGGTTGCAAAGGTTGACAACAGGCTACACAATAGGTCGAGAGCCCACCTCGACCCGGGCAGACCTCAAACTCATGACCTTCTGGTCCGTAGAGATCTTATGCAGCTGACACCCAGCCAGCTGCGCCACATTATCCATGTTGTAAGCCACCCTGAGTTCCTTCAGGGAAACGAGGCGGGTTTCAAATAAAGATTAATAATAATAATAATAATAATAATTTATTAGCTGCTATTACTCAATGCTATGGACTTATGTAGTTTAGAAGTTTTTCACCTCCAACCCCGTGCCATGCAGGAAAAGCACAATCAATGCACCCCTGACAGATGGCCATCAAGTCTCTATTTAAAAGCTTCCAAGGAAGGAGCCTCCACCGCACTACGGACCAGAGAGTTACACTGCTGAACAGCACATACCATCAGGAAGACCTTCCTAATGGTCAGGTGGAATCTCCATGGCACCATTGAGTCCTAATTTCCAGGGCAGCAGAAAGAAAGCCCGCTCCCTCTTCCTTTCGACATCCTTCCACATATTTATGCATGGCTCTCATGTCTTCTCTCTACTTTCTCTTCTGCAGGCTAAAAAGACCCGGCTCTTTAAGATGCTCCTCAGAGGGATTCATAGTCTCCAGACCTTTGATTATTTTAGTCACCTCTTCTGGACACTTTCAAGTTTAGAATCAATATCTCTTTTGAACTGTGGTGCCCAGAATTGGACACAGTATTCCAAGTAAAGAGGTCTAACCAAAGCCAAATAAGAGGCAGCAGGACTTGCCTTGATCTAGACTAGGCATGGATACTAACGGCCGGAATACTCCTTTTGATACCACCTAAAATCCCATTGGCTTTTTGAGCTGCTGCATCACATTCTTGGTCATGTTCACCTTGTTCTCCATGAAGACTCCAAGATCTTTCTCATATGTTCTGTTGATGAGCCAGGTCGGAGTAGGAGTTGTAGTGAGCATCCAACTGTCAGCCCAGCTTACTGTTTATCTAAGCAGTTCAAAAATAGAAATTAAGTTTTAAAAGGGGGGGTATTTTACAACTCCACAATAGAAAAAGACCAGAAAATGTGACAACCAAAAGGAAGGAGGAAGTCCTGATGGCTCTTCATCATAGAGAATGAAGCAGCAGCACCCCCTGTGGCTGGATTGAGCACAACCTCCAAAGCACTGAAAAGCTGGATGTCAACACAACATACCTCCTTTCTGTCTGTTCTGTTATTGTCTGTCCAAACAGCATTGAATGTTTGTCACGCATGTGTACTGTGATCTGCTCTGAGTCCCCTTGGAGAGATAGGGTGGAATAGAAATAAAGTATTGTTTTTGTTGTTGCTATTATTATTATTGGAACCCCCAGTAGCAAAATGGATTATTTATGTATTTATTTGTCATATTTCTATACCGCCCCTCTCAGCCCGAAGACTACTCGGGACGGTTTACACAAGGCAGTCTCCGCCCTTCAATCAAAAACACGAGTAACAAAACAATGACCATATAACAACAGTTAGCAGTTAAAACATACAATTGCAGTCTCAGCGTCATGTTGAAATCACTTTCCGTCACATCGTCATCATTCCATATATCTAATTAAACCGTTACATTTCATCAGCAAATACCTGCTCAAACAGCCAGGTCTTGACTTTCTTGCAAAATGTCAGGAAGGAGGGGGCTGATCTGATGTCTCTAGAGAGGGCGTTCCAAAGCCGAGGAGCCAACACCGAAAAGGCCCTGTCTCTCGTCCCCGCCAATCGCGCCTATGACCGAGAGCAGAGCCTCTCCGGATGATCTTAAACATCTTGATTGTTCATAGAGGGAGATGCATTCGGACAGGTAAGTTGGACCAGAACCGTTTAGGGCTTTAAAGGCTAAAGCCAGCACTTTGAATTGTGCCCGGTAGCAAACTGGCAGCCAGTGGAGCTGGCACAACAGGGGAGTTGTACGCTCTCTGAATGCTGCTCCTGTTATCAACCTGGCTGCTGTCCATTGGACTAGTTGCAGCTTCTGAACAGTCTTCAAAGGCAACCCCATGTAGAGAGTGTTGCAGTAATCTATACGTGATGTAACCAGAGCATGGACCACCGTGGCCAAGTCAGACTTCCCAAGGTAAGATTAAAGTACTGAGCTGCTGAATTTGCTGACTGAAAGGTTGCAGATTTGAATCCAGGGTGCGGTGTGAGCTCCTGCTGTTAGCCCCAGTTCTTGCCAACCTAGCAGTTCGACAACATCCAAATGTGAGTAGATCAATAGGTACCACTCCAACAGCAAGGTAACGGCGCTCCCTGCAGTCATGCTAGTCACATGACCTTAGAGGTGTCTATGGACAACACCAGCTCTTTGGCTTAGATATGAAGATGAGCACCAACCCCCAAAGTCATTGTTGTTTTTGTTGTTGTTATTGTTAACTTGTTATAGTTATAATATGGTCTCTGTCCAGTTTCGGAAACACTTTAGAAACAGTTTTTCCCCCACCCCCCAAATTCGTAATAAGTATTGAAACATTTTTGATACATTTGATCACACAGCCATAAATTGTGGCTATTATATTCTGTTTCCATCCTCACTTGATTACCATCCCTGCTGTCTGCCGGGGACAAGTGAAGCAGAAGTATTTGACTTAGGTGAAGACTTCTAACAAAGGCTTTGCAGAAAGCGGGGAAAAGGCTCATCACCCTGACAAAGCATGTGGGCCAGCTGTCAAGTGAAGTGTGGTCTTAATTAGACTTCGGAGAGTCCTCCTCCTCCTCCTTTTGTGTCCCCTTAACTGAGATGAATGGGGTCCTTTATTCCCGGGAATTTGAAGCATGGCAAGACTGCCATTACATATCAATACTCAGGGAAAACAAGACATCGAAAGCGCAGCCCCATGAGAAAGGGCAAAAGAGAAAGAACGCTTTTGAGAAGAGACAAGTGTAATCATCTCCATTCAGTGGCTAACACTCACAAAAACTCCATGTACCAAGTCTATAGACGGCTTTCTTCATGCGGAGCCATGAATAATTTTCATTTGCAGTTTATTAAATATATACAAGCATTCTGAGAACAAATGCTATGAGCACAGCTAGATAGTGTGTGTGTGGGAGAGAGTATAAGAATTTGGAAGACATATGGAGTTCTCTTTTTAACATATGCAGGCCCAAGAGCAACAAGATGTTTGTGAAAGCGAGTCCCAGAAAGAGCCCATCTGCATCCTAATTGGTTTGACCTGCAGCAGGGAGTTCCAACGTTCCTGCACATATGGTCTGGCATCTCTAGCACCAAAGGCTGGGATTTGGCATCAAAAGACCTCCAGCCATTTCTACCTCTCTGTTTTCTTGCCTCACTTAACCTGAAGCCATGGACTCTTTGCAGGGCCGTAGCCAGGATTTTGGGGCTGAGTTTGGTTCGGGGTGCTGAGACTGGGTGGAAGGGGGTCTACCCTAGCAAACTTTTGTATTGTTATCCCAATAACCCCATGAATGTGGGATATACTGAGCATGGTGATCAGATCATGATATGAATAAACATAACAGTTTAAATAATGTACAAGTCAGGCTTTTTCGTGGACCACCCTTAGCGCCCCCCCCCCTGGCTACATGCCTGACTCTTTGTGAACGGAGTTGCATGCGGACAGGCCAACAGGGGCAAGCCCTGAGAGGTTTGGGAGACATAGTTTTAAAAGGACTTCCGTGTGTTTGGACTCTGGCTATTAGCAAAAATGACTTTTCTCTTATAGTTTTTCCCAAGGACACAGATGGACTTTCCCCAAAGCATATGGATTTGATGCTTTTCAAGATCATATGGACTTTCTTTCTACTCCTTGTATATGAAATAATTATGAGATATTGGTGATATTCCCCTGAAACCCTCCTATGTAATTTTCTTGCATGTTTTCCCCCCTCCCCATGTGTAAAATAATATGAGGAAGGCTACGTGACTCAGCTGTTGTTTTTCAAGATCAGGGTGACCACATTCCTGGCTGCACCCTTTAATCCAATCATTGGAACAATTTGCATGACAGAGGACTCTTTCTGGTTTGGAGAGGTTTTCTTTCTTTCCCCTCTCCCCATTTTGAAAGACCCCTTTTCGTTTCATAAGCCTCAGAGTTTAGTCTCATTTTTGGCTTATAGAACCTATGACATAACTATATTTCATATTTCACAATCGGCTGTCACTACTGGCCTCGGAAACTAGTACACAGCTAAAGTTATTTCATTTGTTTACCATCCAGAAGGCTGAAACTTCTCATGGTTAGAATCTGCATGTGACCCTTTGTCAACAGGGTCGTTAAGGACAATTCCTGTTTTTCACCAAGAACAAAAGACTTGCTTTGGCCTGAAAGGTCAAAGCCTCGGATCTTCATTAACATATGGACATGATTTAATCAAGAAAACTCCAGCTGCTCTTTGTTTTGAACACATTCCTGTCCCTCGCTTCCCATTTGCCAGGGCAAAAGCGGCGCTGTTTCACGATTGGTCCCGCTACAGCTGGCTTCCAAGATTCCAACCAATCATCATGAAGCTTACAGCATGCAGGGGCGGGAAAGTTCTGTAAAGTGTATAAAAATGGCATATGTTTGAATGTAACTTTATGACTGCTTTGTGACAAGGAAAATGCAGTGGTCATCCTTCTAAGCTGACAAGAATAAAAGCTTCAGTGGCATCTTCTTCCGGACTCCTTTGGTGAGATCATTTGGGAAAGGGATTTTTAGATTGCTTTTAAAACTTCACCAGAATGTCACGATGCAAGGACTCGGCCGGCCCCTTAATCGCACAGACAGAGACGGTAATCAGCTAACTATTTATTGAATAATAAAGAACAGGTGAAAAGGTAATTGTCCATAAAATATGGAAAAGTTCAATCCAAAGGAAAGAGTCTGTAGTAATCCAAATCCAATAGCTTGTCAAAAGCTTGGCAAAAGGCTTGGCAAAGGCTTGGCAAAAGGCTCCGCAAATCAATGTGGATCAAGGAACAAGACAAAGTTCACAGGGCCCAAGAAACTTCTTGGCAAGGCACGAGCCAGCAACTTGGCTCCGTGGACCTTCGCTCACTTCACTCCTCTTAGAATAGAAGTGGCCGAGCTACTGAGGATCCATTCCCATGGATCCTATACTTAATCCCCTTGGCGAGGCCCCCGACGCTCTAGGCTTCTGCGCCAATCTGTGCTACGGGATCTCGCGCTTCTCTGGCGCTCTAGGCTGCGGTGCCAACCCCTCCTGCTGGACTCAATGCTCTCTCTCCTATCGAAGCCCCGTCCTTGCCTCCCAGCACCTGGTACGCTATCTTCATGAGAGACAAACTCCCTTTCAGCTTCCATGGGTTCATCCTCCACTGTTTCCCTGATTCTCTCCTGCGACCCGAAACCACCTGGCTTCTCATAACAATCGTCACTATCAGCACTTTCTGAATCCTCCTGACCTTCCCAGTTATCGTAGATGTCCGGCCATCCATCATCCCAGGCCAAGCTCTCTGTGGGAGAGGAAGGCCCAGCTAACTCATTGACCCCTTCCTCATCTCCTCATCAGCTGCGGCTGGCTCCAATGCAAGTGGGACCCCCGGTGCTGCCTCCTGCCCCCCAGGCACAAAAGAGAACTGAGTTGCTACACTATCCCCCCCCCCCCCTCAGGGCCCCGCCGAGGCTTCCCTCGAGGCGTGGGCTTGTCAGGGTACTTGCGGTGAAACCGGGCAACAATGTCCGGGGCGTGGACGTCTCGTGCTGGTGCCCAAGAACGCTCTTCCGGTCCAAAACCCTTCCAGTCAATGAGATACTCCAGCTTCCAGTATCTGATGCGAGCATCCAGGATGTCCTGTACCTCGAACTCCTCCTCCCCGTCCCGCATCACAGGAGGGGGTGGCGGCTGCGTCACATCAGGCCGCACCCCCTTCGCCAGTCTCAACAGGGAACGATGAAAGACAGGATGAATCTTCATGTCTGCTGGAATCTGTAGTTTGAAAGCAACATGCCCCACACTCTCCAACACCTTGTAGGGGCCCAAAAATCTCGCATCCAATGTGCGGCTAGGTCGCTGTGTAGGCAAGTTCTTGGTAGACAGCCAAACTTTGTCTCCCACCTGGATCTCAGGACCCTCCTGGCGCCACCGATCAGCCATCCGCTTGTAATCCGCTTTAGCCTGGTCCAATTGAGTACGCAGCATCTCTTGCATCGCAGTGAGCTCCTGTAGCCAATCTTTTGCTGCAGGCACATCTCCGGACTGGTCTACAGGAGGGTAGATCAAAGTAAAATTCAAAAGGTTAGCTGCAACACTAAACGTGTCCAAAAGTATCTTTTTCTTTCAAATATATTTCTTTATTGGTTGTATCATTTCAAAATCACTTGGCGTGGAACATATATATCTTCCCAAATGGGGATGTGGAATTGTAGTAAATCATCCAAAAACAAATATCACAGAGCTCTCAAAAACGGACTGAGATGCACAGATCTCAAAATAATATATTTCCATATTTCATAATCTTGACATATATATAATCCGGATTGAGGGGCTCCCAGGGGTCGACGGACTATGTATCTTAAGGCCTTGCCGTTTCGCCAGGAACCTGGCTTCATCGGGACAAAAAATTATAATATTGGTTTCTTTAAATTCCACTGGTCCGATCATCTATGAATTAAAATAAAATATAACATCATTTAAGCATATATAATAATAAGCCCACCAGTTGAACAGGACAACCCTTATGGCAAGGCTAAACATATATATTACATACCATTTGTTGTATTCACATCTATGTATATCTCTGAGTGGACGCAGCCACTACTTCGCATTGTAGTCAACAGACAACACATAACATCGGAGGTCTACGTTACATACACTCCTACTTTGCTCCAGGTGAAACCTACTCCAAAATTTCACTGATTGATAAACAATCATTGTGGCCCAGAGGTAACTCGCTTTTAGGGAATGAATCCAAAAAACTTCTCTTTGGTGTAACAGTCTTTTATAATCCTGATATGGTTTTGGCGCAATAATTTCTAATACCAGGATTTTGAAGTCATTGAAGTGATGATTTTGTTTATAATGACTATAGCGTGGTGAGGATTCATTGTGTGTTTTAAATCTAGATTTATGTTCCTGGGCCTCGTATAGATCACGCCCACTTTCGCCACGTAGTATCTATGGCATGGACAGATTTAACAATAAATAATATTTCTACTGCTACATGTTGCTCTTGAACGTAGTTTAAAAGTATGTTTACCCTCTAGGTCAGTAATAGTTTCTTGAAAATACAGTTCAATCTGGGGTGGAAAAAGGATTTATTTCCACACAACTAGGGACCGCTTTAATCAACCGCCATCCAGCAATAGCGAAATTTTATTTACTCCGAAAACACACAAAAAAACATTTCCGGTGCCAGGAAGACCAATCATCGCCGCGACCAACACTTTATTACAACCCCTTGCCATTTTCCTGGACTCTATCCTTCAAGAATTTGTAACCACATCACCGGCCTTCATTAAGGACACGGGACATCTAATTTCTAAAATTGATGGAATGATATTACATGATCAGGATGTATTACTGCTGATATTGTTTCATTATATACCAATATAGATTTGAAGATAGCAAGGGTTTACAAGGTTTTGGACTCCCGCCCCATACCACGCACCCCGCCCACTGCATTTCTCATGGAATTAATCGACATTGTGTTTGATTATAATTATTTTACATTTGATGGTGATTTTTATTTACAAAATGGCGGTATTTCAATGGGACTATCCCTAACCCCCAGCGTCGCGAATTTATTCATGTCAGATTTAGAAATGCAATTTTTGTACCCAGATTCAGAGATTACAGCCCCCATTAGGCATTACTATCGCTATATTGATGACGTTTTCTTTATCTGGTCAGGAGAGGGCGATATAGAGTCAATAATGAGATACTTCAACACATGGAATCCATCAATTAAATTTACTTTTGAAAAAAAACCCCTTAACATTACTTTTTTGGATTTAACGATTTTTAGAGAGCAAAACACCCTGAGAGTAAAAAATTACTGCAAACCAACTAGCCGTAACTCATACTTGCATTTCGAGTCCCACCACACACACTCCCTAAAATATAATCTCCCATTCTCCCAGTTGATCCGCCTTAAAAAACAACTCCTCTAGAGAGGTGGATTTTGAACAATCGGCCGCGGTTTTGATATCACAATTAAAGGAAAGGGGATACCCGCATTCTATTCTTTATAAATCTTTGAACAAAATTAGCAAAATCCCCAGAGATAACCTGTTCCAACCTCGTCCCAAAACACCCTGTGAACGCATTATTTGGCCCCTTACTTTCACCCCACACTCCCACTCGATCTCGAAAATTGTTCGGAAATACTGGCCCATTGTGAGCTCGATTCCAGGATTGGAAAAACCCCCTATGATAGCCAACAAAAAGACACCGAATCTTAAACAACTATTGATCCATGCTGATCATAGAATCCCTCAAGATCTTCCCAAAGGGAAAACACACACCCAACCATGCCATCATTGTACGATATGTAGACATATCTCTATTCAAGAAACTATTACTGACCTAGAGGGTAAACATACTTTTAAACTACGTTCAAGAGCAACATGTGGCAGTAGAAATATTATTTATTGTTTAATCTGTCCATGCCATAGATACTACGTGGGCGAAAGTGGGCGTGATCTACGCACGAGGGCCCAGGAACATAAATCTAGATTTAAAACACACAATGAATCCTCACCACGCTATAGTCATTATAAACAAAATCATCACTTCAATGACTTCAAAATCCTGGTATTAGAAATTATTGCGCCAAAACCATATCAGGATTATAAAAGACTGTTACACCAAAGAGAAGTTTTTTGGATTCATTCCCTAAAAAGCGAGTTACCTCTGGGCCACAATGATTGTTTATCAATCAGTGAAATTTTGGAGTAGGTTTCACCTGGAGCAAAGTAGGAGTGTATGTAACGAGACCTCCGGTGTTATGTGTTGTCTGTTGACTACAATGCGGGTAGTGGCTGCGCCCACTCAGAGATATACATAGATGTGAATACAACAAATGGTATGTAATATATATGTTTAGCCTTGCCATAAGGGTTGTCCTGTTCAACTGGTGGGCTTATTATTATATATGCTTAAATGATGTTATATTTTATTTTAATTCATAGATGATCGGACCAGTGGAATTTAAAGAAACCAATATTATAATTTTTTTGGGTCCCGATGAAGCCAGGTTCCCCTGGCGAAACGGCAAGGCCTTAAGATACATAGTCCGTCGACCCCTGGGAGCCCCTCAATCCGGATTATATATATGTCAAGATTATGAAATATGGAAATATATTATTTTGAGATCTGTGCATCTCAGTCCGTTTTGAGAGCTCTGTGATATTTGTTTTTGGATGATTTACTACAATTCCACATCCCCATTTGGGAAGATATATATGTTCCACGCCAAGTGATTTTGAAATGATACAACCAATAAAGAAATATATTTGAAAGAAAAAGATACTTTTGGACACGTTTAGTGTTGCAGCTAACCTTTTGAATTTTACTTTGATGCTGCTTTGAGGACACCCTTCCTCTCCTTTCCTACAGGAGGGTAGAACCTAGGGTGATGTCCATAGTTGGCAAAGAAAGGCGTCTCTTTGATAGACTCTTGCGTGGCATTGTTGTAAGCAAATTCCGCCAAGGACACCAATGACGCCCAGTTGTTCTGTTGATAGTTTACATAGCACCGCAGATACTGTTCCAACGTGGCGTTAACCCTTTCGGTCTGCCCGTCGGTCTGGGGGTGATGAGCCGTAGACATCCGTGCTTCAATCCCCAGCAACTTCTGAACCGCCCGCCAGAACTGGGAAGTGAATTGGGTGCCTCGATCTGTCACCAAACTCTGCGGAAGTCCATGCAAACGAAACACATGTTGTACAAACATGTCAGCAGTCTCTTTAGCAGTAGGCACCCCTACACATGGAATGAAGTGACCCATCTTGGTGAGACAGTCCACCACTCACCAAGATCGTGGTGAACCCCTTGACTTTGGCAAGTCAGTGATGAAATCGGCCAAAATCATCTTCCAGGGGCCGACGGGTTCGGAAGTGGCTGGAGCAAACCGGCCGGTTTGCCCCCTTGCTTCTTAGCCCGCTGGCAGACAGGGCAAGTGCTGACGTAGTCCTCCACGTCCCTCCACACTTTGAGCCACCAGAAGTCCCGCAGCACCAACTGTAGAGTCTTGAACAGTCCAAAGTGACCCGCGGACCGGCTATCATGGCAAAGTCTGAGAATGTCCTCTCTCGGGCCCTGGGAAACATAAACACACTCGGTGGTAGAGTACCCCATTCTTGACTTGAAAGGGATTGCACCCTTTGGACAACTGTTCTTGCACCCAAGGGTCTCCCTTTTGACGAGCTTGAATCCGGTCGCTCAGAGTTCTCTTGTCCCCCGGGTCTGGGTTGACCACCGGGGGAGGCTCAGGGGCTGCACCAGTGGCGGCAAAGTTCTCTGCTTTTAGGAGCCGTGCCTCGGGAAGCCCTTCTCCACCGCTGACATACTCGGGCTTCCAAGACAACGCATCGGCTTGTTTGGTCTGCTTGGGGGTCACATAGTGAATGCGGAAATTGAATCTCTCAAAGAACAGGGACCATCTCTGTTGCCTCTGGTTCAATTTGCGCTGGGTCTTCAAGTGCTCCAAGTTCCGGTGGTCGGTGTGAACTTCCACCGGAAATTTGGCCCCTTCAAGCAGATGTCTCCAAACTTCAAAAGCTACCTTAATGGCCAGGAGCTCCTTCTCCCAAATGTTATAGTTCTTTTCCGGCGCCGTCAGCTGCCGGGAGTAGTAGGCACAGGGCAAAAGGTCTGTCCCCTGCGACTGTAGCAGGATCGCTCCCACTGCTACATCTGAGGCATCAGCTTGCACGATGAAAGGGGTGCGGGGGTTGGGATGCTGCAGAAGCGGCTGCGTCGTGAACAGCTGCTTCAACTTCCGGAACCCCACGTCCGCCTCCGATGTCCACCGGAATGGCACCTTTCCACGCAAACACTGAGTGATGGGGTCAGCCCACTTGGCAAAATCAGGAATGCACTTTCTGTAGTAGTTTGCAAAGCCCAGGAATCTTTGAATGTCTTTTTTGCTGGCAGGGGCTGTCCAGTCTGCCACAGCTTGGACCTTGGTATCATCCATGGCTATGCCTGTGGGAGATGCGGTAGCCCAGGAAATCGACTCGCGGAGATCAAACGCGCATTTCTCCAGCTTGGCATAGAGACCGTGGTCTCGCAGTCTCTGAAGCACTTCCTTCACATGGCGGTCGTGGGTCGCCTGGTCAGGAGAAAAAATCAGCAGGTCGTCCAAATACACTGCTAGATAACGATCCAGCAGGTCTCGAAAAATGTCATTCATGAAATGTTGGAAACAGGCGGGAGCGTTGCACAAACCGAATCCCATAACTCTGTATTCAAAACTTCCCCACTGTGTCTGGAATGCGGTTTTCCATTCGTCTCCTTGCCGAATCCGCACCAGATTATAAGCCCCCCTCAGGTCCAGTTTGGTGAAAACCTTGCACCCCGCATCCGCTCCAACAGTTCAGGGATCAATGCCAGGGGTAGCAGTTCGAATCGTGATCTTGTTGAGCTCTCGATAGTCATTACAGAGCCGCAACTCCCGATTTCTTCTTGACAAACAGGATGGGCGCTCCGGCCGGGGACTGAGAAGGCCGGATGAAGCCCTTCCACAGATTCTCATCCAAAAACTCTCGGAGAGCCTGCTGCTCTGGTTCCGAGAGAGGGTAGAGTCTCCAACGCGGAATAGGGGCGCCGGGCTCCAACTCAATAGCACAATCGTAGGGTCGATGGGGAGGCAAGCGTTCCGCCTCCTTCTCGCTGAAAACATCCCAAAACCCTGCGTACTTTTTGGGCAAGGTGGCGGCTTGTTCTACCTCTTGAGCCTGACAAGCCCGAGCTGTCATGCAATGTCCCTGGCAATGTTCAGAGGAAAACTGCAACTGCCTTTTGGCCCATGAGATCTGGGGGTCGTGGAGCGTCAGCCAGACGATTCCCAGGATCACTGGAAAATCGGACAACTTGGTTACAAGGAAAGAAATGTCCTCTTTGTGGGAGCTTGTCCACATCTTGGTAGGGGCGGTGTATTGGGTCACGGCCCCGGCTTTCAAGGTTCTGTACGCCTTTAGGCTCTTTGAGAACATGAAACTGTAATCCGACAGACTTGGCATAGTCTGCATCGATGAAATTGTTGGTGGCCCCCGAGTCGATCATGGCATGTACCATCATCGGCCCTTTCTCTTGCGACCAGAGGGAGACCATCACCAGGAACAATTGTCCGGTCTGGGGTTCTGGGGGGAGGTTAGTGACTGCGACCGAGTTAGCGAACCCTCTTAAACTCGGCCGACCCCTTCCCCCGCCATCTGGATAGCCTCTTCAGCCCCTTGGGGCCCCTCGAACGCGGCAGAGGCCCGGGGGGTCTTGCCGCGCTGCTTCTGGAGGCATTCTCTGGAAAAATGTCCGGTTCCCCCACAGTACCAACACAAATTCAACCGCTGGCGTCGGGCTTTCTCGGCAGCGTCCACTTTAGGTCTCACATGCCCTAGCTGCATGGGCTCCGGTTCATCCAAAGGCTGGGGAGCCGGTGCGAACAGTCGAAACGGGAATTGGTTGGCCCCCGTTTCCTTGCGCACCCCCGGTCTCTCCCCGGCACCTTTGTCCCATCGCTTCCGGGCCTGTAGTCCAGCCTCCACCCGAATGCTCACGGTGATTGCCTCCTCCAGGTCTGCAGGCCGAGTGGCCCCTCTCAGGATTTCCTGCTGCATCTCCTGCGACAGACCTTTCATGTACTGGTAACGCAGGACAGCGGGGTTCCAGTCCACTTGGGCTGCCAACACGCAGAACCGGGAGATGTACTGGGACAAAGGCATGTCCCTCATTGACAAATGATCCAGCTCTCTTTCCGCCAACTCGGTATTCACGGGGTCTCCCCAAGTGGTCTTGATGGCCTCCAGGAACACCGCCAACGTGGCCACTTGGGGGGATGCGGCCTTGATCTGCGTGGTGGCCCAGGCTGCCGCGGTCCCTTCCAGTAACGTGTAGACAAAGTCCACCTTGGCTCGTTCAGTGGCGAACTCCGTGGGCCGGAGTTCCAGGTACATCTCACATTGTCCAATGAACACATTGACTTCAACCGGGTTCCCACCGAACCGGGCCGGAGTAGCCACAGAAGGATGTCAGCCAGCTCTGGCTCGCAGCTCTCCCAGTTCCTGCTGCATCTCAGCCACTTGAGCCGCTGTTAACTGAGCCATCGTGCCGGCCCGCTGTCCGCGTTTCCTGGGGCGTCCCGTGGTGTGAAAAGGTGTTCGTGGAGTAGCTCGGCCAACTGTCACGATGCAAGGACTCGGCCGGCCCCTTAATCACACACACAGAGACGGTAATCAGCTAACTATTTATTGAATAATAAAGAACAGGTGAAAAGGTAATTGTCCATAAAATATGGAAAAGTTCAATCCAAAGGAAAGAGTCTGTAGTAATCCAAATCCAATAGCTTGGCAAAAGCTTAGCAAAAGGCTTGGCAAAGGCTTGGCAAAAGGCTCCGCAAATCAATGTGGATTAAGGAACAAGACAAAGTTCACAGGGCCCAAGAAACTTCTTGGCAAGGCACGAGCCGGCAACTTGGCTCCGTAGACCTTCGCTCGCTTCACTCCTCTTAGAATATAGGTGGCCGAGCTACTGAGGATCCGTTCCCACGGATCCTATACTTAATCCCCTTGGCGAGGCCCCCGACGCTCTAGGCTTCTGCGCCAATCTGTGCTACGGGATCTCGCGCTTCTCTGGCGCTCTAGGCTGCGGTGCCAACCCCTCCTGCTGGACTCAATGCTCTCTCCCTATCGAAGCCCCGTCCTTGCCTCCCAGCACCTGGTACGCTATCTTCATGAGAGACAAACTCCCTTTCAGCTTCCATGGGTTCATCCTCCACTGTTTCCCTGATTCTCTCCTGCGACCCGAAACCACCTGGCTTCTCATAACAATCGTCACTATCAACACTTTCTGAATCCTCCTGACCTTCCCAGTTATCGTAGCCGTCCGGCCATCCATCATCCCAGTCCAAGCTCTCTGTGGGAGAGGAAGGCCCAGCTAACTCATTAACCCCTTCCTCCATCTCCTCATCAGCTGCGGCTGGCTACAATGCAAGTGGGACCCCCGGTGTTGCCCCCTGCCCCCCAGGTACAAAAGAGAACTGGGTTGCTACACAGAGGTTCTGCTGAAATCCTCACTTTAGGGGTACTTCTGGGCCTCTGCCCCCTATGGGCCAGGCTGTTCTAAATTGTTCGGTATCAACACAACCATTTTAAATGTAGTTTGGGAAAATGAGACCTCCAGTGGCAGAGAATGCAAATGGCCCTGCCCTAAACTACATTTCTCAGAATGCAATAGTCAGCATTGAGCTGCAGCAGTTTAGAGTTAGTCTAATAATAATAAATAAAAATATTGAATCATCATAAGAAATGCACTGTGGGCATGACAACAGTTAATGGGCGAGAGACTGAGAACATAGCAAGCTTAAAAATGTAGTTTGGGAAGGCGAGGCTCTCAGTGGCAGAGAATGCAAAATATAAACTACATTTCCCAGAATGCAATGCTCATTTGCTTAGCATATAAAGGACCCAATGATTGCTGCAGCCAGCCAGCCAATTAGAGTCACCCTAATAATTAATAATTAATAAAATTATGGAATTTGCAAAGAGGACTAAAGTAAATAAGTAACAGTATAAATCTGTGCTTAGTGTAAAGTTATGTGGTCATAAAAACAAGGGAATTGCTGTTTTCACTTTTTGGGATATTCCTAGTAAGAAGGTCTCTGGGTTTTTTTGTATTTCAATTTCTAGAATTTCTCGTATTATTTTCTGGATCCTTTCCCAATAACCTTTTGCTTTACTGTATGACCACCACATGTGGTAATATGTTCCTTCTATTTTGCCAAATTTCCAGCATTTTTATAATATTTTCCTAATTTGTGTGGGGTCACGTACCACCTGTGGGCCATCTTAAACCAATTTTCTTTTAATTCCATAGCACTATTTTTTAATGGATCGCACATCCCTAATGTCATAGCTCCATCCTATGGAATCCTGGGGTTCAGCCATGGCAGTTAATGTGGTGTCAAACTGCTACACTTGAGCAGAATGGATAATAATAATAACTGTTTATTTATATCCGCTCTTCTCACCCCAAAGGGGACTCAGTGCGGATTACATTATACATACGACAGATAGTCCCTGTCGGAAGACATACAAATGACAGTACACAGTACACAGTGCAATTTTAGAAGATTCCTTCTTCGTAGGGTGTGCGTCGCTGGATGTGAATTGCTCCATTACGTCATTGTTGTTATGTCATTGCGTCATTACGTCACAAGGGGATGGTGTTGTTCCATCCTCATGACGGGAGCTTCTGTTCCGCATTCCACCTTCCGGACAACCAAATTTCAAGCGTTGTAAAGTCCCTCTGTAAAAATCTTCCCCGCTTCGTGGTTCCCTGTTTTATCTACTCACAGCTGGGCTGCTTTCAAACTGCTGGGTGAGCAGAAGGACAGGGCTTCAGCAGCTGGTTGTCCGAGCCAGCTCGGGGAATCGAACTAGCAACCTTCAGGTTGCAAGCAGAGCTGTGTTACCACTGTGCTATCTCCCCGGCCCCTATGGATGCAGCCTATGTCCTTCTTCAGTTACTATAAGAAGTGATATCCCGTACCTCCATCTCCAGTGACCCTCCAATACTCATTAGTTCTGTAGTGGAAGTGCCTCCCCATAGCAATTTTGGAGCTACATGAATGTAGGCTATATGAACCAAAGCATTATAAAAGTCATCTTCACGGAGGAACACAGCCATCTATTGCTTGATCATCACCATCTTCTCTTGACCATTGCATTATGATTTCCAACCTGCAAAAGATTAAGCAAAAACCATGGGTAGGGAGGAGTTATTTCTGGCTGAGCTTAATGCACCGCCAACACCATCTAGGATGCCACCCATGAGGTTCAGTCCAAACCCATCATGTTTGTTGTACTCAGGCCCCACTGAAATTAATGTGACAAATTAGTTTTGACAAGCTATGCACCACGGAATTGAGTGAAAGCTAAAAACAACCGTCTTGTTTTGGTTCCAATCCCATGCTCCCCGTGGATTGCATTCAGCACAAAGACAAATTTAACTAGGATATAAATAAATCCCTCCCTTAATATTACCCACCTGTTAAAATATTTACATTTCCCCTTTTGGATGTGTAACGAGACCCTCAGCTGGCAACCAAACAAATAAAACAAGTAAATCTCAATAAAACAAGATCAAATTATAATGAAATGGTAAATCGCGAATCAAGACAGGATCAGAAACAGCGAAGTCAATAGAATCCGAAGTATTGTTGTCACAAAGTTGTCTGACAGCTGGCATCCACCTTCTGGAAGGGTCATACATTAAATGCTCAGTGAGTTGTAGTTCGATGACGTGCCAATACTCTTCAACAGAGAAGGCTAAAGATTATGTACAACTCCAATGGCCATATTTGATAGCATGGATCCATGGCAGTTAAAGTGGTGTTGACCGATGTCCTCACTGTGGAAGAACATGCGGATCATGAATAGGTCTCCACAGTCACCTATGGACCCACCGCCAAGACCCTACACTTGGAAGACCATCATGCTCAGACAACGAGGGATCACCTAAGTCAGTGATTTTCAACCAGTGTGCCGGGGAACACTAGTGTGCCGTGAGAGATCATCAGGTGTGCCGTGGGAAATTATTTTCGAACTTCATTCATATATAAACTATAAGGCGCATCTGTCCCTTTAAGAAATGGAACCATAGCACTCTCACATCACCTAAGAAGTGATGTGAGAGTGCTATGGTTGTGCCATCTTGGATTCGCCCAGACGTGGCTAAGTAAACAAAGTTAGAGTTAGTGCTGCAGCTGTGCGTCAAGTGACAGTGGCAATTTGAGATCACAGCAAGACAAGCGAGTGACAGTGATGGAGAAGTTTTTGAGAAGGGAAAATGCCAGGATATCTATTTTGTGTTCATCGAAACAGGCCCAGGTTTCACACTAAGTGAGTGTATAAATACATTTAAAAACATATTAACTATATGTATTACTGTGTTAGAGTGTCATTTTGTGTCATTTTGGTTGGTGGTGTGCCCCAGAATTTTGTAAATGTAAAAAATGTGCCGCAGCTCAAAAAAGGCTGAAAATCACTGGCCTAAGTAAGTAAGTAAGTTATTATTAACCATTTATTCTTGTGTTCAGCCCATGTTGGTTTCATTGTGATTTCTTCCCATCAGTATTAACCTGATTATGGAGCAATGGAAAAGGAATTCCTTTTCATTTTAGCACAGCACCTTTCAGATACCTGAAGGCCACTGTTACATTTCACTTTAATCTTCTCTTCTCCAATCTATACAGGGGCTATAGAGGTTTCCATTTCATAGAAATTGAAAGAACCTAGTTTCCATAGAGCCCACATAATCCTTCTTGCTCATCTTTGTATTAAACTTTGGAAAGCTTACTTTTGGATTACGAGTCGTGCTGGCCACTGGCCATGGTGAGAAATTTTGCAAATGCAACTTACTCATGGAGCCTATTATAGGAATGTCAGAACTAATGTGCCTGTGTACTGAAAAATATCCATACTTTTCGTATATTTTTTGTTGGCAATAAAAATTACCTTACCTTCATAACAAACTCCAGGGGCCCAAAATGGGACATAGAAACAGGACCGATTTTCAGTGCAATTACTTTGCCAATTTGTTTTGAAAAGGTCCACCCACTCCTCTTGCGTCACTAAATTTACTCCTGGAGTGAGCTGGGGAAAATTAATATTCCTGATAAATCTGGCAAACAGGCATATAATATTTCAGAAGGCCATGTGGGAGCAATTGGCACAATATCCATCAATCTCTGATTCAGCCAGATGATCTTTCCCATTGTGCGTACTTTTCCCCTTGAAAATAATCTCTAACGTTACATTTTTTAAGAACAGTTGGCTCGCATTTTGTCATGCATGTTCCCCTTGATGATGTGAGTCACATCCTCAGTTCACCCACCTAAGTGCTCTTTTCTCTGGTTTCCAAACTCTTTCACACCAGAGCCAGTCTTTGGAGCATAGTCAGTCATAAGGGAACATGATACAGCACTGACGCAGCTGTCGGAAAGTCTACGGTTATTTTAAACTACACGAATTCAAGCATAGTGTCCAGATCACAAGAACAAACCACTCCACTTTAGTCAATAAAACACCAATTTCCTCTGGAGCATTTTGTCCAGTTCTGGTTTCTTGCTCTCCTTGAGGATACAGATGAAGGATTGCGAAATGTTAACTCTTCGGAAACTTTGGATCTCATCTCCCACAATCCATTGCTTTTGGAGACCCCAGCAGCCACAGTAAGAGCAGAACTGGGCGTATGTTGGAGAATGCAAGGAATCAGTGAGTGTGTGTGTCAACTGCAAAATAAGATGCATGAAGCTGATTGGTCGGGCAATGCACGGAGTGATGGCTGAGCCTAGGTGTAATGAAGTCACTATATTTATTGCGGGCTTTTCTTTTTTCTTTGTTAAATGTGTAGTTTGTATTATTACATTTGTATTGTGTTAGATGATTAAATGTTAGACAGACCACAAAGGGTTAACGGAGAGTATTAGAGTGCCCGGCCTCTGAGAAGTTCTGTTGCCATAGCAACAGGAGGCGGAGCCTACAACTAGCCTTAGAATTTCCAGATTTGAAATTCTTCAGTTGGTTAGTAGCGGTTAGACCGGCTGGTGGCAGTTTTGAGAGGCTGCTGATATCTGTTCTGGGGAGAACAGATTAAAGGCTGTGTTTTGATATTGCAGAAAGTTAGGTTTTAGAAAGCCTTTAAAGACTGCTGTTTGTAGGTTAGACTGAAAAGCTAACCTAGAAGATAGATAAAAGGCCTATAAGTGGGCAAAGTATCTATAATATTGTTGAGTCAGTGTTTGCAGAAATACAGTCAAACATTGTATTTAGAAACTTAGTAATCTTAAGATCTGTGCCTCTAAGAAGATACTGTAACCAACTAAGCTCTGTGTACCTTAAAACCTCCATGCTTTAAACCTTGTTAGCAAATAAACTGTTAAAGTTCTTTATTCATAAATCTCTCTCTGTGATTTCTTCTGGTGCAAGCTTTAGAAACATCGGGTGGTCAAGAATTACTCACTAGTGTAGCAACCCAGTTCCCTTTCATGCCTGGGGGGCAGGGGGCAGCACCGGGGGTCCCACTTGCATTAGGGCCAGCTGCAGTTGATGAGGACATGGAGGAAGAGGCTGATGAGTTAGCTGGGCCTTCCTCTCCCACAGAGAGCTTGGCCTGGGATGATGAATGGCCTGACGGCTATGCTAGCTGGGAAGTTCAGGCTGACCCTGAGAGTGATGATTCTGATCATTATGAGAAACCAGGTGGTTACGGGTCGCAGGAAAGGATCAGGGAAACAGTGGAGGATGAGCCCATGGAAGCTGAAAGGGAGTTCGGCTCTCATGAAGATAGCGACCCAGGTGCTGGGAGGCAAGAACGGAGCTTTGATAGGAGACGGAGCATTGAGTACAGCAGGAGAGATTGGCACCGTAGCCTAGAGTGCCAGAGAAGCGCTAGATCCCGTAGCACAGATTGGCGCAGAAGCCTAGAGCGTCGGGGGCCTCGCCAAGGGGATTAAGTATAGGATCCGTGGGAAAGGATCCTCAGTAGCTCGGCCACTTCTATTCTAAGAGGAGTGAAGCGAGCGGAGTTCAAGGGAGCCAAGTTGCCGGCTCAAGTCTTGCCAAGAAGTTTCTTGGGATTGTTTATGAACTTTGCCTTGTTCTTTGCCACGGAACAAGTCCTTGATCCGCATAGTTTTGCGGAGCCCTTGCCACGTTTGCCTTTGGATTTTACTTACGAACTCTTTACCTTTTGATCGAACTTTTGATACTTTTTATGGACAATTTACCTTTTCACCTGTTTCTTATTATTCAATAAATAGTTAGCTGATTACCGTCTCTGTGTGTGTGATTAAGGGGCTGGGCCGAGACCCTGCATCGTGACACTAGTGACAGCAGATTTACAAAGGGGGTGCGTCATTACAGTTTGGTGACACACATCTCTATTGAGTTGAGGCAGAATTGGAGATCTTTACAATTAGGGTCCCTGATCAAAAATACCTCATATCCTAACATTTGGGTGGTGGCAAAAGTTATAAAGTAGAGAGTTTTCACACTAGGACTTTTGGATATTGTTGCATTTTTGTTCACGCTGAAGCTATGCAGGTATTTAAAGAGAGAAGGTAAGAGAGGGAGAGCCTGATTTGCTTCTTGGTGTTACACTCCAGAACAGGAATAGTCCTCTGACTTTAAACACCACATGTTGAATAGGAAAACAATCCTTTTATTGAAAATAAGTAAAAAGCAGAAAAGTAAAAAGTGCTTTAAAGAAATAGGCAAACCCAATTAGGTAAGAAGATAAGCAGGAACAAATTAGTCCAAAGTAGAGCTCAGTACAGTCCATAAAAGCAAAGTCCACACATCTCTAATTTAATCCAGAAAATAAGGAGTACATTGATCCAAGGCTTGGGTGAGCAATCAGTAAATCCAGGAATCAAAACCATGAAACAAGAAATATCTTAGCATGAAACTTCAAAGCAAGGCTTCCATGAAACAAGGACAAGAACTTGGCGTGATTCCAAACGATGCTTCATCTAACTGCACATCCCAAACTTGAGACTTTTATCCCCTCATTAGCTAGGTCACTAGCGGTCAGAAATTGGTTTCTTTTCAGTGGAGGCTTTGTTATTGCTTTCTGTCAAAGCCTGGCAGAGAACCTAAGCCATTGCACAGCTCTCCTGTTTTGACAGAACGCTTCTCGTCTATCTCTTGGCTCGTTATCTACTTGCTTATTAATTTCTGCAGGTGCCGAGCTGTTTTCCTGTTCTTTCTCATGAGAACTCTCTGGTAAAAATTCAGAAACCGCACCATCATCCCCACACTCCTCAGGTCCAGTCTCATGGAAAACTACAGCGGTCTCCTGGTCATTCTCTCCATCAATATCACTGACCAAACCACTGCCATCTTGAAACTCATCTTGACCCTCATTAACATCATTCCCCACATCCAAAGCACCCAGATCCTGAAACACAATCACAGGCTGAGCTCCAACACTAGGCTGCTGAAAGAAGGTCTCGCATATGGACAAATAAATACTATTTTAAATCTCTCTAAAGCAGACCTGGGAATCTTACGGCCTGTGGGCCGGATACAGCCCTCCGGCTGATTCTGACTGACCTGGGGAGAAGGGCGTTGGAGGCAGGGTCATTTCTGCAATAATAATACTACTAATAATAATAAATATAATAATACACTTTATTTATATTCCACTCTTCTCACCCCGAAGGGGACTCAGAGCGGATTACAGGTACACATACTTAGCAGACAATCCCTGCTGTTTCCACATACACAACATATAGACGAACAGAGGCAAACTCTGCCCACCAGGGGGAGCTGACGCACTCCTCATCTCTCAGCATTCCAAACGCCCTTTGTTGTTCCTTCCGCATTCCTCAGCGTTCCTGGAGTTCTTTAATAGCTTCATAATGCAGTCAAAATTTGCCTCCCCACTTAATGTGGTACCTTTATCTCCTACTTGACAGATGCAACTGTCTTTCGGGCTGCAAAGGTCGACAGCAGTCTACATTTAAGGTCGAGCACCCACCTTGAACCTGGGCAGGCCTCAAACTCATGACCTACTGGTCAGAGAGATCTTATGCAGCTGACACTTAGCCAGCTACGCCACATTCCCGGTGCAAGAGGAAGGGCTGCCGCTGCCGCCATCCCATCACAAGCTGTGGGGCCTGCGTTGGCAGACAGCCCGCCGCTCCAGAGATCAGAAGAGCGGCAGCTTTGGAGTGCCTGCCATCCCAGGAGGCGATCAGGTCCTGCAGCGGAGCAGTCAGTGACCTGCAGCAGCTGATCACTCTGGCGACCCGGAAGACTTGATGGTCTTCCGGGTCGCCAGAGCAATCAGCCGCCGCAGGTCGCTGACTGCTCCCGCTGCAGGCCCGGATCTCCTCCCGGAATGGCAGGCACTCCATGGCTGGGCAATCAGCCAATCAGGAACTCCTCTGATGGAATGGCTGGGGGCGAGAGTGGGCGGAGGCCTGCAGCCTCCGATCGTCTGCTGCTCTGCTCTGCTCTTGTCACAATGCAGGGTCTCGGCCCAGCCCCTTAATCACACACACAGAAATCAGCTAACTATTTATTGAATAATGGAAAACAGGTGAAAAGGTAAATTGTCCATACAAGTATCAAAAAGTTCAATCAAAATGGTAAAGAGTTCATAGATAAATCCAAAGGCAAAACTTGGCAAAAGCTCCGCAAAAACAATGCGGATCCATCAACTAGGTCCGTGGCAAATCAACAAGGCAAAGTTCAGAAACAAGGCCCAAGAAACTTCTTGGCAAGGCACGAGCCTAAATCCTGGCTCCGTGGATCTTCACTCGCTTCACTCCCTTCAAATCAGAAGTGGCCGAGCAACTGAGGATCCATTCCCACGGATCCTATACTTAATTCCCTTGGTAAAACCCCCGACGCTCTAGGCTTCTGCGCCAATCTGTACTACGGGACCTAGCGCTCCTCTGGCGCTCTAGGCTTCGGTGCCATTCCCTCCTACTGGACTCAATGCTCTGTCTCCTATCAAAGCTCCGTCCTTGCCTCCCAGCACCTGGGTCGCTATCTTCATGAGAGCCAGACTCCCTTTCAGCTTCCATGGGCACATCCTCCGCTATCTCCCTGACCCTTTCTTGCGACCCGAAACCACCTGGTTTCTCATACTGATTATCTGAATCAGCACTTTCAGTGTCAACCTGACTTTCCCAGTTTTCATACCCATCAGGCCAGCCATCATCCCATTCCAAGCTCTCTGTGGGAGATGAAGGCCCAGCTACCTCATCATCCCCTTCATCCATGTCCTCATCAGCTGCAATTGGCCCTAATGCAATCGGGACCCCCGGGGCCGCCCCCTGCTCCCCAGGCACGAAAGAGAACGGGGTTGCTACAGCTCTGCTCTGCTGCGGTGGCTGGGTCCGCTTTGTCATCCTCTGGGCTGGGTCCATTGGGCCATTCCATCTTGGGATCCTTCCTCTCTTGAGGATGTCAGCCTTCATCTTGGTTCACACCTTGTCTTCTTGAATTTCATTTCATTTTATTTTAGTGGTTTTTATTATTATTTTATAAAAAAATTATAATAATAATATAATAATACAATAAATAATATAATGTAATGTTATATTATATTATAATTTCAATATATAATGTCTATATATACACTATACTATAATAATTATGATATCAATACTAATAATATATGAATATTTCTTGATATATTAATATTTTAATATTAATGATGTGTAATATATAGTAAATAAATAAATACATAAATAATGTAGATTAGAATGTAGTTCCGCCTTTAGGTGCGGTCCTCCATAATATTTTTTGCCTCTCGTGTGGCCCCTTGGAAAAAATAATTGCCCACCCCTGCTCTAAAGAGACATAGCCAGATTGGCTGAAAAGAACCAAACACAAGGGATCAAGGGATCTTGATTCCTTGTTAACAACTAGTTTATTTTAACCTTTGTTGAAATGTGAGTTGTTTGCTGTATGTGTATGTGTCAAGCGTGTTCGACAAGTGTTTCAATACAGCCAATGGGCTAATCAATAATATGTACTACTACCTTACAGTACATCCGGGAGTATGCTCTTATGGAGACAAATTAGCATGGAAGCACTCACTGTCATTGACTCATGCAGTTACAGGATTTGCACAGACTACACACAAATCATCTCATAAAGTAGCATCTACCAAGGAGACATTCCAGCTAGGTCCTATTCATTTGCAGTTGTTAAATAATTCCTTTAATGTTCTGTGGCCTTCAAACTTGGAAGGTGCCCCCAAGGATCGGAAGCTCATCAGCCTAATGAAGAAGTCCATCCTGTTTAAGGAACTCTTGGAATACAGATCAGGCTTCCATGGGAAGAACACTTTGGTCTGGAGACACTCTTAAGGCAATGCAAACAAAATCATTTATTAGCTTGGCATCCAATGTGACTAATTTGTGCTTTTAGCCTTGAATTTTAACAAGGAGTTCTCATCAATAGCCTATGTCCCTCATTTTACCAGAAAGTTGTGCACTGCATTCCCTCTTTGGAAATGGATCTATACGTGCGAAGCTCCATAAACGTAACCATTGTTTCCAAAACTGAAAGGAATAAAAGTCCCACCTAGCCAAAGCTCCCAAGTCCATTGGGACTCAATTAGAGATGTCTATCAACATGTGTTTGAAAGGCACCTTCAAATTTTGGTAATTGTCATCACAGGGTGCAAGGCCATTTGGTTTGTTGTTGTTTTTCTACTGATGTTCTCAGCACACTTTTTCTTCCATGAACATAACTATCGTTGGCATAATTTGCTACAATGTCACTATTGTCTGTGCGGCTGGATGTGATTTTTGCCCCTATGACATCGCAATGGCATATCTGATGTGAAAGCATTAGGGGCCATTTATGCTTTTTCAAACCAATATATTGTGGTATTGAGTCCCCACTGGGGAGATAGGGTGAGATAGAAATAAAGTTTTCATTCATTCAGAGTTGGGGTGACTGGTGTAAGACATACCTGTTGGAGCATGTAAGGAACATAAGAACATAAGAAGAGCCATGCTGAATCGGACCTCAGCCCATCTAGTCCAGCATTCTGTATCACACAGTGGCCCACCAGTTGTACACGGGGATCTCGAGCAGAAGGGAGGGCAAAACCCTGACCTGCTCCCAACCCCCCACAACCAGTACCCAGGGAAATCCTGCCTACCTCAACCAACTCCGAGGTGGCACTTGAATGTCCTTTTCAGTAACTACCGATACACTTGGTATCCATGAATCTGTCTAATCCTGCCTTGAAGTTGTTCAGGCTGACAGCTGTCACAACCTCTTCTGGAAGTGAGCTCCATAACCCAATGACCCTCTGGGTGAAGAAATATTTCCCTTTATTAGTCCTAATTTTCCTACCTTGGAGCTTCAGGGAGTGCCCTCTAGTCCTAGTGTTTTGTGACAAAGAAAATATTTTTCTTTATTTGTGTGTGTGTGTGTGTGTGTGTGTGTGTGTGAACTGCAAAATAAGATGCATGAAACTGATTGGTTGGACAATGCCTGTGGTGATGGCTGAGCCTGGGACTTTTGGATACTGTTGCATTTTTGTTCAGGCTTATGCTATACACCAATGTTTCCCAACCTTTTTTGAGCTGCGGCACATTTTTTACATTTACAAAATCCTGGGGCACACCACCAAGCAAAATGACACAAAATGACACTCTAACACAGTAATACATATAGTTAATATGTTTTTAAATGGATTTATACACTCAGTGTGAAACCTGGGCCTGTTTCGATGAACACAACATAGATATTCTGGCAGGAATGGCAGAAAGACACAAACTTCCCACACAGAACTCCCATAACCAAGAGAAAATGCTATAAGAGTTTGGTGGGAATTGACCTTGAGTTTTGGAGTTGTAGTTCGCCTATATCCAGAGAGCAATGTGGACTGAAACAATGTTGGTGTTCTGGCACAGCAGTGCCAACAGGGCTCTGTTTTTTATTTGTTGCATTGCAAGTTTGCATTTCATGTTGTAGGTGACTTTCTTAGTTTGCATTGACAGGCCCAGAGGGCTGCCAATCAATCTAGAGCAGTAGACCCGCCCCTATTCCTAGGTTTTGGGAGGGGAAAGAGGATTTTTTGGTCAGTCTTAACAGCTTCTCTTCAGGACAGGACGTGATTTAAAGCTGCCTGTTCTTTCCAACTTGGAAAAGGCTTTAAATCTCACAGCTTTGCTGGGGTTACAGACCACCGCTTTGCTGGGGTAACAGACACAGCTTTGCTGCTGTACCAGATCCCACTTTGCTGGGGTAAAAGAATAGCTTCACAATCCTTTGTGAAGGGATCATCTGCAATCCTACAACCTGGCTAATCGAAGGAAACCTTGCGTGGTACGGGACGTCTGGCTATCCATAACGCAGCTTGGAGTCGGAAGAAGGGTCCTCACACCAGCAAGGTAAAGAAAGATTGCCCAAGGGAAGGGTCATAGGTTTTTCCCCGAAAGAGAAGACCAGCTTTGCCCAGTTTGCCGGCCCTGTTGCTGCAGACTGAGAAAGTCACCAGTTTTTTAAGAAGCCATCCAGTTTGTTCCCAAATAAAGAACTTTGTTAAACTTATTTTAAGCCTCAAAGGACCTTTATCATTGGGGAAAACTAAGGGGCCCTTCCAGCTGAGGCACTCCGGCGTCCCGTTGGGCATACAGAAGTCACGTCCAAGAAATAGCCTTTCTACAGGCCCAGCGTGCGACAGCACAGTTGGATCAGGACCAAACTTGGCATGAATACTTAATATGCCCAAATGTGAACACAGATAGAGTTTGGGGAAAAATAGACCTTGACATTTGGGAGTTACAGTTTCTGGGATTTATAGTTAACACACAATCAAAGAGCATCCCGAACTCTTGCAACAATGGAATTGAACCAAACTTGGCATATTGAACTCTCATTACCAACAGAAAGTACTGAAAGGGTGTGCTTGGGAATTGACCTTGAGTTTGGAAGTTGTAGTTCACCTACACCCAGAGAACACTGTGGACTGAAATAATGATGGATCTGGACCACACTTGAAATGAATACTCAATATGCCCAAATATGAATGCAGATGGAGTCCAGGGGAAATAGACCTTGCCATTTGGGAGTTATAGTTGCTGGGATTTATAGTTCCCCTACAATCAAAAAGCATTCTGAACCCCACCAATGATAGAACTGGGCCAAACTTCCCACACAAAACCCCCAGGTGGCTCCCTTCCTGAATGGCTCTCTCCCTCTTCCACACCAGAAGGGAAGGCACTCACTCAGTCTGCAGTTGCCTGCCTTCCTTCCTTCTTTCCTGCGGTTTGAAAGAAGAAGCTGGTGGGCCTGCCTCGGACTGCACTCCTCACTTCTGCTTCCGTTCCCCACCCTCCCTCGATTGGAGGCTAGCTGGCTGGGGAAATGGCCGAAGGAGGCGGTGCCCTGGCCCCTTCTTCTTCGCTGCCGCCCAGCCCTTCCTCATCCTCCTCCCCCAAGCAGCAGCAGCAGGAGTTCGGCAGGAGGGGGAAGAAAGGGGGGAAGAGAGGTTTTCCCGTGGCACACCAGGTGATCGCTCACAGCACACTAGTGTGCCACGGAACAGCGGTTGGGAAACACTGCTATACACTACAGGTGCAGAAAGAGACAAAGAGAGAAGCAGAGAGAGAGAGACTGATTTGTTTCTTGGTTGCTGAAAGAAGGTTTCTTCATAAGGACAAAGAAATACCATTTTATATCTCTCTGAAAGGACATTTAGTGAGGTGATGCCACCGACCATATTGTACATATGTTGTTCTGAATTAAGAAGAGAAAGCTGTCCTTTTTTGTTCATCTGCATGGCATATTTTCTTTCTCTGGCAAGGCAGTGTGTGGGCTGATCAAACATGGTTTATTTTACATTCCACCACAATACCTTCACACCAGCCTAAGACTATCATATCTTGAAAGACTTCTGAGGCTTTGGAGGAGGTGCATTGAATGCATTTGCTTGATTTGTTCATTTTATTGGACCTCATGGCAGCTTTTGATACAGTAGACCATACTTGGCCACCTTGGGGGTGAGGGGGATGGCCCTTAAATGGGTGTTCTCCTTCCTCCAGGACAAGGGTCAGCGAGTGGTAAGGGGAGAAGTGGTCTCTGAGAGGCTCCCTCTAAACTGTGGGGTCCCTCAAGGGGCTATCCTCTCTCCACTGTTATTTAACATCTATGTGCGTCCACTGGCCCGACTGGTATGTAGCTTTGGTCTGGAGCATCATCAGTACTCTGATGACACCCAGCTTGTGCTGAGGATGGATGGCCGACCAGACTCTGTACCCGATTCTTTCCATTGGTGCCTTGAGGCCGTGACTGGATGACTATGATCCAGCCGGTTGAAGGTGAACCCATCGAAGACGGAGATCCTATGGCTGGGTCACCCTGGTGGAAGAAGTGCCAGTTGCCTACCCTGTACAGCAAGGTATTAGGCCCATCGTCTTCAGTAAAAAGCCTGTGAGTCCAATTAGTCCCATTGCTGACAATGGAGGCCCAGGTCTCCGCTGTCAGGAAGACCACATTTTTCCACCTATGGCAGGCTAGGCGACGGGCACCTTACCTCTCTAGGAACGACCTTGCCACGGTGATCCAGGTGACGGTCATCTCGAGACTAGACTACTGTAACGCCCTTTACATTGGCCTTCCTTTGACTATGATCCAGAAACTTAAGCTGGTACAGAACGCAGCTGCACGACTTCGGAATGCCGGCGAACTTCTTGCAGCAGCTGCTGGTATGTTCAAGGTGTTGGTTTTAACCTTTAAGGCCTTGCATGGTCTGGGGCTGGTGTACTTGAGGGCCTGCCTTTCCCCATACGTTCCCCAGAGATCACTTCGATCAGAGGAGCAAAATCTCCTTGAAGTTCCTACCGTTCGGACATACCATATGTCCTCTACTAGACAGAGTGCTTTCTCTGTCATAGCACCGACGCTCTGGAATGCCTTGCCTTCGGATGTTCGATGAATTAGAGCAGTGTGCCGTGAGAGATCATAAGGTGTTGAGCATCAGGTGTGTTGGAACCTCCCGGGGGGGGCGGGAGTTTTTGAATAAAAACCCTCCTCGATAAAGGCACAAAATTACAAACACCCCCCTCCCCACCCGTTGTCTACTTGGTCTCTCCCTCTCCTTGCATTGGGAAGGCCTGCCTCCCTTTCCCCAAGTAGAGACCTCCTCTTGCCTCCTGGGGGTTCTGTGTGGGAAGTTTGGCCCAGTTCTATCATTGGTGGGGTTCAGAATGCTCTTTGATTGTAGGGGAACTATAAATCCCAGCAACTACAACTCCCAAATGTCAAGGTCTATTTCCCTTGACCGCCATCTGCATTCATATTTGGGCATATTGAGTATTCATGCCAAGTTTGGTCCTGATCCAACATTGTTTCAGTCCACAGTGCTCTCTGGATATAGGTGAACTACAACTCCAAAACTCAAGGTCAATGCCCACCAAACTCTTATAGCATTTTCTCTTGGTTATGGGAGTTCTGTGTGGGAAGTTTGTGTCTTTCTGCCATTGCTGCCAGGATATCTATGTTGAGTTCATTGAAACAGGCCCAGGTTTCACACTGAGTGTATAAATACATTTTAAAAACATATTAACTATATGTATTACTGTGTTAGAGTGTCATTTTGTGTCATTTTGGTTTGTGGTGTGCCCCAGGATTTTGTAAATGTAAAAAGTGTGCTGCGGCTCAAAAAAAGGTTGGGAAACACTGCTTTATTGTTCATCTGCACAGCATATTTTCTTTCTCTGGCAAGGCAGTGTGTGGGCTGATCAAACATGGTTTGTTTTACATTCCACCACAATACCTTCACTCCAGAATAAGACTATCATATCTTGAAAGACTTCTGACGCTTTGGAGGAGGTGCATTGAATGCATTTGCTTGATTTACAGATACCATCTTCTCTATGGAGATCAAGAAGAGGTCTCAAACCAGTTGGTACTCCAGTTGGGCTGTTGGTGCAAGCTGCAGTTTTGGAGGATGGTATATGGCAAGATTTGTATATGGCAGATGGCCCAGCCAGACACATTGCTTTCCTCAAGGACGGTTAGAACACGCTTTCTCTTGCCCAATATTGAAACAAGATGTAGGTCAGCTTCCGCATGTGGAACGGGAACACATCCGATAACAAAATGCTTTCAGCTAGCCCTGGCACGGGGAACTGGAAGCTAGACTGCATTAAGCAGCTAATCTTCCATTTTTAAAGATGACACGTCTCATGACATTGATTTTGAGCAAAGTGGTTTAATTTTTGAACTGGGAAATTAAATTATGTTTAGCCTTAATTCCAAGCACCATCCAGTGGTTATTTACCTTGACGGAATGCCATATCGATCACCTTGGTAACATTTCCACTCTATTTTGCTGCAGATTAAAATGAGCTCCAGCTTAAGCATGGACACATAATTTGAAAAGCGACTGAGTACAGCGGATGCATACCATTTCAACATATGCCATTTGCAAATTCACAATGAGTTGCTGATCATCCATTTGGCATAGGTGCAAAATGTAGGATACGCGTAAGGAATTATGTGTAATAGTACAGAATTGGAAAGAGGGCGGATATATAGTATTGTAGCTTGGTAAAGATATACCATAGGTGTGCTTGCACTGTATAATGTGCTAAGGGGCCTGCCGCTGCCGCCGGTGTCTGGACCTGGCCAAAAGGGAGGCATGGAAGGACCTTCTGAAGACTGAAGCACTGGGAGTCGGGCCAGGAGAGATGATGGCGGGTGGCCTTGAGGACACCACCAGCCACTTGAGGACCTATGTTTTCTCCTGCAGGCGCAGGAGAAGACATAGACATAGTTGCAGGAAGTCTGTACTAATATCGCAAGAGTTGACTGGTGATGCTTTCCCGGCTCAGGCTCGAGGTAACGTAACTTCCTCTGGAGCCGGAACTAGGACTGTGCAGCCCGCCCAACTGCCCCAATGGAGAAGAAATGTGGGGGTCAGTGCTATTGCTGCCAGCGGGGGCCCGTTGGGGCCATCCATCTGGTCCTGGCCAACGGGGGAATTCGGGGCCAGCCAAGAGACGAAGGAGGTTTTGGCCTAGGACTTTCTGGAACGTTGGCTACAGGAGCTGGGTGAGATCTCAGAACGGTCCCCAGCTCCAGAGCATGTTATCCGAGATAGAAACAAGATGTGCCTTTCAGCCCTTAAAACCAGCAGGGTAGAGCAGGTCCTCTCCCCCTAAGGGTAGTATACAGATACCAGCAAGGGACTTAAGTTACACTCGGGCCCCACGCACTGGAGTGTAAGCAGCCTTTCTGAGAACTATAGTCCATCGGATCTCTCCCAGTAGATCTCTATGTGGTGGATTAAGTTCTCAAATTGTTTAATTGTTTAAATTGTTTAATTTTCTCCTGTATTAGTACTGTATGTTCTCTGTTTTTATATGTTATGCTTGTAAATAGCTTAGAGCCTCTGGGGAGTGGCGGTATAGAAGTTGAAATAATAAATAAATAAATAAATAAAGACATTTTAAAAATATGAGGAATGTTCATTAAAGATTTTTCCTGACCCACTTGTAATTATCACAAGATGCCGAAACTGCACATGAGTAATGATAGATGTCTCTATAGCTTACGTGCCAATTTACAACTCAGAAATGATCATGGTCTTGATTGTACAGGTGGTGAAATGGTGTGAGGTTTGAGAATGGACCCATTGAAATAGAGAGCAGTGCTCAATTTCCTTTCATAGAATCATAGAATCCTAGAGTTGGAAGAGACCTCATGGGCCACCCAGTCCAACCTTATTCTGCCCAGAAGCAGGAAAATTGCATTCAAAGCATCTTGGGTCCATCTTTGTCGATCCCTTTTAAGTACAGCAAGGATTCCTATTATCATACAGGTGAATTCGGGCATTTATATCATTTCCACAATGCACATCTTGTTTCTCCTATCCTTTAAAACAGTGTGTTCCCAACCAGTGTGCCGTGAGCGATGATCAGGTGTGCCGTGGGAAATTGGAACCTTCAATGTGGTGATGGAATCGAAAGCTGGCATGGGCAAACTTGGACCTTCCAGGTGTTTTGGACTCCAACTTCCACCATTCCTAGCAGCCTCAGGCCCTTCCCCCCCCCTCAGCCATTTAAGCAGGAAAGGGCCTCAGGCTGTTAGGAATGGTGGGAGTTCAAGTCCAAAGCACCCAGAGGGCTGAAGTTTTCTCATGACTGACAGCTGTTGAGCAAGACCTTCGTGTGTGTCTTTCTGCCATTCTTGCCAGGATATCTATGTTGTGTTCATCGAAACAGGCCCAGGTTTCACACTGAGTGTATAAATACATTTAAAAACATATTAACTATATGTATTACTGTGTTAGAGTGTCATTTTGTGTCATTTTGGTTGGTGGTATGCCCCAGGATTTTTTAAATGTAAAAAGTGTGCTGCGGCTCAAAAAAGGTTGAAAAACACTGCTTTAAAGAAATATAGTAGCTGAAAATATAAATATAAAACAGAGACATCTCTGAAATATTCCAGTCATTTTAGATAAGATATTCAAAGGGCTTTGGCTGTAACAACACTGTGAGTTGAACCAATAATGTGAAATCATCCCTTAGATTATTTTTAAAGGGGTGAAAAATGGAATATATATATATATATATAGAGATATAGAGAGAGAGAGAGAGAGAGAGAGAGAGAGAGAGAGGGAGAGAGAAGGATCCAATGAGATTATAAAGAAAACAAAATGACTTTGGAAATGCGGAAAAGGTGACCATTTGGGGGGATGAAATGCGACTGTGGAGAATGCTTCTGACAGGCAAATTAATCACAATATTCAATAAGCGGACTTCACAGGTAAATATGAGAGCAGTGTTATGAGAAATAGAATTATCTGTTGCGTAATTGTGGACAGTGTTGTCAGGCTTAAAAAGGCAATCAAAGGAAATGGAAGAAAAAGGATTCAAAACACACCCATTCCTCCTTTGAAAGAAAAATATTGTGCTCGCAAGATGTGAAAGAAGGTAATTGAGGCCTCAAATGCTGAGCAACTTCAAGAATGACAAGTATGAATAAATGCCATATTTCAGATATCCAAGGCCAAATGCAAACAAATTGCAAGTACTATAACATCGATAACATTTCGTCCTTGAGAAGATATTTTTTTAAGGCATTATTTTTGGATGGTTTTAAAGAAAGAATGTTTCCCTGATAATCCTACCAAATGGATTTGATGATGTTTATGCAACTCGGATGATAGATTTCTGCTTCAAAATGCAATACAATGCAGTGAATATCCACATGTAAAATGCATCATTTGATTTAGCAATCCTCTCTGTACCTATGGTTACTTGATGATACATGGTCTCGGCTTTCCCATCCTATGGGTAAGGAATCACGGGGCTGATACTTAGGCATAGGAACTGTTCAGCCAATGGTGCTGCCACGGTTAGTGGCGCAGCTGGCTAAGTGTCAGCTGCATAAGATCTCCCTGACCAATAGGTCATAAGTTCGAGGCCTGCCCGGGTCGAAGTGGTTGCTCGACCTTAAGTGTAGCCTGCTGTCGACCTTTGCAGCCCAAAAGACAGTTGCATCTGTCAAGTAGGTAATAAAGGTACCACATTAAGTGGGGAGACAGATTTTGACTGAATTATGAGGCCATTAAAAGAACTCCAGGAAACACTAAGGAATGCGGAAGGAACAACAAGGGACGCTGGGAATGCTGAGAGATTAGGAGTGCGTCAGCTCCCCCTGGTGGCTAGAGTTTGCCTCTGTTCGTCTATATGTGTGTACTGTGTACTGTGTGTACTGTGTATGTGGAAAACGGCAGGGATTGTATGCTAAGTATGTGTACCTGTAATCCGCTCTGAGTCCCCTTTGGGGTGAGAAGAGCGGAATCTAAATAAAGTAAATAAATATAAATAAATTAGTGTACCCCAATGTGATAACTCATGGTGTCCTGTGCAGGCAGAGGCTTGGGCAATACTGAAAAGGAAAATGGGTTTATTTATTTATTTATTTACAGTATTTATATTCCGCCTTTCTCACCCCACAGGGGTCTGAGGGCGGATTACAATGGATATATACATGGCAAACATTCAATGCCATAGACCAGGGCTGTCCAACTGGCGGCCCCGGGGCTGGATCCGGCCCCGTAGCCTGTTGGACAAGGCCCCACCTATGCCCTCAGCCGCCATTTTTAAATTTTAAAAAAATTGATTTTTTAAAAAAATGGCGGCCGGGGGAGGGGGGAGGCAGGGCAGGGAGGAGGAAGAGAGCTAGCTCCTCCTTTCGGCGCCCCCCTCCCTACCTAGGAAGGAGGGTGGCGCCGAAAAAGGGCAGAAGGCGGCGCCAAGAGCAGCGCGTCACAGGCCTGGCGTGACGCGCTGCCCCTTGGCACCGCCTACTCCTCCTTTTCGGCGGCTCCCCCGGCCTAGGAAGGGAGGGGGGCACCGAAAAGGAGGAGTAGGCGGTGCCAAGGGGCAGCGCGTCACGCCAGGCCGGTGACGCGCTGCCGCTTAACGCCGCCTTCTGCCCTTTTCGCGCCCCTCCTTCCTAGGGGAGCCGCCGAAAAAGGGCAGAAGGTGGCGCCAACGGCAGCGCGTCACAGGCCTGGCGTGACGCGCTGCCCCTTGGCACCGCCTACTCCTCCTTTTCGGCGGCTCCCCCGGCTCCCCCGGCCCCGCAGGTCATCAGTGACCTCTTATCCGGCCCTGGACCCGCCAGAAGTTGGACAGCACTGCCATAGACATACAACATATATAGACAGACACACAGAGGCAATTTAACATTCAAGCTTTCCAGCTTCATGAGGGTATGCTCGATTGTGACCATAGGGGAGCTGTCGCTTCATCGTCCACTTGTGACACTCAGTACTTCATTATTCTTATGCATACTGCTGGAAGATTTTATAGTGTCGTAAATTAGTTAAATTATTATTATTATTATTATTATTGAGTCAAGGAAGGAGGGCACGCGCGAGGAGGAGGAAGGAAGGGAAGCCCCGCCCCTGGTGCCGGCATAGGCCCCAGGGGCAGGGCTTCCCTCCGCCTCCTCCTCTTCGCGGCGCACCCTCCTTTCTTGAGTCAAGGAAGGAGTGTGCGTGCAAGGAGGAGAAAGAGAAGCCCCACCCCCAAAGCCAGCATTGGTCCCGGGGGCGGAGCTTCCCTCCACCTCCTCCTCTTCACAGCACGCCTCGCGCCCTCCTTCCTTAACAAGGGGGCAAGGGCAATGGCGAGGGGAGGCGCCACTCCCTCCTCTCCCACCCCCTTGCAGCGCTCTCCCCCCGTCCTCCCTCGAGAGAGAGAGAGAGTTGTGTTGCAGTTTTGGGGTTTTTTTGGGTCCGTGTAAATTACGCCCCCCTTGGCTTGCACCCCTAGGCCATGGCCTAAGGTGGCCTTATGGGTAATCCGGGCCTGACATGGGGGGAGGTGTATCACCCATACACACGCAATTCAATGACTGCACCTTGCTTAAGTCGCATTGACCAACTGTCTGTGCAGGGTTCCATACTTTGCACTTTAACAACACAACCGTTCAATGCTAAGGCTTCCCACCAAAATGGAACTGTAGAGAAGAGTCTACTGAACAAGCCAATACCTGTCGCATACAAGTACTGACATCTGTTGAGGAGTTACAAAGGTGGAGGCATTACTTTTCATTCAACCCTCGTATTTGGTGGAAAATTCTGGCCCATATGTGAAACTTATTTATTTATTTATTTGTCACGTTTCTATACCGCCCCTCTCAGCCTGAAGGCGACTCGGGAAGGTTTACACAAGGCAGTCTCTGTCCTCAACACAACACAAGCTAACAAACCAAAAAAAACACCCATATAACAACAAATTAACAATTAAAAACATACAATTGCAGTCTCAGCGTCATGTTGATATCACTTTCCGTCACATCGTCGCCATTCCTTATATCTAATTAAACCTTTATATTTCATCAGCAAATGCCTGCTCAAACAGCCAGGTCTTGACTTTCTTGTGAAATGTCAGGAGGGAGGGGGCCGATCTGATATCTCTAGGGAGGGCGTTCCAAAGCCGAGGAGCCACCACTGAAAAGGCCCTGTCTCTCATCCCTGCCAGTCGTGTCTGCGAAGAAGGCGGGACCGAGAGCAGTGCCTTTCCAGATGATCTTAAACATCTCGATGGTTCATAGGGAGAGATGCGTTCGGACAGGTAAGTAGGACCCGAACCGTTTAGGGCTTTAAAGGCTAAAGCCAGCACTTTGAATTGTGCCCGGTAGCAAACTGGCAGCCAGTGGAGCTGGCACAACAGGGGAGTTGTATGCTCTCTGAATGCCGCTCCTGTTATAAACCTGGCTGCTGTCCATTGGACTAGTTGCAGCTTCCAAACAGTCTTCAAAGGCAACCCCACGTAGAGAGCATTGCAGTAATCTATACGGGATTTAACCAGAGCGTGGACCACCGTGGCCACAAAACTTCCCTTTGTGGAGCCAGGCGAAAAAAATTGCAAGCAGAAAATGTCAGGCTGGTTGATTTCAAAGGCATAGGCAATCCATTCAGTGCTACCATTTATTATTTCAAAGCAACTGTTCTCCATTTTTTCCATACTGTATAATTTTTCTGAAGCACAACAACCACGAATAAAACACATTTTGTCCGAGGCACAGTGGCTGCTGCTAGCTCACACTGAGGAGGAAATGAGGCAAATTGTGTCATTTACCGGACACAGAACAATGGAGTTAGGATTTCCATCCTTAATATCCTTTTTCCTGCAGCGAAAGAGGCCAGTTGGGGTCTTGAAATGAACAAAGGAAAGGTATATTTTCAGCCCCCAGTGCAGAGTAGGCACAACGACATTTTCCCTTACAACCCCCCAAATTATTCTCTGATTTCTTTTCCTCTCCCTTTAAAGAAGGAAAAGAAATATTTTGGCATCCAGATACAGAGCTCAGACATTGTTATTGATGATCTACCTAAAGGTGAGAGACGTGCCCAATAGTTTACGGGTGTTTGGAGACTTTGCGAGAAGAAAAAGACAATGTTCTGCTCACAATGTTCTCCTTTGTCATTTATTTCTCCATGCTTATCTGAATAGATAAGATATTTGGGCGTGATGAGCCAATGTGATCACTTCACATTCACATTATTGTCTCGGGGATTTTACCACTTTGGTGCCAGATTAAATTTTGATGTCTCCAGATGACAATGTGACCTGGGAAGCAATGAAATTTTAAAATGCTCTCCATTTGTTATCAGTGCAGATTTTGAAAGACAGAGTTTTGTCACATCCTTTCTTCCCTACGTTTATCACTCCTTCAACCCCAATGATCTTCTTCTTTCTTCTTTCTTTAGGTGATCCCTCATTGATCGAGTAAGATTGTCTTCCAGGTTCGTTGTATTTGAGGTGGGTACGTACAGGGCCAGTTCGTCCATTAGGCGGACTACTCAGGCGCGTAGGGCGACGTCACCCCACCCCGCCACGCCATTGCGCCGCCAGGCTTCCGCAGCCGGCCCCGCGACCCGCCGCCGCGCTACCGTGCCAGCCGGGCCTTTGTTAGGCGGCCCCGCCGCCTGGGGCGCTCCGGCCACGGCTCCGCAGCTCCGCACATGCATACTGGCTCCAGAGCACACCTCCCGCTTTGGAGTCAGTGCGCGTGTGTGCAGTTTTGTGCATGCGCACTGGGCTCCAAAGCAGGAGGCGCGCTCTGGAGTCAGTGCGTGTGCGCACAGATTGGCACATGCGCACTGGGCTCCCCTCGGGAGCAACTGGGGGGCGCAAAAAAATTTCGCGTACCCCCCCGGGAACCGGTAGGTCCGCCCCTGGGTACGTAGATGAGTCCTATTCTTGACCTACATGTTCTCCTGCAGTGAGAGCATCGGTTTCCAGGTGGCAGGTGGTTCCGGTCAGGGTTGGCTTGACATGCCTTCTGCTTGGCACGTTTCTCTCTTTCGCCCTCCATTCATGCCTCTTCAAATTCTACAGCACTGTTGGTCACAGCTGACCTCCAGCTAGACAGCTCAAGGGCCAGGGCTTCCCAGTTCTTAGTGTCTATGCCAGAGGGTTGGCTTTGAGCCCATCTTTCAATCTGGTTGGATCTTCTCATGGTCCAAGGCACTCTCAGAATTTTCCTCCATCACCACAGTTCAAAAGCATCTATCTTCCTTCGCTCAACCTTATGGTCCAGCTCTCACATCTATAGGTTACTACAGGGAATACCGTTGCTTTAACTATGTGGATCTTCGTTGCCAATGTAATGTCTCTGTTACCGAATAATTTAGACTAGCCTGGGCCATAGGGGGCAGAGGCCCAGAAGTACCCCTAAAGCGAGGATTTCAGCAAAAACCTCAGGTGAGTTTTAAAAAACAACCTAAAAATCCCTTTCCCAAATGATCTCAACAAAGTAGTCCGGAAGAAGATGCCACTGAAATTTTTCTTCTTGTTAGCTGAGAAGGATGACCACTGCAGATTCCTTGTCGCAAAGCAATCATAAAGTTACATTCAAAAGATATGCCATTTTTATAAGGTTACAGATTCAAATTTCCCAATTCCCGCCCCCAGACCAGCTTTGTGTTGATTGGATGGAATCGCTGGGGCAGCTGGAGTTTGGTCCAATAGGGAAACAGTGCCACTTCTTGTTCTGGCGAATGGGGAGCGAGGAGCAGGAATGTTTTCAAAATAAAGCAGCTGACGTTTTCTTGGGTAGATTTGTCCATATGTAAATGAAGAATCGAGCCCCTGACCTTTTGAGCCAAAGGAATTCTTTTGTTCTTCCGTGAGAAACAGGAATTGTCTTTAACGACCCTTCCTTTGTTGACAAAGGGCCATATGCAGATTCTATCCATGAGAAGTTTCAGCCTTCTGGATGGTAAATAAATGAAATAACTGTAGCCATGTGCTGGTTTCCGAGGCCAACAGTGACGGCCGGTTATGAAATATAAAATATAGTTATGCCATAGGTTCTATAAGCCAAAAACGAGACTAAACTCTGTGGGTTTGAGGCTTATGAAACAAAAAGGGGTCTTTCAAAATGGGGAGAGGGGAAAGAAAGAAAACCTCTCCAAACCAGAAAGAATCCTCTGTCATGCAAATTGTTTCAATGATTGGATTAAAGGGTGCAGCCAGGAATGTGGTCACCCTGATCTTGAGAAACAAACAGCTGGGTCACGTAGCATTCCTTCATATTTTTTAAAACATAGGAAAAAAACATGTAGGAAAATGGTTACATGGAAGGGGAGAGTTTTAGGGAAATACCACTACCAATGTCTCATAATTATTTCATATGCAAGGAGTAGAAAGAATGTTCATATGATCTTGAAAAGCATCAAATTCATATGCTTTTGGGGAAAGTCCATAATAGAAGAGTCCATATAAAAGAAACAATCAGGAAGCAGGCAGTGCCAAAGGCAGGATTTGGACTTTGGCCTGTTGGGTTGAGTTACATTACCTGTCTGAGCTACAGAAAAGAAAGTGCATCTGTATTAATGGGGAAACTATAAGAGATGAGTCCTTTTCGCTAATAGCCAGAGGAGAGTCCAAATACATGAAAATCCTTGGAAAACTATGTCTCCCAAACCACTCAGGGCTTGCCCCTGTTGGCCTGTTCGCATGCAACTCCGTGCACAAAGAGTCCATGGCTTCACGTTAAGTAAGGCAAGAAAACAGAGAGATAGAAATGGCTCGAGGTCTTTTGATGATGAATCCAAGTTTTGGTGCTAGAAATGCCAGACCACATGTGCAGGAAACTTGGAACTCCCTGCTGCAGGTCAAACCAATTAGGGATGCAGGTGGGCTCTTTCTGGGGCTCGTCTTCCTCTCTACTCTTCACTATCTCATCAAGATAGGTCCTTGCTCTCCTTCCAAGAAGGAAACGTCTTCTGATTTCCTGGCTGCCGTCTACATCTGCAGAAATCTTTGCATCTAGAAATACAAAGTCTGTCACTGCCTCCACGTTTTCTCCCTCTATTTGCCAGTTATCAATCATTCTTGTTGCCATAATCTTGGTTTTTTTATGGTTAGCTGCAACCCAGCATGAGCACTTTCTTCTTTCACCTTGGTTAGAAGGCTCCTCAACTCCTCCTCGCTTTCAGCCATCCAAGTGGTATCATCTGCATATCTAAGGTTATTAATGTTTCTTCCAGCAATTTTAACCCCAGTCTTGCATTCATCAAGCCCCACACATCACAGATATAAATATGGCAAACAAAACTGAAATACTTCAAAATCCAAAAATAGCTGGGATAGTGAGTTCTGATGGTTTAATTCAGTGCTGTCCAACTTCTGGCGGGTCCAGGGCCGGATAAGAGGTCACTGATGACCTGCGGGGCCACTCCCCGGCCCCCCCGCCCCAGCAGCCCAGGCCCTCCCCTCCTAAAGCCGCCGAAAAAGGAGGAGTAGGCGGCGCCAAGAGCAGCGTCACAGGCCTGGCGTGACGCGCTGCTCTTGGCACCGCCTACTCCTCTTCGGCGCCCCCCTTCCTAGGCCGGGGGAGCCGCCGAAAAAGGGCAGAAGGCGGCGCCAACGGCAGCGCGTCACAGGCCTGGCGTGACGCGCTGCCCCTTGGCACCGCCTATTCCTCCTTTTGGCGCCCCCTCCCTTCCTAGGCCGGGGCCGCCGAAAAGGAGGAGTAGGCGGTGCCAAGAGCAGCGCGTCACGGCAGGCCTGTGACGCGCTGCTCTTGGTGCCGCCTTCTGCCCTTTTTCGGCGGCTCCCCTGCCCTAGGAAGGGAGGGGGGCGCCCGAAAAAGGGCAGAGAAGGCGCCAGAAGAGCAGCGTCACAGGCCTGGCGTGACGCGCTGCTCTTGGCACCGCCTACTCCTCCTTTTCGGCGCCCCCCCTCCCTTCCTAGGCCGGGGGAGCCGCCGAAAAGGAGGAGTAGGCGGTGCCAAGGGGCAGCGCGTCACGCCAGGCCTGTGACGCGCTGCTCTTGGCGCTGCCTTCTGCCCTTTTTCGGCGGCTCCCCCGCCCTAGGTAGGGAGGGGGGGCGCCGAAAAGGAGGAGCTAGCTCTCTTCCTCCTCCCTGCCCCGCCTCCCCCTCCCCCCCGGCCGCCATTTTTTTTAAAAAATCGATTTTTAAAAAAAATTTAAAAATGGCGGCTGAGGGCATAGGTGGGGCCGTGTCCAACAGGCTACGGGGCCGGATCCGGCCCCGGGGCCGCCAGTTGGACAGCCCTGGTTTAATTGACAAAAACCTTTGTTTTAGATGCGAAATTGTTAAAAATATTACGCATAAAATAACCTTCAGGCTTTGTGTCAGAAGTGGATATGAAACATATATGAATTCTGTTTTTGGACTTGGCTTCCATCTTCAAGATATCTCATTATGCATATGCAAATATTCCAAAAATAACCACACGTCTGAAATTCAAAACACTTCTGATTCCCCCAAGCATTTCAGATAAGGAATAGTCAACCTGTGGACACCAATAAAGAATTTCATATTGCAAGAAAACCTGAAATGGTTAATAGATATAAGATAAACTTAAACATTAAATGCTCCTAAGAGAGACCCCAAAAAGGAGCTTCCCTACTATTTCCTCTTTACCCCCTCATCCACTTCCCCTAAAACACCCTACCACCCAATCCCATTACCCCTACCCGCTACCACTCTATCGTCTTCTTTTTTTCTTTAAACACTCCTTTTCCCTACTTTCCTATTCCTTGGAAAGGTTCTCCCTCTTTTTAATGTTACCTCAAAACCTTAATAAAATATATTTTTTAAAAAAAATCACAAGTCAAACACTTCCCAACGTCTACGACTGTGTGATATATTTTCGAATTATGTACGCAGATCCAAGTAAGGTGGCCTTTTGCAGTTGTTGTTGTTGTTTGACACGATCACTCTGCTGGCTGTTGTACTGGATCACACGTCGGACACTTCCCAAGTGTCTAGGACTGTATGATGTATCGGTAAATAATGCATGCAGATCCGAGTTGGGCGTCAGTCTGCAACTGGCAGATGGTAATTTTGTCAGTGTTGATTGTGTTTAAGTGCAGACCAAGGTCTTGAGGCACATCCATGTTTTTTCTTTGTCAATTTTGCTCTCAATTTTTCCCAGGAACTGTCCATAAAGAGACTTCTTTTGCCAGTTTTCTCTTCTGCTCTGGATTGGGTTTTTACGGTATTATTATTATTATTATTATTATTATTATTATTACTATAATTCAGAAGCAGCCCTGCAGCACCTTCCAGCTGTTTGGGCTGGAAGTCAGCCTGAAGAAAACGGAAGTCCTCTACCAGCCCACACCACAGGAAGAACACCATCATCCCCACATCAGCATAGGCGCATCTGTGCTTAAATCCGTTCAGCAGTTCACCTACCTGGGAAGCATCATCTCTTCCAGATGCCAAGATTGACAAAGAGATAGATCACAGATTAGCAAAGGCATATAGTGCATTTGGAAGGCTTCACAAAATAGTCTGGAGCAAGAAGCGCCTGAGGCAAAGCACCAAAATCAGTGTGTACAGAGCTATCGTACTGTCTATTCTCCTCTATGAGTCTGAAACATGAGTCGCCAACACCTACGACTCCTCGAACGTTTTCATCAGTGCTGTCTTTGCACAATCCTAAATATACACTGGACCAACTATGTGACTAATGTTGCTGTCCTTGAGCAAGCAGGGATCACCAGCGTTGAGGCCATGCTATTGAGAACACAGCTGCGCTGGGCAGGGCACGTCTCTAGGATGGAGGACCACTGCCTCCCAAAGATACTACTCTATGGTGAACTCACCACGGGTCAGCGCAAGAGAGGCGCCCCCAAAAAGAGATATAAGGACTCCCTGAAACAACATCTCAGACTCGGCCAGATTGATTACCAACAATGGTCCACCCTGGCCTGACATTGGGAGGCATGGAGACGCACTATCCACAATGCTGTGGCCTCTTTCGAGAAGACACGCCGAATGGGTCTCGAAAAGAAATGACAGCGCAGAAAGAACCGCAACTTGGAAACAACATCACCCAAGGAGACTTTCTGCTGTGCTTTCTGCAACCAAACTTGCCTATCTCAGATTGGCCTTTTTAGTCATCAACGCGCTTGTAAAAAGCGTGGGATGAGTCCTTCCTAAGAATCTTCGTTCGCGAAGTAATGCCGAGAGAGACTATTATTAGTGGGGCATAATTTGAAAAGGGACCAAATAGAGCATTGGGCTCCATAGAGCATTTGTGCGATCGGCTTAACTTCTAAAAGTTTAAGTGCCACCAATATAAAGTGGCCTCCTCCCATCTTGAGGTATCGTAAGATGCCAGACTAGCTCTTTCGTCACAAACACTGGATCTTTTTGGTTAAGGGTGGGAACTTTGCATGAATCAGGCCGGAAGGGTGACTTATGCCTCTTGATTGCTTTTCTTTGAAAAACAATACCCATAAGGCTAAATCACAAAGTCTGGGGGCTCAAGGGCACATAAACAGGGGAGAAAAACAACTTGACAAATGAGATTGCCCTTGTCATCAAAATAAGGGACCATAAATTAGCATTGTTCTATGCCAAAGCATTGTCTAAATAAGATCTCCGGAGATGGCATCCAAGTCTCATTGGCAGGCGCACAAGAATCCATTAGAAAAATGCCACTTCGATGACAGGTCAGGACTTGGGCTCTGACTTCATGTATCCAAATGTTGACAAAGAATTGCACTTTTCACTCTTGATTTGGAGGTTTACAAGGAATGCATATCAATGCTCTTATAATTGTATTATGCAGTTCTCAGATACTGGCTAAGACCTAATTATGCAACAAAAAAAACCCAACCACAAACAAACCTTGGCTTTGTAGACACTTATGTATAAGAGGTGCTATATTCAAAGAGATTGAGCAGATTGCCTTTTGACTTCTGGAGCATATATAACATACTTGGTGTGTCTCCAGAAATCATGACCTTGAAGTGTCTGGAAACACGATCTTTGGCCATTTCTTCCATCCCACTATGGTCATTTACCAGAAGAGGGTAAGGCTGGCTGGCTCTGATGTCAGTGGGGCAATGAAGCTCATCTGTTACTCTCTGAGCAGTAGAAGAGTTAATAGAGCGCAGGCCCAAAGAGTAGCTTCCACAGCAAACAGGAGAGTGGCCAGACACCATTTCCTGTAAACACAGAATCAATCACTACAAAAGGCAAAAAAAACACGAGTTTTCCAGGTACAGGAATATTCCGGTTCTGAGCTGAATATCTGCGTCTTCGCATGTCTGTATGTCCCTGCAATCAGAAATCATGGGATTTGTTATGTAGGTTTCTTACCTGGTTTTAGTTCCTGATTGGTCAGTTTCTAAAAAGAAGGTGACACTTGAGTAGAACGCAAAAACTTTGTGTGTGTTGCAACTCAGACCAAGGAGAACCCCCACCCCACCCCCTCCAGATCATACACACAGCAGGCAGTCTATGAAGAATAGGCTTTTATTGAAGCAAAAGTAGAAGATATTTCCCAGGTAAAAGTACAGTTCAAATAGTTTCTAGTATCAAAAACAAGGCATAGAGCTGGATATAAAATCCCATGGAAGAACAAGGCATCAATCAGGAACAAACAGGCCCAGTCCTAGGCCAGGCAAAAGCTTGGAGACAAGATAACGTGAAACACATCCAAACAAAGCTTGAAGTCTGAAAGCTAATTTTCTAGCTAGCTCTAATAAAGGGAAAATTACTTTCGATTTGCCAGCCGCCCACTCCGCCTCAAACTGGCATCACGCCTAGAAGTGCAAATGTTATCCCAACGGTCAAAAGGAGTCTCAGAAGGAGCCTCATTAAAATCTCCAGGTGTCCCAATCTTGGCCTGGCTGTTATCTCCTTCTACACAGGAATGTTCATCTACAACCATGAGAACGGAGCCGTTCTCAGGAGAACTAGCCTCGTCTGACATTTCACTTTGCACATCACTTTGCAGTTCAGAATTCACATCAACATCACTAGCATCCTCCTCAGCCCTAGCCATCCCATCATCCCCAACATGTACATGAATACCAGGCTGAAATACCACAGTGTGCTAGAAAGTTTATGAAACACGTGAAGGGCACATTATCTCTGGCCAGGACAAAATTGTAACTCAATAGTAAATGTTGTACATCTTTTTACAAGAAGAGCAATCAGTAATAGGCATGTATAACCCAGGAACAACACCTTGTTGTTGGATGCCACAAGTACAAAATCAAATCCGTCTGGACAGATGGCCAGGCAGCCAGGTTCTAAAAATAGCAGATAATGACAAAGTTGTGTTCCTGGCTTGAAAGTGTGTGTTCCTGTTTGATTGTGTACAGTGTTCCCTCACTTATTGCTTATTGTTTTTTTCACTTATTGCGGGAGGTTCCAAGACCTCCCGCAATAAGTGAAAAAAACATGATGAAGGGATGCTCTATTTATTTTAATACTAGTTTGGGGACCCGGCGATGCCCGGGTTATTTGAGGAAGGCATTGTGTGCCAAGGTTGGTTCCTATTAGATGTTTATGTGGCTTGCAGTGGTCTCATGAACTTAGTGAAGGTACTGCGAGTCCCATTGGCCATGGTCCACCCCCCTCCAAACAGCACCAGGATGTAGAGTGGGTCATGGGGGCTGTGTATCACATTTGGTCTTCATCATTCTCTGGATGAGGGTTGCAGCGGTCTCTGGAAGTGAGGGTAGGTACTGGAAGTCCCATCATCCATGGTCCCCCGTTCTCCAAACTGCACCAGGATGTAGAGTGGGTCATGGGGGCTCTGTGTGCCAAGTGTGGTCTTGATCAGTCATTGGATGAGGGTCGCAGCGGTCTCAGAAAGTGAGTGAAGGTACATCAACTCCCATCATCCATGGTCTGTCCCACTCAAAACTGCACCAGGATGTAGAGTGGGTCATGGATGCTCTGTGTGCCAAGTTTGGGCCTGCTCTCTGATTTGTAGGGGCTGCAATGTTCTGTGGGAAATGAATTGGGTGAAGGTACTGCAAATCCCATCATTTGTGAGCCATCCTGCTGTAAACTGCAGCAGGTTTGTAAAGTGGGCCATTGGGACTCTGTGTGCCACGTTTGGGCCTGATTTGTCATTGTTGTGGGCCACAGTGCTCTAAGGTAGTGAATTAAAGTACTGCAAGTCCCATCATCCATGGTCCATCCTCCCTCAAACTGCACCAGGATGTAGGGTGCATCTTGGGGAGTCTGTGTATCAAGTTTGGTCTTGTTCTGTCATTGTTGGGGGCATAGTCAGGAAAATCAAGTTGAGGAAGCCTTGCTGTCAATTTTGGGCCTGGTCTGTGATTTATAGGGGCTACAGTGTTGTTTGGGAAGTGAATGATGTGAAGGTACTGTAAATCCCATCATTCGTGGACTATCCTAAACCACACCAGGTTGTGGAGTGGGCAATTGGGCCCCTGTTTGCCAAGTTTGGTCCTGATCTGTCATTGCTGTGGGCCGCAGTGGCTGACTGCCTGAGGCTTTTCCTTTTCCCTCTGAGTCACTTTAGAATGTTGGAATGTGGTTGGCCAATCGGAGTCCTTTATACAAATACCATTTCAGTTGCAACCAATCCCCTCTGTCTGGGGCCATAGAATGTTGGAGTTCTGAGGCTGGCCAATCAGAGTCCTTTATGCAAATAATCTCATAGTGGCAGTCAATCAAAACAGTGGCACATATTCCTCCCACCACACCACCGCAAACACTGACTTTTATTATATACATAGATGATAGATAGATAAATTTATACATTATTTTAGTAGTTATACACAATTTTAAGTCTTTGTAAACTTAAAATAAAGTGAAGGAAAGGCCTTTCAAGGCTGGAAGGAGGGAGGGAGGACTGAGGAGGGAAAGTGCCTTGGAGAGCAGTGGTGGTAAAACCACACAAAACAGTGAAAACACCATGATATATATTTTAAATTAATTTTTTTTTAATCCGTGAAACAGCAAACTGCGAAGTAGTGAGGGAACACTGTACTCCTGTCTTGGGCAGAAATGGTCATACCCTGAAAATTTTGTTTGTGTGGCAGATACTTCATGAAACATCTGGAGTGCAGTTTACAGACATCACACTCGACGTCTGAAATGTTTAAGAAAGGAGGACAAATGTCAGTGTGCTGGAAGAAGCAAAGACCACCAGCATGGAAACATAACAGGCCAGGGGAATGCATACCTCTTCTCTAATGCAGTGTTTCCCAACCTCTTTTGAGCCGCGGCACATTTTTTACATTTACAAATCCTGGGGCAAAATGACATTCTAACACAGTAATACATATAGTTAATATGTTTTAAAATGTATTTATACACTCAGTGTGAAACCTGGGCCTGTTTTGATGAACACAACATAGATATCCTGGCAGGAATGGCAGAAAGACACAAACTTCCCACACAGAACTCCCATAACCAAGAGAAAATACTATAAGAGCTTGGTGGCACCTTGAGTTTTGGAGTTGTAGTTCACCTATATCCAGAGAGCAGTGTGGACTCAAACAATGTTGGATCAGGACCAAACTTGGCATGAATACTCAATATGCCCAAATGTGAACACAGATGGAGTTTGGGGAAAATAGACCTTGACATTTGGGCGTTACAGTTTCTGGGATTTATAGTTAACACACAATCAAAGAGCATCCTGAACTCTTGCAACAATGGAATTGAACCAAACTTGGCATATTGAACTCTCATTACCAACAGAAAGTACTGACGGGGTTTGCTTGGGAATTGACCTTGAGTTAGGAAGTTGTACTTCACCTACACCCAGAGCGCACTGTGGACTCAAACAATGTTATGTTATGTTGTTGTTTGTTTTCTATCCAGAATCACAATGTTGGAAGGAGGCTCATCACTTTAAGGTCCCTAAAACAGGCATGGGAAAACTTCGGCCCTCTGGGTGCTTTGGACTTCAACTCCCACCATTCCTAACAGCCTGAGGCCCTTTCCTGCTTAAGTGGCTGAGGGGGGAAAGGAAAAGGGCCCGAGGCTGCTAGGAATGGTGGGAGTTGGTGTCCAAAACACCTGGAAGGTCCAAGTTTGCCCATGCCAGCTTTCGACAGAGACCTCTTCCTCCCCCTTCCCCTTTGCGCCCTTTCTTCCCCCTCCTGCCGAACACTTACTTTTATTTCTACACTGCCGTTTCTGCCACCATTTTGATCCGAAGGGGCAGCGTGAGCATATTCAGGGGGGGGGGAGGGAGGAAGACGTGACCCGTGCGGGCGCTACTGCGCAGACTCGCACCCGAGCAAAGCGAGGCAAAGCGAGCAGAGCGAGGCTGGGAAGAAGGGAGCCCGAGTGGAGAAGAAAAAGTGTTCGGCAGGAGGGGGAAGAAAGGGTATTGGAGGTTCCAATTTCCCACGGCACACCTGATGATCGCTCACGGCACACTGGTTGAGAAACACTGCTCTAATGCATACACAGAGAGAGAGAGAGAGAGAGAGAGAGCACGCACACTAGTCTACAATGTGAAGTTCAGAGGCAATGCACCATGTAATGCAATTGCATATTCAGGCAAAACACAGGCAGTCGCAACTCTGAAAGGCAAACTTCAGGTTGCTTTCATTTCCTTCCTTTCTCGTGTGTTTGAGAAGTTTGAAAGCGGGAAACAGATTAAAAGTCTCTTTCCTCCCAAAGGCAGGGAAATGCAAGGGGTCTGTAATAACGAAATGCATTAAACAGATCAGCTGAAGGTGCAAGGAAGGAAATGAAAGCAAATGGTTCGTCAGCCAATCTTCCCGCTTCTGCTGGAGGTGAATGAGTGATAAAGGTGTTAGCGATTCCTGACCTTTCCTCTCCATAATTCCACTCAACACCTTGGAAAGCTATAATAAAAAATTGCAGACTCTGCCCCGACTGAGCTTTTAAACATTAGGTAGGTTAATAAATGTGAAAGCCCCTTCAGCTTAGAGCTTTACACTTACATTTGCAAAAGTCCAACTTTTTTATGATCTCTTTTCCTCCTCTTACTTTCCCATTTACACTTACACGCCGTACCTGGACTGGTCTAAACTCATTTAAAAATCTACTTAAACCTGTGTGCTTTGCTACCACAGGGGCCAGCTCTTGAGCGGAGTGGCTAAGTATCCAAATGTGTTCGATCAGATTAGGAATACATTGTGAAGTCATTGGTTGTAGGGGAACACACTTGTGATGGATTGTTAGCAATGTTCTTATGCTGGAACGCAGAGAGTTTAATGCTCCATAGCATAGTAATATGCAGCTCCCCATGTCACAAGAAGCTTTTAAGATATTTGGAGTACTTTTGGAGAGAGGAGGAGACAACCAGGCAAAGCTGGAGCATCCAAGGAAAGAGAAAAGAGATGCTGTTCCAAAGATCTGGAAGAGCAAATTCATTTCTCTTCCCCAGTTGTAACTGGCCTCCTTCTCCTAAAATGGCATCACTTGTATAAAATGACAAATTAAGGTGTACCTCTTAGGTTTATTTACACACAGACCCCCCGCCCCCATGACCCACTTTAAGTCCTGCTGCCCTATGGCAGGCCTGGATCAACACCTTTTGGTGCCCTAGGCCACAGTTTGGAATTACGCCCCCACCTCATGATGCCGCATTAGAGAGGCCTATCCCCATCCCCCCTCCGCTCCCCCTCAGCTAGGGTTGCCATATGTCCCTTATTCTAAGGGACGTCCCTTATTTTGGCCCTAAAATTTGTGTCCAACTCGCAGGGCAGCCCGCGTCCCCGTTGGAAGGAAGAGGCGATACAGGACTTTTTCAAAGTACAGTAGACTCAATTAACCGTTACCCAAGGGGAATGTTAGATCATGTTGGATAAAGATAGTTTCTGGTTGCTTGAGAGTTACTCTTAAAATAGACCTAGCTGTGCATCCCAATACTACACAATGCTGTGTATCCCATACTATACGATACCATTAACTATTGGCATAATAATCATGAAGATGTACTGTCTTATAAAATTTATTTTATTTTAATGTTTAGACAGTGCGCTTTTAAAGTCAGCAAAGTCAATACAAAATACAGATGGAGAAAATGAGGTAGTTTTAATAATGTTTTTTTCTGCATGACAAAGTATGCAGAAACATACCATGTACTGCATACTTTGAGAGGGTATAAGTCAGTTTCTTTTGTGAGTTTCAATTATTATCTTATTCTGTTAGTAAAACTATTTCTACCTAATGTTTGAGTTTCAAGTTTTTAATGAAGTGTCCCTTATTTTTGTGAAAAATCCCGTAAATGTCCCTTATTTCTTATATCAAAAAGTGGCAACCCTACCCTCAGCTCTTCCTCCTCTTCTCCCACGACATCCATCCACTCCCCGCTGAGGCTCCTCCCCGCGCCGGGAATGCGCGCCCAGCGATCCCAAAGAACTACGGGCTCCAGCATGCCCCGCGGTTGAGAGGCTGACGCCGCCATGCATCCCGGCAGCCCCCGCAGCCTCAAAGGCGGCTCTGCGGGCTTGCGCTGGGTGTGCGGAGGGCAGCGGCTGCAGAGAGTCGGGGCCTTCCTTCGCCTCAGGGGCCAATCGCGACCAGCATGGGCTGAAGGAAGAGACCTCCTTGGAAACTTTTCCTTGGAAGAGGCCTCTTCCTTCAGCCCATGCTGGTCGCGATGCTCCTTTTCTTCCTCCTCATGCTGCTGCTGCTGCCTCTGCGGAAAGCAATCCTGGGAGGAAGAGAGGAAGGCAGGAAGGAAGGCCGGTCTGGGAACCCGCGCCCCCCCTTCTGCTGCACTCCCCCTCGGCTCCTCCCTCCCTCCTCAAGCCACGCTGAGATTCGTCTCATCCCAGAGGCAGCGGAAGCGGAAGGAAGGTGCGCAGCGCTGCATGGATGGGGGCCGCGCAGCTGTCGCTGTGGCCTCTGGGACTCTTAGCATGGCCTGAGGAGGGAGGGAGGAGCCAAGGAGGAGTGCAGCAAGGGGGGGGCGCGGGGCAGGTGTGGATCGTGCTCTGCACCCAAAGATTGACTTTTAAAAACTTGGGGGGGGGGGTGGATCTGGCGCCCCCCCTTGGCTGCGCCCCTAGGCCGTGTCCTAGTGTGGCCTTATGGGTAATCCAGGCCTGCCCCATGGACCTTGGAGGATGGGACTTCTTCCAGTACTTTCACTCACTTCCTGAGACCATTTCTACTCACACCAATGACCGATGGGTTGTTGGTACTCTTTTTGGTCTGTCCCCAAGTGCTTTTTTACTGGCTTGTTTTAAGTTTTTCAAGCTGAGGATGCTTGCCATAGATGCAGGCGAAACATCAGGAGAGAATGCTTCTAGAACATGACCATATAGCCCGAAAAACCTACAACAACCCAGTGATTCCAGCCATGAAAGCCTTCAACAATACATTGCTTTTATACTTTCTGTCTGTCTGTAGCTTATCTGCTAGGCCTGGGCAATCATGGTTCTAAAGTACTTACAAAACTAAAGTTCTGGTGGGGAACACTAGGTGGCGCTGGTGCTTTGCTTCTACAGTGTTGCTAAAATTCTGGTGGTGAAAACTAGGTGGCGCTGGTGCTTTGCTTCTAGAGTGTTGCTAAAGTTCTGGTGGTGAAAATTAGGTGGCGCTGGTGCTTTGCTTCTAGAGTGTTGCTAAAATTCTGGTGGTGAAAACTAGGTGGCGCTGGTGGTTTGCTTCTACAGTGTTGGTAAAGTTCTGGTGGTGAACACAAGGTGACGCTACTGGTTTGCTTCTACAGTGTTGCTAAAGTTTTGGTGGTGAACACTAGGCGACACTGGTGCTTTGCTTCTACAGTGTTGCTAAAGTTGTGGTGGTGAACATTTCAGAACTCTAACAAAACTTTTAAAACTTCATTATTTTTCATTATTGGCAATTTTTAAGACAGAACCAATTAGAAACTGTCATTTATAACGAAATTTTGAAAGTTTTGTTAGAGTTCTAAAATGTTCAGCACCAGAACTTTAGCAACACTGTAGAAGCAAAGCACCAGCGCCATCTAGTGTTCAATTAAAGTGGCACCATTCTATATAGTAGTCCTGTACAATCATGGTTCTAAATGGTTCTAAAGTACTTATAAAACTAAAGTTCTGGTGGCGAACACTAGGTGGCGCTGGTGCTTTGATTCTAGAGTGTTGCTAAAGTTCTGGTGCTGAACATTTCAGAACTCTAACAAAACTTTCAAAACTTCATTATTATTTCATTATTGGCGGTTTTTAAGACAGAACCAATTAGGAACTGCCATTTATAACGAAATTTTGAAAGTTTTGTTAGAGTTCTGAAATGTTCACCACCACAACTTTAGCAACACTGTAGAAGCAAAGCACCAGCGCCACCTAGTGTTCACCACCAGAACTTTAGCAACACTGTAGAAGCAAAGCACCACCGCCACCTAGTGTTCACCACCAGAACTTTAGTTTTGTAAGTACTTCAGAACCATTTAGAACCATGATTGCCCAGGCCTATAATATCTGCACAAATGGAAAAAAGTTCTAGGTTTATACAGATATATTTTTTACAATGTGAGAAAAACCACAACAAAACAAGGTCTGTTGTCATGTTCAGATGCTGAAGGTCAGAAATCCTATGGGGTCGATGATTTTTCAACAGATTGTCTCAGCATGTCAAGATGGCTGACTTGACAAGAACATAACAATTAATACGATTTGTTCACAATCCTATTCCACCCACACAGGTTAAATTTCCAATTAACAATATGATGTCTCTGGCAAAACATGGTTCTGAGTGACGGAAAACCTGTATTCTTTTCCGCTTGCCTTCTTTCCCTTTCTTTCTTACCTCCAGCATGAGGTTTCTTAACAGCACCTGCTCCCGAAGTGCATCATTACATTTGCAGTCGTCATGTGAATCAAACTATGCAATGTACTGATATGTTCATCTTTATGTTTCATAATGGGGGCCATTAAATTAAAAGCGTGCGTCGCAAGCTACAGGTGATAATTTGCGAAGCAGAGCTAGGACGGCGCCTGAGGGTGTTTGACATAATTTCCCCCTTTACTCCTACATCAGCCCCATGCGCTAACGAACAATGCATTACAACATTGAATCTTCCTTGATGATCACGAGAAGTAAATAATGAAAATGAGATGAATTCTCACCCATCTGCGAGCACATTACATTCAGACGTTTCAAGTCTGTTCCCATTACAAATTGGCACAAAGGAGGGCCCCGTATACAATTGTTGTACTGCTTCAGTGGGTGTGTGAAATTTTTTTTGATGTCATTGGACAGTGCATTGCGTGCTTGTTGTCTTGTTTGTTCTGTGCGCTGGAGTTGCTTTCAACGTTTGATGACTTTATAAATAAGAGACCCTGCTCAGTTCTTGCAAACTCGGGACTGTGGCTTCCTTGTCTGAGTCAACTGAGCTGTAATGCATGCTGGCTTCCTTTGTTTCTTACTGCCTTCTATTTACTGAGCATTACCATTTTCCTAATGAGTTGCTTCATTTCATGATATATCCATTACGCATGGTTAGGTACCGTCGGAATATTAGTAATTCGGAATAAAGTCAGAAAAATTGCCTTTTGTGAAGCAATTTCGAACTTTTAAAGAAAACCGGGAAATCCTTTTGCCCTTCCGAAGCGTCTCTCGCCATTTTTCTTACAACTCAGTGATAGGTAAAGGTAAAGGTTTTCCCCTGGCATTAAGTCCAGTTGTGTCTGACGCTTGGGGCTGGTGCTCATCTGCATTTAAAGTATGGGATTTGTAGTGTCTCCTCAGTAGCAATGCAAAGCAACAAAGGGCATAAACAGCAGACAGAGGCCTTGTCACCCACACAGAAGCAGCCCTGCAGTGCCTCACATCCTGCTTTGCAGCAGCTGCAGAGCTGTTTGGGCTGAAAGTCAGCCTGAAGAAAACGGAAGTTCTCTACCAGCCCGCACCACTGGAAGAACACCATTATCCCCACATCAGCATAGGTGAATCTGTGCTTAAGTCTGTTCAGCAGTTCACCTACCTGGGAAGCATCATCTCTTCAGATGCCAAGATTGATAAAGAGATAGATCACAGATTATCAAAGGCATAGAGTACATTTGGAAGGCTTCACAAAAAAGTCTGGAGCAACAAGCACCTGGGGCAAAGCACCAAAATCAGTGTGTACAGAGCTATCGTACTGTCTATTCTCCTATATGGATGTGAAACATGGGTCACCTATCGCCAACACCTACGACTCCTCGAACGTTTTCTTCAGCGCAGTCTTTGCACAATCCTAAATATACGCTGGACCGACTATGTGACTAATGTTGCTGTCCTTGAGCAAGCAGGGATCACCAGTATTGAGGCCATGCTATTGAGAACACAGCTGCGCTGGGCAGGGCACGTCTCTAGGATGGAGGACCACCGCCTCCCAAAGATACTACTCTATGGTGAACTTGCCACAGGTCAGCGCAAGAGAGGTGCCCTATAAAAGAGATATAAGGACTCCCTGAAACAACATCTCAGACTCGGCCAGATTGATCACCAACAATGGTCCACCCTGGCCTCACATCGGGAGGCATGGAGACGCACTATCCACAATGCTGCGGCCTCTTTCGAGAAGACACGCGGAATGGGTCTCGAAGAGAAACGACAACGCAGAAAGAACCGCAACTTGGAAACAACATCACCCAAGGAGACTTTCTGCTGTGCTTTCTGCATCCGAACTTGCCTATCTCAGATTGGCCTTTTTAGTCATCAACGAGCTTGTAAAAAGCGTGGGATGAATCCTTCCTAAGAATCTTGGTTCGCGAATTAATGCCGAAAGAGAGATAGCAAGTGATGATGGCATGTGAGAATGAATTAAGGCAATGCATGCAAACAAGCACTTTAAAAAAAAAGAAAATAGATGAAATACTAACTATAATACAGAAAAATGTATAATACAGAAAAACCTATCCTAGTTTGGACAGAACCAGTAGAAATACGGTTTGGATAGAACCAGTAGAAATATAAGATTATATGGCAAGCTTTCAGTGGAGTAATTCCTTCTCTTGCAGTAGCAGCAAAGGCAAAGTAATTTCTGATTTCTGATGAGGTTTGCATCGAGGTGAAAGGCAACTTTCCTAATATTGATTTCGGCAAATTGCAAAAGCCCATTACGTATGCTGCACGGAGCCAAATGGTCTCCATTTGCATTAAGCAAATATTTGGGGGGAAAGAAAAACATCGCACGCCACAAATGTATGTGACAATCTCTTAACAGATTGCTAATGTGCATTAAAGTTCTGGAACAATTATTTTAGTTACGAGACCACAGCTTGCTGTGAACAAACATGACAGAGTGCTGGACATATCCGCGCTATCCTTTGGAGGGTTTTTTATATTAGGCGTATTTCACAGCGGTGGCCAGTTCCAAGTGTTTTCGCTGCCAGCAACAGGATGGAAGAAGAGGTCGAAAGGGACGGCTGTAAGTAAATCAGTTTTGTAAAAATGGTAATGAGTCATGGGATGCTTATTCATGAATCCCTGGGCAAATGCCCAACTTTTTCCTCTGGCTGTAACTCAATGCAGCCCAAAGGTGGTGCATGTTCAAAAATGATTTTGGAATGAAAGTATGTGTAATATAGGCAGGCTTTTGCAGTTTGGTGGAATTGTAAAGTTCTTCTAACTGTCAACAGACCTATGCTCCATCATTTATTAGGCATGTGTGATTAAAAAAAGGTTTTAAACTGTGTTCAAAAGTTCTTTCTGAATTTTGGGGTAATTTTTAAAAACCTTTTATTGAAAAGTTTTTCAGTTACATAAAAAGGGAAGGTATCAAGGGAAGACGGGAAAATGGGGAAATGATCAAGTAAAAGGGGAAATGAGGAGGTATGGGAAAGGGGGTCTGGGGAAAAAGGATAATAGTGAAAGGGAGTGGAAGGGGGGAGTCAAGCCTGGATTAACACTTTTTTGCACCCTAGGCCACAGTTTGGAATTACGCCCCCTTTAAGCCAACCTCCCGCCACCTCCAAGGTCCCCATTCCCACCGGCTGGAAAGCTCCGCTGTGCTCTGAAGGTCTCCTCAGGAGCCGGGAGGCTTGGGGAGAGCGCAGAGGGTGCAAACTCGCTCCAAAGGCGCGCACGAGAGAGAGAGACAGCGAGAGAGAGAGTGCGAGAGAGAGAGGGGGTACGAGAGAGAGAGTGCGAGAGAGCACACGCGAGAGAGAGAGCATGACAGAGAGAGAGCGTGACACAGAGAGAGCAAGAGAGAGAGCACGTGCAAGAGAGAGCAAGAGAGAGCGAGAGAGAGCGAGAGAGAGAGAGAGCGCACAAGAGAGAGAGCACGCAAGAGAGAGAGCGACAGAAAGTGAGAGCGAGAGCGAGAGAGAGCGCGCGTGAGAGAGAGAGGTCACCCCGTTCTGAAGAAATGGACCACCTGAAAGTGCCGAACTTTAAAGCAATTTGTCTCACATCGACTCAGCGCAGAGCCTTTTCTGTAATAGCACCGTCAATCTGGAACACCCTAGAAAGCGATGTGCGGGCCTTGCATGATCTACTCTCTTTCCACAAGGCCTGCAAGACCCATCTTTTCCAGCTAGCCCTTGACTGCTAAGCTGGAAAACCTTCTTTTAGTCTAGTTCAGGGCTGTCCAACTTCTACCGGCCCACTGATCACCTGGCGGGCCGCAGCGGGGGGTGGGGCCACTTGCGGGCATGTGCGGCAGGGCGGGAGCGACGAGGCGCCCTCCGCCATGTCCCTGGCTGTTGCAGCGGCCGCCCCGGGAGCTTACCTTCCTTTCTCTTCCTTCGGAGAAGGAAGCTAAGCTCCCGGGCGCGGCCGCTGCAACAGCCAGGGACATGGCGGAAGGCGCCGCCGCTCCCGCCCTGCCGCGAATGCCCGCAGCAGCCCCGCGAGCCCCGCGTGAGCGACGAACAGGCAGGGGGAAGTCCCGCCCCTAGGGCGTCTGACGTGGCTTCCCTCCGCCTCCTCCTCACTCACGTCAGCCCCGCCTCCTCGTGTCGCCCCCACCCCACCCCCCAGAGATTGGGGGAAAAACAGCTGGTTTCTTGCAGGAGGGTAGGCGGGCCAAGGGGCTGGCGGGCCGCCTGCGGCACATGGGCCGCCTGTTGGGCAGGTCCGGTCTAGTTTAATATGTTGTTTTTACTTCTATTGTGTTTTATATGACTGTGAGCCAGTGCGAGCCCTCGGGGAGTGGCGGCGTACAAGTCCAAATAATAAATAAATAATAATAAATAGCCAAAAGGCTTAGGAGCTGAAGAGAAAGCAGGGAAAGATGGGAAAACATTGTGGGAAGGGAAATTATAGGTACCATAGAGAGATAACAGAGCCTGATGGCTCCCTCCGGTGCCCCACAACTGCCCCACAATTTCCCCCGCTGTCCCCCACTTTACCTCTATCCATGTGATAAGGTCCAAAGACAGATATATGGATGATACAGGACTGGAAGGCGGAAATATATTTGTGTCTGGCACTAAAGGGATGCCAGTTCAGACTGATGATTCACAGGATGCTCATCTGGCATCCTTCATGGCCATTTAAAACAATGTTTTTCAACTCTCTTTGAAAGTATTTGGAGGAAATATCAGAACATATTTGGCTCATAAATATGACGAAAACAGGTGCCTCTCTGTTCTAACTATACGTTTTATGTCTGGTCTTTTGTAATAGATCAAAACCAGACACTAGACTGCTATTACCCATATATATATATTCGTGTGTCTGTTATAGATTAGCAAGAAATAACAGGGATAAATCTGCACAGACATGTTTCAGAAAGGCTTATGTAGCCTTCAAATTTGTTTGCTCACTTTAAGAAAAAAAACAGAAGCTCTACATCTAAATGGTTGTCAGAAAATGCCCTTAGGTTTATTTTGTTATGACGCCTGACAGGTGACTGGCTTTTTTCCAGATGATAAATGTGAAAAGCAAAGCTATATTGTGCACTCAAAAAACATCCTTCCAATGCCAGAACTATCCTTGTTTATGAAATTCGCTTGGAAATGTTGCGGTTTTTTAAAAACTATTTTACTGGATTTTTCGAGAGTTGCCTTCCCCCAAGGAACTGTTTAGAACAGCTTTATGACATCCATAGTTAGCTGGAAGTACGTTTCATTCAGGGTGAAATTTCACAAGGGTCTGGAGAACAAGCCCTATGAGGAGCGGCTTGAAGAGCTGGGCATGTTTAGCCTGAAGAAGAGAAGGCTGAGAGAAGGCAGGATAGCCATGTATAAGTATGTGAGAGGAAGTCATATATATGTTGTGTTCATCGAAACAGGCCCAGGTTTCACACTGAGTGTATAAATACATTAAAAACCATATTAACTATATGTATTGCTGTGTTAGAGTGTCATTTTGTGTCATTTTGGTTGGTGGTGTGCCCCAGGATTTTGTAAATGTAAAAAATGTGCCGCGGCTCAAAAAAGGTTGAAAAACACTGCTCTAGAGGGTGAGCTATGACGTAAATAAAACATATTACCAATATGCAGACTGGGCTTAAATACATTTATCAATGGGAACATTAAAATTAAAATTTGGCTATCAGATCGACATTCATACTTGTAGGACATCCCCAAAGATGGGTTAATATCTGGGAGGTGCATTAATATCAAGCTGCTTAAAGGGAGGTTATCCTGAAAAACAAAATGTTGGTTTGATTGCCCATGGTGTTTGGTACTTTTGGGAAATATGTAGTGGCAGACCATATGCTTAACCATGGTGGGAAAGAGTGACAGAGCTGAACATCATCTGCGTACAGATGACATCTGACCCCAAAACTCCGGATGATCTCTCCCAGCGGCTTCATGTATATGTTAAACAACATGGGGGGCAGTATAGAACCCTGCGGGACCCCATAAGTCAATAGTTGTGGGGACGATCAGGTGTCCCCCAGCAACACCTTCTGAGAACGACCCTCAAGAAAGGGTGGAATATAAATTTTTCAAATATAATATTGTTATATTATATTATCTATCTATTCTATGTATATAATAAAAGTCCGTGTTTGCGGCGGTGCGGAGGGTGGGAGGTGCGGAGGTATGTGTGCCAGCGTTTCGATTGGTTGCCACTGTGGGATTATTTGCATAAAGGACCCTGATTGGCCAGCCTCAGAACTCCGACACTCTAAGGCACCAGATTATTTGCATAAAGGACTCAGATTGGCCAGCCTCAGAACTCCAACAATCTAAGGCACCAGACAGAGGGCATTGGTTGCCACTGAGGAACTATTTGCATAAAGGACTCTGATTGGCCAGCAAAACAGAATGCAACTGAATGCTTGAGTTAGCCAAATGACAGTTTTTTTCCATTGGAAATTGAATGTTCCTTTTCTGGGAGGTGCGGAGGTGCCAAGGAATATGTGACAGCGTTTCGATAGGTTGCCACTATGGGATTATTTGCATTAAGGACTCTGATTGGCCAGCCTCAGAACTCCAACATTCTACGGCCCCAGACAGAAGAGATTGGTTGACACTGAAATGGTATTTGCAATAAGGACTCTGATTGACCATCCACATTCCAACATTCTAAGGTGACTCAGAGGGAAAAAGAAAGGTCTCAGGCAGTCAGACAGTGGCCCACAGCAGTGACAGATCAGAACAGTGGCCCACAGGCCCACTTCACAACGCGAGTGACAGACCAAAATTAACAGAGCCCCCTTGACCCACTTACACCCTAGTGTTGTTTCAAGAAGGATGGACCACAGATGATGGGACCACCTTCCGGCCCACCCTCATCCAACGATCAAGACCAAATGTAACACCCAGTGACCAATACAGACTGTTTGGAGGGGATGGACAAAATTAGCACCTTCACTAAGTTCCTGAGACCACTGCAAGCGACCCACACATCTACACCCAACCTTGGCACACAATGTTCAAGAAGGATGGACCACAGATGATGGGACTTGAAATACCTAATCACTCACGTTCCGAGACCGCTGTAACCCTCATCCAAAGAATGATCATGACCAAATGTGACACACACAGCCCCCATGACCCACTCTACATCCTGGTGCTGTTTGGAGGGGGATAGACCATGGCCAATGGGACTTGCAGTACCTTCACTAAGTTCCTGAGACCACTGCAAGCCACGTAAACATCTAATAGGAACCAACCTTGGCACACAATGCCTTCCTCAAATAACCCGGGCACCGCTGGGTCCCCAAGCTAATAATATAATATAATATAATATAATATAATATAATATAATATAATATAATATAATATAATATAATATATATAATATAGTATAGTATAGTTTAGTATAGTATAGTATAGTATAGTATTGTAATGTAATGTAATGTAATGTAATTAATATAATTAATATAATATAAATATAATGTAATGTAATGTTATAATATAATATAATATAATATAGGTTTCTTGGGGCTCCACAAGAAATGTTTACTTCAAAAAGGGCTCTGCAACTGTAAAAGTTTGAGAACCCCTGTCCTAAAACATTATTTGAGGACTTGAATAAATAAATGAGGTTTTGTGTTCCCTTGTATTTTTAATCCTGGGTGTATATATGCATACAGGCACGTAATCTCTTCTGATTGTCCTTCTGTTGAAAGAAAATGACTCCCAGGTCTGCCACACAACAGGTTTTCTGTTCAATGTCATATCTATTGCGTGTTGATATTAATTGGAGATATCTATTTGTGGTTGGGTTTTTTTTACCAGCAGTCTAAATCTCATTTCAGTCCACTGTGTACATTTGTATATAAAAATGAGTGAGGCTATATACCCAGTAGACTCAGCCATCACTAGGGCAACCAGAATGGTTAGCATCCTTGCTACTAATCAGCTCTTTAGGGGGAACGGAGCTTGTGGTATTATCCATCCTAGGCAATAAGTATATTTATATCTGCTGATTTCTCAGAAACCTGCATATCTCACCCAGTTGATGCAGGGTGTGTTGTTACTTGGTGGTAATGGAGGAGGAGACTCTTCATTCGAAACAAATTGCTGGATGAGAGTTTAATAAGCACAAGACAGCACGAAATGTTCCTCTCCAGGATGGATCCATCTCGACGCTTTCAACTGAGATGGTTTCAGCAGGCAATGGAGGGATACTACAGTTAAGAAGAACCACCATGTTCTTCATTGCCTACTAAATTGCAAGTGCATAATGAAGCAAGATTTTCTTCCCTGAGGCTTGGAGAGAAATATATTCCTTTTCGGCGCGCATGGAGACATAACAATAAAAGCATGAAGTGTTTTGATCAATGCTTCACAAATGTAGGATTCCTGGTTGCCTAGCCTTGATCAAATCTGCAGCCTTCCAGTATCAATGCGTTCTTGTCCAGAGACAGAGAAAATGCCCCTCCAGATATTGCCAGATAAGCCCCAAAATGTGTGCCCTTTCAGTTCAGATTACGCCCCACAAAAAACACGAATGCTTTTGGCATAAAACCCACTGGGGTTCCTCAGGGTTCAATACTGTTTCCCATGTTGTTTAACATCTACATGAAGCCGCTGGGGGAGGTCATCCGGAGTTTTGAAGTGCGGTGTCATCTGTACGCAGATGATGTCCAACTCTGTCACTCCTTCCCACCTACTACTAAGGAGGCTGTTCAGGTCCTGAACCGGTGCTTTGCCGCTGTGTCGGACTGGATGAGGGTGAAGAAATTGAAATTGAATCCAGACAAGACAGAGGCACTCCTGGTCAGTTGAAAGGCCGAACAGGGCCTAGGGTTACAGCCTGTGTTAGACGGGGTTACACTCCCCCTGAAGACGCAGGTTCACAGTCTGGGTGTGATCCTGGACTCATCGCTGAGCCTGGAACCCCAGGTTTTGGCGGTGACCAGGGTAGCATTCGCAGTTAAAACTTGTGCACCAGCTGCGCCCGTACCTTGGGAAGTCTGACTTGGCCACGGTGGTCCACGCTCTGGTTACATCCCGTATAGATTACTGCAACGCTCTCTAGGTGGGGTTGCCTTTGAAGACTGTTTGGAAGCTGCAACTAGTCCAACGGACAGCAGCCAGGTTGATAACAGGAGCAGCATTCAGAGAGCGTACAACTCCCCTGTTGTGCCAGCTCCACTGGCTGCCAGTTTGTTACCGGGCACAATTCAAAGTGCTGGTTTTTGCCTTTAAAGCCATAAATGGTTCGGGTCCAACTTACCTGTCTGAACGCATCTCTCCCTATGAACCATCAAGGTGGTGAAGATCATCTGGAGGGGCCCTGCTCTCGGTCCCGCCTTCTTCGCAGGCTGCGACTGGCGGGGGCGAGACAGGGGCCTTTTCAGTGGTGGCTCCTCGGCTTTGGAGCGCCCTCCCTAGAGACATCAGATTGGCCCCCTCCCTCCTGACATTTCGCAAGAAAGTCAAGACCTGGCTGTTTGAGCAGGCATTTGCTGATGAAATATAAGGGTTTAATTAGATATATGGAATGACGACGATGTGACGGAAACTGATTTCAACATGATGCTGAGACTGCAATTGTATGTTTTTAATTGTTAATTTGTTGTTATATGGTTTGGTTTTTTTGTTTGTTTGCTTGTGTTGTATTGAGGGCAGAGACATAACAAGTAAAAACAAAACAGAGTGACTTCGCACAGTGATATAAGCTTCTATAAATGATAAAGCTTTCTATTAGTTTTAAACTATTAATTAAATCCAAAATCCTTTTAAATCAATATTTTTCTTATTCTTTATATAAAGTACCAATGGCTTCCATGTCTCGTTGAATTGGGTGGACGAGCCCCCTCTTAACATATTCATTAATTTGTCCATTTCTGCAATTTCCAAAATTTTATAGATCAACTCTTCTTCTCCTGGTATTTCTTTTTTTTCTTCCAATATCTGGCCAGAGTAATTCTGGCCGCTGATATAATAAAGGAAAGCAGTTCTTTTCCAATTTTTTTGGTTTCTATAATATTTAGAAGGAATAGTTCAGGCTTTAATTCAATTTTAGTTTGTATAATTTCTTGTGTAATTCTATGTACACTTTTCCAAAAAGTTTTTATTACATCACATGACCACCATTGATGGAAGAATGTCCCTTTATCTCTTTGGCATTTCCAACACCTTACATCCCCATTTTTATATATTTTGGCCAGTTGTGCGGGCATACTGTACCATCTATACATAACTTTTAATTGATTTTCTTTTTGTGAATAGGCATACATGTATTTTAATTTCTGCCTCACTATTTTCCATGCTGGTTACAGTTTGGCACAATTTATAAACACCTGACAGATCAGTGTTTTTCAACCTTCCTAATGCCATGACCCCTTAATACCGTCCCTCATGTTGTGGTGACCCCCAACCATAACATTATTTTCATTGATACTTCACAACTGTAATTTTGCTAGTGTTATGAATCATAATGTGAATACCTGATATGCAGGATGTATTTTCATTCACTGGACCAAATTTGGCACAAATACCCAATACACCTGAATTAATTAATTAATTAATTATTTCGATTTGCATACCGTCCTTTCCTATTGGCTCAGGATGGTTTACAATATATCGAACTACAGCAAAAGCACAACAATAAAAATGCAAGACAAATTCCAATTTAAAAGACAAAAAGCAAAGTAAATTAAGAGCAATTTCCACAATATTCCACCAACCCAGGATAGTTAAAGGCTAAATGCCTGCCGGAACAGAGTAGTTTTACATGCTTTCCGGAAGACCGGAAGCTCACTGATTGTACGCACTTCTGGTGGTAGGCTATTCCACAAACATGGTGCCACCACAGAAAAGGTTCTCTGCCTGGTTGATGATAGACGGACAGTTCATAATGGCAGAATCTATAGGAGATTAAGGTCTTCTGAATGGAGGGATCTCTGGGGAACATATGGGAGTAGACGGTACCTTAAGTACACCGGCCGCAGAACATGCAAGGCCTTGAAGGTCAAAATCAACACTTTGAAGATGACCCGGTCCTCGATTGGCAACCAGTGCAGTTGCTGCAGTGTTGGAGTGATATGAGCTCTGGCCGGTACTGCAGCCAAGAGCCACGCTGCAGCGTTCTGCACCAGCTTGAGCTTCTGGATAACCGATAAAGGAAGACCAATGTAAAGGGTGTTACAGTAGTCCAGTCTCGAGATGACCGTTGCCTGGATTACCGTGGCCAGGTCATTGCCGGAGAGGTATGGCGCCAACCGCCTCACTTGCCGAAGATAGTAGAAGGCAAATTTGAATACTGGTGGGGTTGGGGGTGGCCAGCCAATCACAGCAAGAGGAGGGTTTTTGGTTGGAGGATTCACCTTCTGTTTCCAAAAAGGAAAAGAAGGACGGGGAGAGAGATCTTAAGCCTACTCTGTAAAATGGGTTCCTAAGACCATTAGAAATATATGTTTTCTGATGGTCTTTGGCTTCCCCTCTGTAACGCCCTCTACATTGGCCTTCCCTTGTCGACAATCCGGAAACTCAAGCTGGTGCAGAATGCCGCGGCTCGCTTGCTGGTGGGAGCACCAGTGAGGGAGCACATTACTCCCATTCTTCGGCAACTGCACTGGCTTCCCATCGAGTACCGGATTGCCTTCAAGGTGTTGGTGTTAACCTTTAAGGCCTTGCACGGTCTAGGGCCTGTGTACCTGAGGGACCGCCTTACCCCGTATGTTCCCCCGAGATCACTGCGCTCGGAAGAGCAAAATCTGTTGGTTGTACCATCGTCCCGCTCCTGCCATCTGTCCAGTACTAGACAGAGAGCTTTCTCTGCGGCGGCTCCAGTAATCTGGAATGCGCTCCCTGACCACATTCGAGCGGTCTCCGAACTTCTCCCTTTTCGAAGGGAATGTAAGACGGCCCTCTTCAGGTTAGCGTTTGGTTAAATCCAAATTCAATTGCTTCAGTCAAGGAATCGTAGATCTGTACCACCATGGCTACATATTGTGCTTTTACTGTATGTTTTATTGTATGTTTTATTGTTCTTATTGTATGCTTGTATTTGTGATCCGCCCCGAGCCTGCTGGGAGGAGCGGAATATAAAACCAAATAATAAATAAATAAATAAATAAATGACCCCCCCCCCAAGGGATCCCGACCCCCAGGTTGAGAAACACTGTGATAGACTATGTCCAGCAATAACTGTTCTCGCCTGTCAGTAATAGTGGAATTGAACATTACTGACCAAAGCTCTCTGCCTTCACCACTACTTCCCAATGGTTATTGGCTAAGGGAATTCTTCTGAGTTTCCATTGAGCCATTGTAAAAACCACTCCCCTCTCCACTTTTGTGTTTGCAATATTCATAATTAAATATGTTCCCTTAATCCAAAATGCAGTACATACACGAGTGTCGTGCATACAACAAAGTGGTTGGTTCCGCTGCAGAAAGGTGGTGCTATAAAGGAAGTGTGAAGAGTAAACCTAACCAATGCAAATATTTATTTATTATTTATTTATTTATTATTTGGACTTGTACGCCGCCACTCCCCGAGGGCTCGGAGCGGCTTACAATCAGGTAAAACACACAGAGGTAAAAGCATACATATTAAACTAGCTTAAAAAAGATTTTTGGCCTAAGATAAATTCCTAGTATTGTGTATTATTTATTTTGTATCATCCACATACGTGACACCTTTACAGAGGTTTAGAAGTGAAAAACAGTAAAGTCCCTGAGCAATGACAAGCATCCCTCAAGGAATGCTAGAGGCTCTTTTCATAAAACTTAAATGCATTCAGTCTTTCAGAATCAGAGAAAAGGTGACTAGCTGGACTCTCTCTCAGCAAGAGAATGCAAAATAACTTCTCCAGGCCAATTAAATCTACCATAGAGAACTAAAGTAATATTCTGTAAGTAAATGTAAAGTAAGAAATTGTCACTGTCTAGATGGGTGTTTGATTGATGTCTAAAAAGAATAAAAGGTAAATGTTCATGCAGACATCTTTAATATTCTCAGCAAGACTGCATCCAATTACATATTATAGCAATAATCTGTACATGAGCTTTCTTGACAAAGCAAACATTCTGCACAGAAATATATCTGTGCAAGTCACTTCTGGTGTGAGAGAATTGGCCACCTGCAAGGACGTTGCCCAGGGGACACCTGGATGTTTTGATGTTTTACCATACTTGTGGGAGGCTTCTCTCATGTCCCTGCATGGGGAGCTGGAGCTGACAGGGGGAGCTCATCTGTGCTCTCCCCAGATCGAACCTCTGACCTGTCAATCTTCAGTCCTGCTGGAACAAGGGTTTAACCCATTGTGCCACCAGGAGCTCCACTGCCAGCTAATCACCTCCCAACAGGCAGTAAGAAGCCACACCTTGAAACCGTCTTTTCAGATATATTCATTTACTAGCTTGGGGACCCAGCGATGCCCGGGTTATTTGAGGAAGGCATTGTGTGCCAAGGTTGGTCTTTATCAGTTATTTATGTGGCTTGCAGTGGTCTCCGGAAGTTAGTGAAGGTACTGCGAGTCCCATCGTCCATGTTCCATCCTCCTCCAAACTACACCAGGATGTAGAGTGGGTCATGGGGGCTCTATGTGCTAAGTTTGATCTTGATCAGTCATTGGATAAGGTTGGCAACAGTCTCGTGAAGTGAGTGGAGGCACTTCAAGTCCCATCATCCATGGTCCATCCTCCTCCAAACTGTAGTAGGATGTAGAGTGGGTCATGGGAGCTCGGTGGGGCAAGTTTGGTCTTCATCGGTCTTTGTTGAGAGCCACAGAGATCTGTGGGAACCGAAGGGTGTGAAAGTACTACAAATCCCATCATCCATTGTCTGTCCTCCTCCAAATCCCAGATACAAAGTGATCAATGGCATGATTTTAAGGCAGAAAAAATGAAATGCAAAGATACAGAATGGGGGACAAATGGCTGGAGCTGACAGAGGGAGCTCATCCGCAATCTCCTCAGATTTGAACCTCCAACTTGTTGGTCTTCAGTCCTGCCAGCACGAGGGTTGAACTCATTGCGCCACCAGGAGCTCTAATCCTGAACTGCAAATATTCTTATTGATCCAGGATTCTTCTCACCTGGTTTTCTCTACATTATATTATATTATATTATATTATATATATATATATATATATATATATATATATATATATATATACATACACACACACACACACACACACACACACACCTAATTCTGAATGCATTAGTATTAGCACTGATGATTGGGTCCCCCTCTGCTCCTTGTAGTCATTTTTTTTCATTGGGCTCAAACTTACCTGAATTGTTTCATTGGGTTTTTTTCTTTGCATCACACTCTCATTTTGTAAACCGATTTTAAATTAGTTTTCGCACCCTCCCCAACTTCAAAATATAAACTCAGCTTATCTGTCAACACTCTCTGCTGTCCCCTGCTGCTTGTAAGTGAGTTTGCATGGGGGGGAAATTAACTAAAACAGTTACGAAGCCACAACCCGGAATAGTAACTTTTTTGGACCATAACTGTCTGAATTTTCCCACCACATGGCCTGTGGCCAGTCTAAAAATCAGTAATACATCTGGATTCTAAGAGTAATAACTCTGGACCATAAAGCCTGAATGAAGTATTAAGAATGATGGATGGATTGGTGCTTGGTGTCCAATCTTTACACATGGTGCAGTGCACAATAAACAACTTACTATATTGATTTAAAATATCATATATTTTATTATCACTACATAATATTGATTATTTATAAGATATAATTATTATAATTACCGGTAATTTCCCCTCCGGTGACAAGTATTACAAGCAGCAGGGGACAGCAGAGAGTGTTGACAGATAAGCTGAGTTTATATGACATTAATATGTTGTAAGAAGCTTTGGGTCCCGTGAGGGAGAAAAGCAGGATACACAAATGTATTATTATTATTATTATTATTATTATTACAATGCACACTTATTTCTAATTTACATGTATTTATTTATTTATTTATTGTTCATTTTTTATATACCGCTCCACCCTGCAGGCTCGGGGCGGTTTACATAAAACAACAGATTAAAATACAGATAAAACACTTTGTTATATAAAACACAAGGACATTGTCAGAGTTGTCGGAGGGAACTTAGATTGAAGGCCTGCTTAAAAAGGGTTGTCTTGCAGGCCCTCCGGAAGGGGGCTAACTCCGTGATAGCCCGAACGTCGGCTGATAGCACGTTCCATAGCATCGGTGCCACCACAGAAAGGGCTTGTCTTGTCACTGAGAGGTGACAGGAACAAACTGATGGAATCATCAGAAGGTTTTGTTCTTCTGAGTGCAGAGATCTCAGGGGAATGTATGGGGTGAGGCGGTCCCTCAGGTACACTGGCCCTAGACCATACAAAGCCTTAAAGGTCAAAACCAGCACCTTGAAAACAATCCGGTACTCTATTGTCAGCCAGTGCAACTGCTGTAGGATTGGTGTAATGTGCTCTCTCGCAGGTGCTCCCACCAGCAATCGAGTGGCAGCATTTTGCACCAGCTTGAGTTTCCGGGTGGTCGACAAGGGAAGGCCAATGTAGAGGGCATTACAGTAGTCTAACCTCGAGATGACCGTCGCCTGGATCACCATAACGAGGTCATTCCTGGATAGGTAAGGAGCCAGTTGCCTAGCCTGTCAAAGATGGAGAAATGCTGTCCTGCTAACCGTGGAGATCTGAGTCTCCATCGATAGCAGTGGGTAATTGAACCCCCAGGGTTTTTTTTTACCAAAGACAATGAGCATAGCTGCTCACCATCCAGGGTATACAACCGGCACTCACCCATACCAGGACGACCCAGCCATAGGATCTCAGTCTTCGATTAATTCACCTTCAACCGGTTGGTGTGCAGCCATCCAGTCATGGCTTCAAGGCATTGATGGAAACAATCGGGTACGGTGTCCGGCCTGCCATCCATTATCGCAAACCAGTCAGGCGAGCAGACGCATGTAGATGTTAAACAATAAACGAGTTAACATCTCCAGGTTATATTGCTAGCTACCAGACAAGGACAGGAAGACCGGGGGGTGGCTATGCTCGGTCGAGACAAATTTAATTTCAGGACGGTTCCGACAGCAAATGTCCCAGAAATAGAGTGTGTAGGTCTTGTGTGAGATTCCAAGGAGAGCATAGCCTTTCTGCTGGTGTACTGCGCACCTAACGCACCAGTAGAGAGTCTAGCAAGGCTGCTGGAGATGGTCTCGGAGTGGGCATTGCAGTTCCCTAGGCTCATTGTCTTGGGGGACTTCAATGTCCACGCCGACACCACCTCCCCTTCAATAGCAGCCATGGAATTAGTGTCAACCATGGAAACATTAGGACTCTCATTATGTAAGACTGGGCCCACACATCAGGCTGGACACACCCTGGATTTGATCTTCGCGGCTGGAATCCAAGTGTTCCCAACCTCCATAACAGAGGTTCCATGGTCGGACCACTGTTTCCTGGAAGTCCAATTACAATACACATTCTTCATCTTGTTGATGGGAAGCTTCCCACCAGAGTGGAAATTATCTCAGTTCTTATCAGAGTTTACCTTTTCTGTTCTCATTAGCAACTTTTAATTACAGTCCAGCAACCAGGTAGTTAGTCATTGCAGGCCTTGATATTTTACTGGTGCTTCCAAAATTAACTCCATCTACCGTATTTTTCGCTCCATAAGACGCACCTGCTGATAAGACGCACCTAGATTTTAGAGGAGGAAAATAGGAAAAAAAAATATTTTCGCTCCCCCTCTAAAATCTAGGTAAATCTTATCAGCAGGTGCGTCTGGCTGACTCTCCCTGGCTCCCTTCCTTTCCCTCTCACCTTTCCTCGAGCGAAGAAAAGGTGGGAGGGGAAAGGAAAGGAGTCAGAGGGGAGTGCACCAGGGTCGCGTCAGCTCTGATGCGGCGCTGGCTGACTCCTCCCTGGCTCCCTTCCTTTCCCTCTCACCTTTCCTCGAGCGAAGAAAAGGTGGGAGGGAAAGGAAAGGAGGCAGAGGGGAGTGCACCAGGGTCGCGTCAGCTCTGGCGCGACGCTGGCTGACTCCTCTGGCTCCTTCCTCTCCTCCCACCTTTTTCTTCGCTCGAAAAAGGTGAGAGGAAAGGAAGGAGCTAGGGAGGAGTCAGCAGCGCCGCGTCAGAGCTGGCGACCTGGTGCACTCCCCCTCTGACTCCTTTCCTTTCCCTCCCACCTTTTTCGAGCGAAGAAAAAGGTGGGAGGGAAAGGAAAGGAGCAGAGGGGAGTGCACCAGGGTCGCGTCAGCTCTGGCGCGGCACTGGCTGACTCCTCCCTGGCTCCTTTCCTTTCCCTCTCACCTTTCCTCGAGCAAAGAAAAGGTGGGAGGAAAGGAAAGGAGGCAGAGGGGAGTGCACCAGGGTCCCTCCGCGCCGCCGCCAGCGGACCACAGAAGAGGAGAGGCAGCGACAGGGTAAGTATATCGCCGCCCTCCCTCTGCTCCAGCGCCTCCCCCTGGCCTGCGTCTTCGCTCCATAAGACGCAGCTGATTTCTCATCCCACTTTGGGAGGAAAAAAACTGTGTCTTATGGTGCGAAAAATACGGTATACATCCTTCCATTAAACTCATTCATACCCACACATCATATTAAATTCACATTTCCTCAAATCTGCGCATTAAATTTTTGTGACAAGTATGTAATAGCCTAATATTATTATTACTATTATCCCACTTTTACCTTGATCAGATGCAAAGTTGTCCACGCACATACTTTTATTGCTGCAACTCTACCGAATCCAGCTGTTCTGCATCACACCAATAAAAAATCCAACTGTTTCGATAATGGCATTTATGCAAGGGTGAAGGCATCAACATGTTTCCAGTCTTTACATTTTGTAGAAATTATATATCAGGAGGAGGAAATGGCATTCCAATACTAAACTCTAGGAGATCTCGCAACTCAATTCCTGGCAATGTAGTCCCACCATCCTGTGATGGCCTGATTCATGAAACATCTCCAAAGCCACAAGATGTTTCCCCTTATCCCCATTTATCATTATCACTGGAGTACCAATTGGCATCCAAACTGTCATTTGATATTAATCAGGATTAAACTGTTCTGTAAACCGTTGTCAGTAAATGGCAGCATTTAATTTTGCATAAGCTAACATCTGGGCTTTTCATTACATAGACCAATGATCTTCCACACAAATGTGTGTACAAGGTGCTCTGGATCAGCTAATAAGCGATGGCAACATTTAGATCAATGCATAGCCAGTAGGCATGGTTCCGAATCCAAAAAATGGCGATTCTAAAATCAAATGGGGGATTTTTTTATTAGTATGTCAAAGACTTACAAAAAAATTTCCAAAAATTTCTAAAATGTAACTTAAGTACTAACGAAATTCGTTAGTAATTCGTATGCCAGAGCATGCGCATTCAGATGGTTTTTGGCCTACAACTCCCAGAAATCCTAACAGCTGGTAAATTGGCTGGGATTTCTGGGAGTTGTAAACAAACTTGAATAAACCACACTGAATTCTAGATGGGACTCTCCAAATAGGAAGGAGGGAGGGAAGGAGGAGGGAGGGAGGGGGTATTCTATTCTTGGAAGCAGCAAAAAGGAGGAGGAGCCCCCCTCGCTCCTCGCTGCCTCTCTCTCACCCGATCCTCAGGAGCGAGGGCCCAAGTTTGCCCAGGCTGAGAGGAAAAGGAAGAGGCCTGAGGCTGTGAGGAATGGTGGGAGTTGAAGTCCAAAACACGTACCTGGAGGGCTGAAGTTGGCCCCTGCGATGGGGCATGGCAGCAGAGCAACGGGGAGAGAAGCATCTGAGAGGCGCAGGGAGAGAGAGGGGAGGAGCGCACGCGTGTGTGTGAAGCTGGCCCCTGCGATGGAGCATGGCAGCAGAGCAACGGGGAAGAGAAGGAGGGGGGAAAGCGTGGAGGACTACACTTTCCAGAATGCATTGCCTACCTAGCAGGAAATGAGGGGGAGAAGACAGGGAGAAGTGAGTACGTAGTACAATAATTAATTAATTAATAATTAAGAATTTATTACGATCATAACGCAAATTGTTGGCCTCAAGGACCGTAAAAGGAAGTCTACTTCCGGGTTCGCGGCAGCGATCCGTAAAAGCTCAAAAGTCCCTTTACATACGAATCTCTTACGAATCCTTTTAATTTCCGTTTCATTTTTCTCATGCCTAATAGCCAGTAGTCTTTACTTACTATTATGATAAGAAGATTTTTCTACTGACATGCACATCAAAATAAAAATAGACATTTGGAAAAGAGAGCCACTTAAATTGAAACAAGCACCAACAGGGACTGAATGTTGTCAGTGAGATGCAGTATTATATCTGTATCTGGCATTGTAGTTTCGTGTCTGACAAAGTGTCAGCTGCATAAGGTCTCTCTGACCAGTAGGTCATGAGTTTGAGGCCTGCCCGGGTCGAGGTGGGTGCTCAACCTTTAAGGGTAGCCTGCTGTCGACCTTTGCAGCCCGAAAGACAGTTGCATCTGTCAAGAAGGAAATAAGGGTACCTCATTAAGTGGGGATGCAAATTTTGATTGAATTATGAGGCCATTAAACAACTCCAGGAACGCTGAGGAATGCAGAAGGAACAACAAGGGCTGGGAACGCTGAAAGATGAGGAGTGTGTCAGCTCCCCTGGTGGCCAGAGTTTGCCTCTGTTCGTCTATATGTTGCGTGTGTGGAAACAGCAGGGATTGTCTGCTAAGTATGTGTACCTGTAATCCACTCTGAGTCCCCTTCAAGGTGAGAAGACCGGAATATAAATAAAGTATATTATTATTATTATTAGTGTGATGAGGTCCTAGGTATATTTTTGGATTCTCCTGTACAATTCTACAACTGGTTGAGTAGTCTAGTTCAATGGGTGAACTACAACTCTTTGAAATTGAGATAATTTCCCCCCAATCCACTCCAGTATGTTTGGTTGGTCATGGGGCTTCTCTGTGCCAAGTTTCATCCTGGTCCATTGTCAGTGGAGGTCACGGTTTCCTGGATGAAGGTGAACTATAACTCCTATAAGTCAAGGACAATTTCCTGCAAACATCTCCTGTATGTTCTCTTGGTCATGGGTAGTCTGTGTGCCAAGTTTGGTCCAGGTGTATCATTTGTGGTGGTCACAGTGGTCTCTGAAGTGAGTGGAGGTACTGCAAATACCCTAATCCGTGGTCCTTCCTCCCCCAAACTGTACCATGAGGTAAAGTTGGTAATGGGGATTATGTGTGCCAAGTTTGGTCCAGTTCCATCATTTGTGGGCATTGCAGTGGTCTGCGGGAGGCAAATCAGGGGAAGGTACTGCAAATCCCATCATCCATGGTCCTTCCTCCCCCAATCTGTACCAGGACAGTTCATCATGCTCATCATAGGGGTTATGTGTGCCAAGTTTGGTCCAGGTCTGTCATTCGTGGTGATCGCAGTGGCCTGTGGAAGTAGAAGTCAATCAGAAAGCTGCCGTATACACACATACATACCTACCCACCCACATACATATAAACATATAAACACTATATCTATATCTATGTACATTAGAATTAGAGATAGAGATAGATTTCAATCTCAGGAAAAGGGGGGGAAATAGCCACTGAACTCCGAAGGAGCACTGCTGCATTAACAAGACTCTCCGCTTTCCTTTTTAATTAATTTGTGGCTTAGTTTGACATTAACTCTTCCTCGAAAATCCCATTTGCGTTATATAAAGCCCTGGCATTATCCCGCTGGCAACAGATGCTCTTCTTCTCTAGGAAAAAAAGAGAGGGGGGAGGGAGACGAAGATATAAGTCAATTTTTAAAATGTGATTCTGTTTTCTTAAATGTATAAGTCAAGCTGAATATTCTCTCACAGCTTTATCTGAAGAGTAAATATGAATAAGGCGTTAAAGGGCCATCTTTCTTAAAATGGGGATTTCCTGCTGGGTCACACTTTAACAAGACCTTAGGTGGCTTTAAACTAGATGGTAGAACTACATGGGTTTCTTGTTGTAGATCTCAAAAGTGCTTGAACATCATAGTTTTCAACTACACAATTCTAGAACAGAGACTGGAAAGCACAGGCCCGGATTACCCATAAGGCCAACCTAGGCCATGGCGTAGGGGCGCAAGCCGAGGGGGGCGCAGATCACGGACCAAAAAATAAAAAATAAAAATGTTAAAATATTTTTTAAAAATTGTGCCTCGATTGGCTCCTGCCGCCTGGTACCCAAAAGGAAGGAAGGGAGGCTCCTCTCCTGGATCTCGCAACTCAATTCCTGGCAATGTAGTCCCACCATCCGGTGATGGCCTGATTCGTGAAACATCTCAAAGCCACAAGATGTTTCCCCTTATCCCCATTTATCATTATCACTGAGTACCAATTGGCATCCAAACTGTCATTTGATATTAATCAGGATTAAACTGTTCTGTAAACCGTTGTCAGTAAATGGCAGCATTTAATTTTGCATAAGCTAACATCTGGGCTTTTCATTACATAGACCAATGATCTTCCACACAAATGTGTGTACAAGGTGCTCTGGATCAGCTAATAAGCGATGGCAACATTTAGATCAATGCATAGCCAGTAGTCTTTACTTACTATTATGATAAGAAGATTTTTCTACTGACATGCACATTAAAATAAAAATAGACATTTGGAAAAGAGAGCCACTTAAATTGAAACAAACACCAACAGGGACTGAATGTTGTCAGTGAGATGCAGTATTATATCTGTATCTGGCATTGTAGTTTCGTGTCTGACAAAGTGTCATCTCTAGATACCTCATCACACTAGAGAAAGAATGCACTTTAAATCCGGTTTCTTGCTCCTTCAGAATTCTGAGGTTTATAGTTTAGTGAGGCTGTTAAAGGCTCCTCCCTAAACTACAAACCCCAAAATTCTGCAGGAGGCAGCACCGGGAATGTGGCGCAGCAGGCTAAGTGTCAGCTGCATAAGGTCTCTCTGACCAGTAGGTCATGAGTTTGAGGCCTGCCCGGGTCGAGGTGGGTGCTCGACCTTTAAGGGTAGCCTGCTGTCGACCTTTGCAGCCCGAAAGACAGTTGCATCTGTCAAGAAGGAAATAAGGGTACCTCATTAAGTGGGGATGCAAATTTTGACTGAATTATGAGGCCATTAAACAACTCCAGGAACGCTGAGGAATGCAGAAGGAACAACAAAGGACGCTGGGAACGCTGAAAGATGAGGAGTGTGTCAGCTCCCCCTGGTGGCCAGAGTTTGCCTCTGTTCGTCTATATGTTGTGTGTGTGGAAATAGCAGGGATTGTCTGCTAAGTATGTGTACCTGTAATCCACTCTGAGTCCCCTTCGGGGTGAGAAGACCGGAATATAAATAAAGTATATTATTATTATTATTATTAGTGTGATGAGGTCCTAGGTATATTTTTGGATTCTCCTGTACAATTCTACAACTGGTTGAGTAGTCTAGTTCAATGGGTGAACTACAACTCTTTGAAATTGAGATAATTTTCCCCCAATCCACTCCAGTATGTTTGGTTGGTCATGGGGCTTCTCTGTGCCAAGTTTCATCCTGGTCCATTGTCAGTGGAGGTCACGGTTTCCTGGATGAAGGTGAACTATAACTCCTATAAGTCAAGGACAATTTCCTGCAAACATCTCCTGTATGTTCTCTTGGTCATGGGTAGTCTGTGTGCCAAGTTTGGTCCAGGTGTATCATTTGTGGTGGTCACAGTGGTCTCTGAAGTGAGTGGAGGTACTGCAAATACCATCATCCGTGGTCCTTCCTCCCCCAAACTGTACCATGAGGTAAAGTTGGTAATGGGGATTATGTGTGCCAAGTTTGGTCCAGTTCCATCATTTGTGGGCATTGCAGTGGTCTGCGGGAGGCAAATCAGGGGAAGGTACTGCAAATCCCATCATCCATGGTCCTTCCTCCCCCAATCTGTACCAGGACAGTTCATCATGCTCATCATAGGGGTTATGTGTGCCAAGTTTGGTCCAGGTCTGTCATTCGTGGTGATCGCAGTGGCCTGTGGAAGTAGAAGTCAATCAGAAAGCTGCCATATACACACATACACAGGGCCGGCGCGTCCATTACGCGGAGGAAGCAACCGCGTAGAGCACCCTCTGCTGGCCAGCCAGCATGGGCGCACCACGCAGTGGCCGGCCGCAGGCAGCACTTCGGCTGCCTACTTTTGGGGCTTGCCTTGCCGGCTGCGCATGGGCGCTCCATGTGGCGGGCGGCGGAACGCGGAGCGCCCATACGCACGTGGAGCGTCTGTACCCACGCGCACAAGCGGCAGGCAAGCCTCAAAAGCAGGCAGCCGCGGGCCACAGCGTCCTTGGGGCTGCTTGCTGCTTCTGCGCGTGCGCAATTCCTCCAAGGCGAAGTAGCGCACAGAAGGAACTGCGCATGTGCAAAAACTGCCGCGCTAGCAGCACGACGAGGCCGGGTGGAGACTGAGTCAGTGAGTCATTGCACAAGCACAACATATTCAGGTCAGTGGAGTTTCTTTCCTCCTGAGCTTTTATTATTAGTATTATTGATATAATATTAAAGTGGGGAGATTTGGGGGTTCTTTTGTTGTTATTAATATAATGAAATAACCCAATAAAATATATTATATTAAAGTGGGGAGATTTGGGGGTTCTTTTGTTGATATTAATATAATGAAATAACCCAATATAATATATTATATTAAAGTTGGGAGAGAATAGGTGGGTTTTGCTATTATTATTAATTCTATCCAAAGCCGGGCTGGCTTCGAACTCATGACCTTTGGTCAGTAGTGATCAGGGGCATTCAGGTCAGTGCAGTTCGGGGCTGAGCTTGCCTTGGGCCTTCCTTTGAGAGAGGGAATTGGTCAGACCCCTTCCTTTCCCCCTCAGTTGCTTTGCTTAATAGGAAAGGGCCTGAGGCAGCAAGAAATGGTGGTAGTTGGAGACCAAATCCAACTTGGGAAGGGCAAAGTTGGCCCATGGCTTTTGGAATTAAAATGTGCTGCTCTATGGTCCCCATTGTATGCTTGGCTTTTGGAATTGAAATGGTGCTTCTCTATTGTCCCTGTTGCATGCTTTACTATTGAAGTAATACTATACCTATGTGTTGTTATTATATTTGTTACTAGCTTGGGGATGCGGCGCTGCCCGGGTTATTTGAGGAAGGCATTGTGTGCCAAGGTTGGTCCGTATCAGTTGTTCATTTGGCTCGCAGTGGTTTCGGGAAGTGAGTGAAGGTACTTCAAGCCCCATAATCCATGTGCCCAATTTGGTCTTGGTCTCAGTCATTGGATGAGGGTCGCAGCGGTCTCGGGAAGTGAGTGGAGGTACTTCAAGCCCCATCATCCATGCTCTGCTCTTCTCCAAACTGCACCTGGATGTAGAGTGGGACGGGGGGGGGGGGATCTGTGTGCCAACTGTAATCTTGTTCTGTCATTGTTGGGGGCCTAGTCTCTAAAATCAAGTTGGGGAAGCCTTACTGTCATTTCAGGCTTCCCCAACTTGGCACCTTAGAGATTTGGGATGTTGGAATGCTGGCCAATCCATGGTCCATCCTCCCTCAAACTGCACCAAGACGTAAAGTGGGTCTTGGGGGTTCTGTGTGCCAAGTTTGGTTTTGTTGTCTCATTGTTGAGGGCTGCAAAGTGTTTTGGACTTAAACTCCCACCATGCCTGACTGCCTCAGGCCTTTTCCTTACCCCCCTCAGGCACTTTAGAGGGTCGGAATGTTTGTGTTGGCTGGCCAATGGGAGTCCTTTATGCAAATTATCTCACAGTGGGAGCCAATCGAAACGCTGGCACATATTCACTTTTATTATATACATAGATTACATTTACAATTATTAGTAGGCATCACCTTTTGGATCATGATTTATTTATTGTTTAATTATGTATGTTTTAGGGTTCTGTACATTTTATGTTTGGGCATCAAATTGCTGCCTTCTTAGCCACTGAGAAGGGCGGGATAAAAAAAATGGGGGGAGGCGCCAAAATAATGTTCGCTTACCATTTAAAATTACCTTCGTCCGCCCCTGCACATACATACCTACCCACCCACATACATATAAACATATAAACACTATATCTATATCTATGTACATTATAATTAGAGATAGAGATAGATTTCAATCTCAGGAAAAGGGGGGAAATAGCCACTGAACTCCGAAGGAGCACTGCTGAATTAACAAGACTCTCCGCTTTCCCTTTTGAATTAATTTGTGGCTTAGTTTGACATTAACTCTTCCTCGAAAATCCCATTTGCGTTATATAAAGCCCTGGCATTATCCCGCTGGCAACAGATGCTCTTCTTCTCTAGGAAAAAAAGAGGGGGGGGGGAGACGAAGATATAAGTCAATTTTTAAAATATGATTCTGTTTTCTTAAATGTATAAGTCAAGCTGAATATTCTCTCACAGCTTTATCTGAAGAGTAAATATGAATAAGGCGTTAAACGGCCATCTTTCTTAAAATGGGGATTTCCTGCTGGGTCACACTTTAACAAGACCTTAGGTGGCTTTAAAGCTAGATGGTAGAACTACATGGGTTTCTTGTTGTAGATCTCAAAAGTGCTTGAACATCATAGTTTTCAACTACACAATTCTAGAACAGAGACTGGAAAGCACAGGCCCGGATTACCCATAAGGCCAACCTAGTCCATGGCGTAGGGGCGCAAGCCGAGGGGGGCGCAGATCACGGACCAAAAAATAAAAAATAAAAATGTTAAAATAATTTTTAAAAATTGTGCCGCGATTGGCTCCTGCCGCCTGGTACCCAAAAGGAAGGGGGGGGGCTCCCTCCTTGCCGCCCTGCAGACAATTCAGCCGAGCCGGGTTCCGCCTGCCCAGAACCTGCTCTGGCCAAGATGGCGGCCGAGAAAGAGCAGAAGTGACACGGGGCGCTCATTAGCATACAGCTGGAGAGGAGGGAGGGGGAAAAGAAGGGCCTACGACGCCCTTGGTTACAATAATAATTAAAAAAGCAGGCGTGTTCCCTTTGACCCTGGCCCTTTAAGAAAAGGGGGGGAAAGAGGTCGGAAAGTAATTGGGTTGCATAACCCCATCGGAGTGTGGCGCCACTCTCGTGAGAGAGAGAGAGGGGGCCGTGGCGCCACCGCCCGAGAATCCCTCCGCCGACCCAGCCGGCACTACTTCCTTCCCTGATGGGAGGGGGGAAGGGTCACCACGCGTGGAGGGAGCCAGCCCCCACGTGACCCGGCGGAGGGCGCACCACGTGACCAGGGCTCCACATGAGGCAGCAGCAGCAGCATGAGGAGGAAGAGGAGGAGGAGGAGGAGGCCTCTTCCTTCAGCCCATGCTGGTCACAATTGGCTCTTGCCGCCTGGTACCCAAAAGGAAGGATCCATTCATCTACACCGCTGCTTCTCAGCCATTGCTTCTGCATCTGAGGGGAGGGGAGGGGGCACCTGGCCTGGCCTGGCTCAGAGCGGCTTCCTTCGCAGGCTGCTGAGGGAAGAGGAGGCCGCGGGAAAGAAGGGCGGCGTGCGGCCACAGGGGAGCCTGAGGTGGATGAAGGCCCCGAGTCTCTGCCGCCGTTGGGCCATGAGCCACACGTGGGGCCATCTCTGAAGCTGCTGCCCCGGACGAAGAGCATGTTCTGGACCCATCCCGGCTTACCCCATCCCTTTGGGCCTCGGCTCTGCGGCACTCGCTCGCCTTCTTCTGCCTCCTTCCCGAGGGGTAACGAACTCGCTCCCCACCACACAAAGGGGCCCATTCCCTTCTCTTCAGTGACAGTGTGCGCGCACCTTTCCCGGTAGGGGTTGGCTTAAAGGGTGCATAATTCCAAAGTGTAGCCTAGGACGCAAAAAGGTGTTGATCCAGGCCTGGGAAAGTAGAGACTTTCCGATGTGGTGGCTCAATGGGATTCCTTCCCAGGTCATCCTCAGAGCTCGAGATGCTTGTCTGTTTTTAAGATGAAAAGCACATGTCTGCGATCGACTAGTCGATCCCAAGCCCATATGAAGTCGATCCCAGCTGGATGGGGCGATTCTGCCCTGCACACGCGAACTCGCTCCCGCGCAAACCTGAGAAGGGGATCCTCCTTGCCTGCGCGTGCACTCTCTCAATCTCTTCGCTGCCTTCCTCCTTCCTGCTGCGCGCTTTCGTGAAGCAGGAAGTCCCTATCCTTTCCTGCTTCCTGTGTGCGCAGCAGACCCCTCCCACGCACACAGGAGCCGTGCGCACAGCGGCAGGAGCACGCACACGCGCCAGGTAGATCTTTTAAACTTGGTTGTTCATATAGTAGCTCGCATTCTGAAAAAGTATGGGCACCCCTGATTTACAGTATCATAAGCTGCTGACAGGTGTATGAAGAAGGCTCCTGTAGAGAAGGAGTCCCATCTAGGTCAACATCTAAACAGGATCTACAGTGACACTGAGTAGTATTATAAGGTCTACACAGCCCATATAATGCTGTTCAGACTTTGCAATATGGCAATGTAGACTCAGCCCATATCTGAGCTTCGAGTGCATTGTATGTATATGTATGTATTGAACAGTCACATGACTAAAACAAGGCAAAATTACCAATCCTAAACCAATGCCATCTATAGAAATAAAAATGTAATGTACGTTTGTGGGATTAACGTAACTCAAAAACCACTAGATGGCTTGACACCGAATTTGGACACAATACACCTATCAGGCCAACGAGTGACCATCACTCATAAAACCATTGAAAAACACAGTAAAAGAGACTTAAAAGCCAAAAAATAAAAATACATTTTATTTATTTATTTATGTATTTATTTATTTACATCATTTATATTCCGCCCTTCTCACCCCGCAGGGCACTCAGGGCAGATCACAATGCACACATACAGGCAAACATTCAATGCCATTGGCATACAATATATATAGACAGACACAGAGGCAATTTAACATTCCAGAAATCAGTTCAATTTAGCCTCCCCACAAAGTGGTACCTAAATTTCCTACTTGACAGATACAACTGTCTTTCAGGTTGCAAAGGTCAACAACAAGCTACACAAATTGGTCGAGAGCTCACCCTGACCCGGGCAGACCTCAAACTCATGACCTTCGGGTCAGTAGAGATCTTATGCAGCTGACACCCAGCCAGCTCCGCCACATTTCCGGTGCTTTTTTTTTTACAATGCATCCGCAAAACTACATATATACACAAACACACATATATACACATATACACAAATATATATACACACATATATATGCATATATACACACAAAACACATATAACACAGAAAGGGGGAAGGAAGGAAGGAAGGAAGGAGGGGAGGAAGGAAGGAGGAGGGAAGGAAGGAAGGAAGGAAGGAAGGAAGGGAAGGAAGGAAGGAAGGAGGAAGAAGGAAGGAAGGGAGAGAGGGAAGAGGAAGAGAGAGAGAAGGAAGGAAGAGAGGAATGAGGGGAGAGAAAGAGAAGAGAGAGAGGGAGGGAGGGAGGGAAGGGAGAGGGAGGGAATGAAAGGGAGGAGGGGAGGGAGGGAGGATAGAAACCAAAGAGCAAAGGAAGAGAGGAAAGAAACAGGTAGAGAAAGAAGAAAGAAGCAGGGAAAGAAGGGAAAGAAAAAGAGGGAAAGAAGGAGAGAGAGAAAGGAGAGGAAGAGGGAGGTAAGTTTGGCCACATCGTGTGGTGGGTACAGCTAGTTGGTTTATATAATTCCATTTGTGCAACTGAGTATGTCTCTGGCATAATCGCTGAAACATAAAGCTACCGTTTTGGTCCTTATATCACAATGATTCTGTGTGAAGTTCAAAATAAATAAACATAGTGTCCAGATTGATGTTGACCAACAGAGATCATGCATGCATGGATGATAGTAACTGAAATTTCAAGCTTATTTGATGTTTTATGACTTTATGCAATGTATACAAAACCGGTGATTTTTATGTGTAAAGTCTATGAATGTGTTTGTGTGTATGTGTGAAGAGAGAAAGGAAGGGAGAACAAGAGCAAGAGACATTAAGTGACACAAATTATGATTTGCAATGCCTTCTAATCATAGGCTTTAGAACCTCTTAAAAATGGAAATTAAATTTCTATCTGAAACAATAGTAATTATGAAAATCTACCACTTTGATCCAGGGCTTGCTATAAAATGTCTTTTTTTTTTCACCACTAAAACCCGAGAAACTAAAGAATGATCTTTAATTAAAATAAACCCATTCTCATTATAGTGGGGTTATAAGAAATGCACATTTATGCTTACTGCTAAATTCCCCTTGAATTATGCTATTACGATGCTTAACGTGTACTACTTGAACGCACAGTGCCAGCAGTGTCGTTATAAGGCCAATGCTCTGATGAGAGTTTTTCTCAAAAACGACGTATATTATGCTTGAAATATGGAATGAACGAGGACCAGAGGGCAATGGCCATGGAAGCCGATAAGAGGCTTTAAACCAGGGGTGCCCACACTTTTTCAGCATGCGAGCTACTTATAATAAAACCAAGTCAGAAAGATCTACCTACCTCCTCAAGGTTGGAGAGGGGAGGGGTGGGGGCGGAGCTTGGCATGGCCTGGCTCCGCCCCCTCTGGCTTCTGCTCTACCAGCAGCTTCTCCAGGCTTGAGGATGGCAGTGCCAAGCCAGCCTTGTGCTAGCTATGCCGCCACTGGCTTGGCATTGCCTGGAGAAGCTGCTGATAGAGCTGAAGCCGGGGGAGGGGGCAGGGCTTGGCACGGCCTGGCATCGCCCCCCTCTGAGAAGCGCCCCATCCTGTTGGGATCGACCTCCTTCAGTCCTGGGATCGACTGGTCAATCACGATCGACTTCCTGGGCAGCCCTGCTTTAAACCACTGATTCTCAAAGTGGGCGGTACCACCCCCTAGTGGGTGGTGAGGTGAACAAAGGGGGTGGTGGGAAGCTCGGGGGAATTTGGGGGGCGGTGAATCCCTTTAAGGGGGCGGTGAATGATTGGCCATTTAGGAGGGGTCGCACAACCCTCTTCTTTTGCCCCGCCCCCTTCACTTTGTCCTGCATATTAGATATTTGGATTAGAATTCGTAAGAGTAGCAAAATTATTTATGAAGTAGCAACGAAAATATGGTTGGGGGTCACCACAATATGGGGAACCTTATTTAGGGGTCACGGCATTAGAAAGGCTGAGAACCTCAGTGGTTCTCAGCCTTTGTAATGCCGTGACCCCTAAATAATAATTAATACATATATCTATCTGTTTAATTGCTATTTAAAAAAATTAAAAAATAATTTCTAGGGGGGTGGTGAGTAAAAAATTTTCTGGAAAGGGGGCGGTAGGCCAAAAAAGTTTGGGAACCACTGCTTTAAACCGACAACCTTTTGGTTGGTAGACCTTACCGATTCTCTTTACCAATTCTGATTTACCAGCTGTGCTAAACCCCAGCTCATTAGAAATACATATGACTCTCTGGATGTAGGACATATGGGACTTTGATTGTGGGTGGACTACAGCTCCCATCATTCTCTGTCAATCCCCCAACTATATGTTATATGTGCCAAGTTTAGTCCAGTTCCATCACTGATTGGGTTGAAAGGGCTCTCTAGTCATGGATGGACCACAATTCCTATCATCCTGGTCCAGGCCAAAGTTCTCCAAACCAAACCAGTATTTTCAGTTGGTTCAAATTCATCATTGATGGGATTCACAGTGCTCTCTGGATATGGGTGTACTACAACTCCGTGGTGGCACAACAGGTTAAACCACTGAGCTGCTGAACTTGCTGACTGGAAGGTTGGTGTTGTAACTCAAATGCCAATTAGAGATGTAAAAGGGGGTAACAAAAGGTTTATTTAACAAGGAATGGGAATTGGACTAACAAAAATCTAGCCAAACAGGCAAAAACCCACAAAACCCAAGGGAAGCCCAAAAAAAGCACTGCAGGAGAATCCAAAACAAACTCAGGGACGTCCTCTGCGAGGTTCTTTGTGGGATGATCCAAAACACGTAGTCTGTAACCGATCAGAGGTCAAGGGCAGGAGAAATGATGGAGGTAAAATGAGGAGACAAACCAAGGTCTAACAGGAGCTAAATGTACAGAGATAACACACATCGTAAACTCCATAAATCACATTGCCAACCTCCCTCTGCTGTAATAAGATACCAGTCTTGCAGCTTGAAACTCACAGAAGATCCAGTAGAGACAAAGCCCTCCACTAAGAAACATGGCTGTAGCTGAATAGAAAGCAAAACATTGAAACCCAACTCCCCCACCAGCACCACCACCTATCCCAAACTGCAGCCAGAGCAGCAGCAGCATTCCAGCCCCAATAGGTGGCAGAGTAAAAATCCTTAACTCATGAGTAGTCAGGAACACGATACCAGATATCAGGATATCAAGATAACAGGATGCCAAGATAAACAGGACGCCAAGGCAACAGGACACCAGACACAACTCCTTGCCTGCTGCAAGGAGCCTATTTCCCAGACCTACAATTTATACACTAAAGGTCAGATTCATCAGAGTCATGCCCTTCTTGATTAGGTGAAACAGCTGCTTGTCTTTCAGCTGCCGACACCCTTTCAGTGTCTCTCCAAGTCTCCCAGCGTCTTTCAAAACTTAGTGTTTCCCAGTCATTCCCAGAAGTATCAGAGGGCCAATTTTTGTCACTGTCAAACCTCATAAATGTGTCACTACTGGAGTCAGCATTACATATATCCTGAACTTCTTTTACCAACGTTGAATCAAGCTCAGTATCACTTTCTCCTGACTCCAGTTCCACATCTCTAGGAAAACCCTCCAATGACTCAGAATCTGCAAATGCTGTAAGTCCCTGCCGAATTCTTTTTCTCTGCTCTAACTCCTCAGAGCTGGAATTGCTTACATTGCATTTCCTTCTCACTCCAGCGTCTGAAAGCTCATTAGGCCCTCCCAACTGCATTCCATTCTCAGCTGGAGATAACTCAGTGTCTACTACAGCTCTGCTATCAGGTGACACTGAGGCCTGACTTACAACAGTTGGTGGTTCAAATCTATGAGACAGGATGAGCTCCTGTTGTTATCCCCCGCTTCTGCCAACCTGGCAGTGCGAAAACATACAAATAGGAAATGGCACTCCATGCAGTCATGCCACAAGTTTTTCAGGGGTCTCTGGATGTGGGAGCCATCGTGGAAAATACACGCAATCATACATACATGTTTTCAGTTCTATTATATGCATTGATTTATTTGAAAACCTTAGCACAGCAGGAAGAGAATTGCTATACTTACTCATTGCTTCCTTTGAGGAGAAACTTGGAAGAGAATTACATCCCTGGACTGGTAAGACCTGCCATGCTGTGGGTTGGAACAAGTAAGACAAACACGCTTAGAAGGTGGCAGAAAAAGCATCGTCATTCTTTTCTTGTAGAAATCAAGGCTCTGATGCATCACACGCTCCCATCTGCTTCCGCACATCTTTATGTGAATCTGTTGTCTGGCATTTGTCATCATGTTCCCCCGCCCCTGGCTTACTCCCTGAGGCTCATGTCACTTAACTTCCTCTTGTTATTTCATTTTTTTCTAATTTAATATTAGCTTTCAAATTATGGATGTAAGGAGTTTTGTTTGTTTGTTTGTTTGCATCCTCCCCCCATTTTCAAGTTCATAATACCTAACAACAGCGAGCTTGGAACAGATCCAGAACACAGTTGGAAGAAGTAAGAACGCAAGCCCAGAAAATGAATGATCTCACTATTAGCAGATCAATCTCTTAGTAAAAGAAAAAGAGGGGAGAGGAAACGAAGGTTGTGGATGTATGCATCTTGAAACATCTGACCTGTAGTTTTTTCCACCTTCCTTTATTTTTCCAGTTGTAAAAACAAGCAGGACAGGTGTCTGTGTACAGAGAAAAACACAGGACATTTTGTGGTTCAGCCAGATGAAGATGAGTGGTTTGGAGGTGCAGGGTCTGAGGGTGATGTAGGTGAGCAAACAGAGGGGGTTTTAGGGCAAGATGGTTCTGTAGATGAGGGAACAGAGGGGGTTTTGGAGCAAGATGCTGTTGCTGAGATCCATCTGCTACAGGCTAGGCGGCTGGCGCCCTATCTTACCGGTAATGACCTAGCCATGGTAATCCAGGCGACGGTCATCTCGAGGCTAGACTACTGTAACGCCCTGTACATTGGTCTTCCTTTGTCTGTGATCCGGAGGCTCAAACTAGTGCAGAACGCTGCAGCGAGACTCCTGGTTGGAGTCCCAGCCAAGGCTCACATCACTTCAACTCTGCAGCGGCTACGCTGGTTGCCAATCGAGCACCGGATCATCTTCAAAGTGTTGGTGTTGACCTTTAAGGCCATATATGGTCTGGGGCCAGTGTACTTGAGGGACCGTCTCCTTCCATATGTTCCCCAGAGATCTCTTCGATCTGAGGAACAAAATCTCTTGAAGATTTCCTCCATACGAACCTTCCATCTGTCTTCAACTAGACAGAGGGCCTTTTCTGTGGTGGCACTGAGCCTTTGGAACGCTCTGCTGGCCGAAGTCCGAGCAATAAATGAGCTGCCGACTTTTCGGAAAGCCTGTAAGACAGCTCTTTTTCGGCAGGCATTTAATCTTTAGCCACCCTGGTTGTGGATGACAACATTGTTTTAACTATTTTAACTGTTTTGATATTTTACTGTTTATTGTTTGTACTGTTTAAATTGTTATGTTGATATGCTGAGCCAAATCGGATAGGACGGTATACAAATCGAAATAATAAATAAATAAAATAAATAATTAAATAAATAAATAAAGTGGAACTGTTTTTGTGACGGCGTGGTGAGTGCCACCTGCACGGAAAACTTTGAGTTTGGAAGTTTGCATTGTTAGTGTTAACAGCCTACATGGTTTGCAAAGGGTTTGAGTTCTTAAAGTCTTTTTTGCACTGTTTAAATGTGTTTTGCAGCTTGTTAGAGGTTTGACTGCACTCATTGGTCCTTGGTTTTTGTCTATCATCATTTACAGAGCCCAATTAAGCTTGCTCCACCCCTTTTCCCTAGGGATTTGGGGGAGAGTGCATCCAGTAGCCAGCAGAACTTCTACAGAGAGGATGTGTTGGAAGGTTTGCCATCCAGGCCTTGGTCAGGCTATCTTCCAGTACTGTTTCTTGTTATATCTTGGGTTTCACACAGTATACTCAACATACCAGAAGGTTGAGTGCCACCGAGGAGCCTCAAGTGCCTTCACACCAGCCAGTTGGCAGCCAGAGGAAGGTTTCCTACCTTCAATAGGCCATCTGACTGGGGGCTTCGATTGTCCTTACAGAGCAAGAGGACTTGGAGAGCCATCCGGCTGAAGCTTCCAGGACCACATCTACAAAGAGTCCCTAAAGTAAGACCTTTCCTGTTTTGTTTTGGAAAACTAAGTCAAGAACCCAAGTGAATACAACTCCTGTAACTAAGAATAAACCTTTTTGTTAATTTGAGTGTCCAATTTGGTCCTAGGAGCCCCAAGCCCCTAAAGCAGTGGTTCTCAACCTTCCTAATGCCGTGACCCCTTAATACAGTTCCTCATGTTGTAGTGACCCCCAATCATATAATTATTTCAATGCTACTTCACAACTGTGATTTTGCTATTGTAATGAAGCGTAATGTAAATATCTGATATGCAGGATGTATTTTCATTCACTGACCAAATTTGGCACATATACCCAATATGCCCAAATTTGAATACTGGTGGGATTGGAGGAGAGATTGTCATTTGGGAGTTGTAGTTGCTGGGATTTATAGTTCACCTACAATCAAAGAGCATTCTGAACCCCACCAATGGAGGAATTGAACCAAACTTGGGACACAGAATTCCCATGAGCAACAGAAAATGCTGGAAGGCTTTGGTGGGCATTGACCTTAAGTTTTGGAGTTGTAGTTCACCTACATCCCGAGAGCACTGTCAACTCAAAACAATGATGTATCTGGACTAAACTTGGCATGAATATCAATATGCCCAAATGTGAACACTGGTGGAGTTTGGGGTAAATAGACTTGACATTTGGGAGTTGTAGTTGCTGGGATTTATAGTTCACCTACAGTCAAAGAGCCTGTTGAACTTCACCAAAAGATAGAATTGGGCCAAACTTCCCACACACACCCCATGATTGACAGAAAATGCTGTGTTTTGTGATGATCTTTGGCGACCCCTCTGACACCCCCTTGTGACCCCTCCAGGGGTCCCGACCCCCAGGTTGAGAAACACTGCCCTAAAGGAAGGCAAAAAGTAATCCCCCAGGAAGAGTTACACCACGTCCAGGCCTGGATCAAGAGATTGTGCCACCCTAGGCCAGACTTTGGAAGCGCCGCCGCCGCCCTGGGGGCGGGGCCGCTTGCGCGGGGTGGGGCCCTCCTTCCTCCTCACTGAAGGAGGGTCCGAGGATGCCAGGGAGGAGGGGCGGCAAGGCTTCTCCCCACCCCTTCCTCCCTGACGTGGCTTCACCACGCCAGAGAGGAGGAGTGGCGACGCTTCTCCCCACCCCTTCCTCCCTGGCGTGGCTTGACGACGCCAGGGAGGAGGGGCAGCGAGGCTTCTCCCTGCCCCCTCCTCCCTGGCGTGGCTTCACGACGCCAGGGAGGAGGGGCGGCGAGGCTTCTCTCCGCCCCCTCCCCTCCTCCCTGGCGTGGCTTGACGATGCCAGGGAGAAGGGGCGGCGAGGCTTCTCTCCGCCTCCTCCACCCTGGCGTGGCGTCAGCCCTGCCCCTCCTTCCTTCAGCGATGCGAGGAGGGGGTGGCGGGAAGCCATGTCAAGGGCCCTAGGGCCTATGGCGCTCCACGCGCAGGTGCGCCAGGACATCAAACTTTTTAAAAAACATATTTTTTTGTTTTGTTTTGTTTTGGGGGTCCGGATCCGCTGCCACCCCCCAAGGCTGCCACCCAAGGCCATGGCCTAGGGTGGCCTTATGGGTAATCCAGGCCTGACCATGTCCTTGCCCCTTTCAAAGCATTCATCCCGGGCGTGACAACACAGTATTGGAATCCAACAGGCAAGGAGAGGAGGATAATATTGGCTCATCTGAAGGAACAGCTGGCTTAGACAGAGATACCAGGTTGCTTCTGAGTGGGCAGAGATTCAGGTGCAGGGAATCTGAAAGAATCCATGAGAAAGAGAGGCAGAAGCAGGTCTCTCCGTCAAAGGAATGTGTTCATGTTTTGCACGCCTTAAATCAGTGAGAGCTGGTAGGATTTGAGATCAAACAAAGTTGCTTTTGGAGTGCAGAGCTCCTGTCTCATTCCTAGGTCAGGCCTTAGTTCAAGACCTAAGATTCATGCTCATGTTTTGCTCCTTGTTCTATAGATACACCTTTAGCTTCATGCTCATGTTTTGTTCCTTGTTTCTTGGACTTATTTTGGGATTCATGTTCATACTTTAATTTTTGTTTCCTGGATTTACTGTAGATCCCGCTTAGATGTTGACCTAGATGTGACCAAAACTTTCAACGGAACACAGATATTACCAAGTTCTTTCTACGTCCTTCTCTTCCACTTTATGAACAGTTATAAATCCAATTCATCAAGCAGTAAGTGTACTGACATTTTTGGGAAACTATTAAGGGTTTCCCCAAGTGTGTTCCAAAGGAGTAAGGTTAAACTCATAGATGGCCTCCACGTTGAGGACAATGCTGAAGACGAAATACAAACAAAGAAAATCCAATGCAGAAAATGTGTAAAGAAAGGGAGTTTTCTTCTTCCCCTTCAACAGTACAGTATACCATTTCAACCCTGTGAGCAGCAACTAAATGAAGGATACCTTCATGTCTTTTGGATATGAATTGATAGGGAATGTACGTGCTTCAGCCTCAGGGAAACATACAGTAACGTTTATTTAGTCTGAAACGGAATACCTCCCAGAAAACTCTGCACCTTGGGGGTATGAGAAGCAATTTTGTCTTCAGATAAATGTTAAATAATAAATGAGCCAAGGGGAAGCGTGGCATTTTTAAAGTAGCCGCCTGTTTGAAAAATACGCTCTTGAGTACCTGTTTATAAACTCTAAATAGACACCGAGGTTGCTTATTTCACAGTCCATTATGATACATTGAGAAGAAAGCTTGGGAAGACCAGACAACCCACCTCCAGGCATAACACCCCTCTTCTTTTCAATTAGCACAACATGAGCATGGAAATTTACTGTATCCCAATTGTTTCTATGTTTCCTCAGAAGCAAGCCTTCTTGGAATTGCTCTGTCTGCTTGTCCTGATGTGTCTTCACATCAAGCGCCCTTGGCTTAGACCTACTTGGTAGTAGGAGTTATACATGGAGACTGGATGACTGGTTGCTGAAGAATATTATTAGTATTAATATCATAATTATTATATTATAGTATATATAGAGAGAGACATTGTAATATATTGCAATTATAATATAATATAACATTATATTATATTATTTATTATATTATATTATTATAAAATTATTATAAAATAATAATAAAAACCACTAAAATAAAATTAAATTAAATTCAAGAAGACAAGGTGCAAACCAAGATGGTATGGCCCAATGGACCCAGCCCAGAGGATGGCAAACCGGACCCAGTCACCACCGCAACAGAGGAGAGCAGAGCAGCAGGCAATTGGAGGCTGCAGGCCTCCACCCGCTCTCGCCCCCAGCCGTTCCCCAGCTGATCGCCCTGCTATGGAGTGCCTGCCATCCCTGGAGGCGATGCGAGCCCGCAGGGAGAGCAGTTGGCGATCTGAGGCGGCTGATCTTCCGGGTCGCCAGGACGACCAGCCCCCCCCCCCCACGTCGCCGAGTGCTCCCACTGCGGACCCAGATCGCCTCCAGGGATGGCAGGCACTCTAAAGCCACCGCTCCTCTGGCCTGTCAGCCGGCACAGGACCCACATAGCCCGCGATGGGATGGCGGCAGCAGCACCCCTTCCGCCCCCGACGCCCTCCTCCCCAGACTGGACAGAATCAGCTGCCGGGCCGCATCCGGCCCACAGGCCATAGGTTGCCCACCCCTGGCTTAGATTGAAACTGCAAACAACACACAAGAGAATAAGGCTATGGTGCCTAGAATGCAGACCAACACAAAGGAAGAAGAGTAACAGGAGGTGATATCCTAAATACTCAGTGCAATGCAAGACCAATACAGGTCATAAGCAAAAATATAAACCATTTAATATAACCACAAAATAGCAGGGTGGTGAGGCAATGGGCCTCTAGAGAAGTACAAACCAGTGAAATATCACTATATCATGAAAACAAAGCATCAACCACAGATATCCTGGATACATCCACAATGGGTCACCTCAAATGCAAGGAAATAACGATACAAACATGACTGGAAATACAATCACACAAGGCAGGGGCTCCTCAAATGAGGGTGCTCCCTGGGCGAATGGTGAGGAAAACCCCCCCGGTATCCAAGTACATACGGCTGTAGCCCAAGAAGATCCAAGATGCCGGCCTGGAGGCTGTGTGGATAGAAGAGCAACAAATGCTCGGTCACGCCTGAAAGAGGCCGCGCTGCGGATGCCCCGGTGCAGCTTCAGTAGCTCCTCCGGCCCAAATGGGTGGAAGGAGAAGGTAGGAGGGGGACCGAAATGGGGTGCCCTCTTGCGGAGGCAAATGCCCCTGGAGATCGATGGGACGCCTCCCCCAATGGCGGAGGCGCCTGGCAGCAAGATAGAAGGGCCGAACCAGGAAGTGGCCTGGAGCCAATGGGCAGGACCGGCGTTTCCCAGCGGTCTGATGCCGTAGTGGGGAAGGACGAAGTCGTCAGGGAAGATGAGTAGGGAATACGAAGATCACAGGGCTGTATAGGAAAAGATCCAAGGAGGGGGAATTCCAAGCGCCAAGGTGAGGTTCCGTGGAGAGAAAGCCTTGTCAGACCCAAATGGGTAGCATCACATATGGCATCCGTATGGATAATAGAAAATCATGGGGAAGGCCCCATGAAATGCCAGGTTCTAGCCGCGGATGGCACTCAAGTAATTGGCCAAGTCCGTTTCGCCTGTAGCTTCGGCTTGTTCACAGCGCGAACCATAGGGGAGCGATATCCACAAAATTGTAGTACTACAAGTACAAATATCAAAGAGCACATCAGTTATACACTTCCAAAAGCACACATAGTTTTAAGCAGTATGGAAACAGTATAGCAACACAAAGTAATACATACCATAGCAAATAATATCAGCGTCATCGCAGATGTGGGTAAGTATTGACCCTAAGGTAAAGAGTAGTAGAGCACCTAGCCCTATTTATGTTACAGAACAATCATTAAAAGTACAATCATTGAAGTCAGCTGAAGCAAGGGAGGGGGAGAGGTTCACCTAAGGAGCTCATTGATGGTGCGATTGTCGTTTAGGCCACTAGGGTGCTCATGATCGCCTGTGCACTGAGTATTTAGGATATCACCTCCTGTTACTCTTCTTCCTTTGTGTTGGTCTGTCTTAGATTGAAACTGTCCACATTACTGAACTATAGCATTTCCATACTGCTTTAACTGCTGGGATTGCAACCTATGGAATTCTGGGATTTGCTAAGTAGAGTAGAAGGCTAAATCCCAGCATTCCACACTTACTGAGAGTGCTGTCAAACTGCATGAAGTCTTCATTGTGGATAGAAAAGATAAAAGTTGTCCCCTGACATTAAGTCCAGTTGTGTCCAATTCTGGGGGTTGGTGTTCATCTCCATTTCTAAGCCAATCATCTTCATCCAGAGAGGCCTGACTTTGGCTATAAGATGCAGGGGATCCCAAAATTAAGCATGTTTTCTGAACCACATCAACGCAACATCTACACCCTCTCAGAGGAAGCTGATCATCTTCATCCAGAGATGCCTGTGTGTGTTTATGAGTATGAATGCTTGAGATGAATGAATGAGAGCTCTCTCTTGATGTGATTCTGGTGTGATTTTAATGTGATTGTCAATAAACGTTACATGAAAAGTGTTAAAACCAAATTTTGTCTCTGAAGTGCCACATTGATCTAAACCAGGGCTGTCCAACTTCTACGAGCCCAAGGGCCGGAATTCCGGTCACTGATCACCTGGGGGGCCGAAGGGTCTGCCTCCGCCCCCCGGCTCCGCCCCCTCCCTGGCTCCGCCCCTGCCCCGGCTCCGCCCCGTCCCCGGCTCCAATTTACTTACAATTGACCTTGAGTTGTGGAGTTGTAGTTCACCTCCATCCAGAGAGCACTGTGGACTCAAATAATGATGGACCTGGACCAAACTTGGCATGAATACTCAATATACCCAAATGGGAACACTGGTGGATTTGGGGGAATGTTTCCTAATACCTTTGAGTTATTTGAGTCCACACTCAAATTGGGACACACCAAAAAAACCAAACACCTCAATGCCGTCGCAGGGCAGTGGGGCCTCCTTTCCCAGAGGCGGGTGGAGGAGGCCCAAAGAGCTCCCTCCCTCCCTCCCTGAAGGGGAAAACAAGCCGCGGGGCAGGCGCAAGGAAGCCACGTTGCGCCCTGCACGCGGAGGAAGGCAGCACAACAAGGGGGGGGCGCGGAGGAGGAAGGAAGCGTCGCCAAGGAAACAGCCGCTGAGGACCCCTCCCCCTCACCCAACATCCCACTGTTTTTAGATTGATTGATTCGAGCCAGGCCCTTCCTTACCCATACTGCGGGGGCCCCGCCACAGGGCCAAGCGCCAACGCCGCCGTCCCAAAGAGCCCCGCTGGAGCCGAGGCCAAGCTCAGGCCGGGCGCGGCGGCTCTCCCATCCGCGAGCGGGAAGCGGAGCCCTCCACAGGAAGAGGACGGAGCCAGGAGGGCTTTCCCTGCCTCACTCCCCTCCTCCCTCTCTCTGAGGGAATGAATGGGGCTGGCCTGGAAGCAGCAGCGAGGGGAGGAGGAGGCGTGCGCCCAGGCCGGCCGCAAATCCCGCGGGACCCGAGATTTCGGCAGCTATCGCTGAGACTACGCAGCCACAGACGGGATTTCGGCCTCCTCGAAATCCCGTCTGTGGCTGGCATAGTCTCGCGATGCTGGCCTAAACCCGGAAGAAGGTGTTTTTTTAAAAAAAAATATTTTTTATTTTTTATTTGTATTTTATTAAAACAAGTTAGGGGGCCGGAGGGAAGGGGCTTGGGGGCCGTGTATGGCCCCAGGGCCGCCTGTTGGACAGCCCTGATCTAAACTTACTATTCCTTGAAAACTCTACATCAAAAGAACAGGAACCTTTTGGGGTTCATAACAATGATTCAATAACTGTTTCTCTCATTGTAAGTTCCTCCACAGCTAAAACCTAAACATGTAACTGTTACCAAAACTCCCAGGCTCAGCTAGCTTCTTGGGCATGGCCCAACCAATCAGCTTTGTGCTTTGCATTTGCAGTTAACACCATTTCCGGATTACCCATAAGGCCAACATAGGCCATGGCTTAGGGGCGCAAGCCAAGGGGGGCGCAAATCACGGACCAAAAAAACCTGGTCCATGCCCCTCTTTCTCCTTTTCTCATGCCCCTCCTTGCTCCTTCTCCCAGCAAAGTCTCTGCTCCGTCCCCTCTGTCTCTTGCTCTCTGGGCTGCCCTTGCATTGATCCATTGATTTGCCCGCGGGTCTCTGGCTGGCCTGACCTCCTGGCTCCCAGGGATGCCATCTCAATGGCGACTCGCCCGGCTCCCCCGGCGGGAGACTGTAAATTCCTGCAGCCAGAGCCGAGCGACAGAGTCTGGGAGAGGGCGGTGGGAGGGAGGGGAGAAGGAGGAGAAGGAGGCAACTAGGAGGAAAGAAAGAAAGTAAAGAAAGAAGAGAGGGAGGGAGGGAGGGAGGGAAAGAAAGGTGATTGCTTGTGTGGACCTCTCCCAGGTCCCCAGCACGAGACCACACCAACCCAGGCTTGCTCCTGTGCTCTCGGACCAAACCGGGGCGGGCTGCTTTGCCAAAGGGAGCCGCGGGAGGGAGGGAGGGAGGGAAGGATCAAGGTCAGGGTCTGGCTCTCCTGCCTTCGGGAGCAGTTGAACTAAAGCCGCACAAACCCCAATCTGAATCCTCCCTCGCTCTGCGAGAGCACACACCAACCGGACATCTCTCTCTCTCTCGCTCTGTCTTGCTCTGTCTCGCTCTCGTTCAGTCTCTCTCTCTCTCTCTTGTGCATGCCTTTGGAGCGAGCTTGCACCCACTGCGCTCTTCCCAAGCCTCCCGAGGAGACCTTCAGAGCACAGCGGAGCTTTCCAGCCGGTGGGAATGGGGACCTTGGAGGCAGCGGGATGGTGCCTACTTGCCTTTCTCTTCTACTCCGGAGGCACTATGGTGAAAGCCAGCCAAGTGTGGGTCTGAGTGGTGTGTGGGGGGGGTAGATGTTGGCTTAAATGGGGCGTAATTCCAAAGTGTAGCCTAGGGCTCAAAAAGGTGTTAATCCGGGCCTGGTTAACACACACACCAAATGATTTTTTACATGCCCTAACACTAAGTAGGTTATTGTAGAGTATCAGTGGGGGAAAAAATAGACATTTTCAATATTGAGCAAACCTCATCATGGCAAATTCTGAACAGGGTTGACAAAACTGTTGAAAGAGCTTAACACCTGAATGGAATAAAAAAGATTTTTGCACTTATTAATTTTATGTAGAAGCAAAGAGCTATATGTGTAGGTGAAGAAAAACCTCGTCTTTTGAAGTCAGCTGACCTCTTTTTTAAAAAAAAATGCAGCCAATCTTTTTGATACCCAAAGAACGAAGAAATATTAAACACTGCTGAAAGGAGCGGAGGAATCAAATTTGAATAAGCCATTAATAATACAGCGAGTGCAATAAAAGATACAACAGAGTAAGTATTTTCCTCCCAGTTAAAGGAAGGCTATCTTTGATGCAGTTGTGGGGAGGCTCTTTTAATCTTTTGTAATTACGATTATTAATTCAGACCTAGGCTCTTGTCTTACAAGTCTCCGGCTCATCTTTCCAAGAGCTCAAGAGCAAAGCTTTCAAAGCCAAGCCACATTTAATAGAACCCAGGGTTTTATTTTGCCTGATACGTTAGTTATGACGTTTCAGGGAATCGGGGTACTTCATTTGCATACATATACATATTCCAAGACACATTTTCTTCACCTACTGCAGTCTAATACAAAGCTGCCCTGCATTTTGCAAGCATGTCTGGCAACATCAAAAGTTCCACATACTTTCAAAGTAGCTTTAAAATGCAACTTTGTGATTTTAAATAGACTTCTGGCATAATCCTTTCATCCTTGTTATTTTAAACAGATGTGCGTTGGCTTGTTTCTAATTCATTAGTCTTTTGCTACTATATAGTTTGTTAAATTTGCATTTTAACAGTGCTAACCTTTGACATGTTTCTATCTGCATTTCTCTTTGCTCGTATCTGCTGTAATACCACAAAGCGGTTGGAGTAGCAGTTCTAAGGGAACATAGAAAGTAATTAAACAAGAAAAGAGATCCAAAATATCATATTTCTCGTTCGCATGGCAACTGAAGAGACTATGCTGATTTGTCAGTGGATGAATGTTGTTTGTCTTGGTTGAACCAACTAGCAAAGTCAACTAGAATGTGGCGCATAAGGCACTAATAAACATATATAACAACATTCAAGGAGTCTGAGAGTTCTATGACATTATATATAACTCTACGTGGGGCTGCCTTTGAAGACAGTTCGGAAATTGCAATTAGTCCAGCGGGCGGCAGCCAGATTGCTAACGGGAGCTACATACAGGAGCATACCACTCCCTGTTGTGTCAGCTCCACTGGCTGCCGGTCCAATTCGGGCTCAATTCAAAGTGCTGGTTTTGACCTTTAAAGCTCTATACGGTTCTGGCCCAGCCTACTTGTCCGAACGCATCAGCCGCTATGTCCCACCTCGTAATCTAAGATCATCCGGAGAGGCCCTGCTCTCGCTCCGCCTACGTCTCAGATGAGGCTGGTGGGGACGAGGATAGGGCCTTCTCGGTGGTGGCACCCCGCCTGTGGAATGCGCTTCCTATGGATGTACGATCCACCACATCCCTCCTGGCCTTCAAGAAAAAAGTAAAATCCTGGCTGTGGGACCAGGCATTTGTACACCAGCACAAGGCAGCATTTTAGATTGGTTTTTAATGGAAGTGGGTGATTATGGCCAATGTTTTTATGGACTGAACATTGTTTTAATCCAGAGTGAATGAGTATGGTGCTAATGTAGTTGTATTTTAATGTATTTTAATGTATTTTAATTGTTGACGGGTTTTGGGGTTTTATATTGTGATTATGTGGGCATCGAATTGTGCCGTACTGTAAGCCGCTCTGAGTCCCCCCTTGGGGGTTGAGAAGAGCGGGGTAAAATCCCGAAATAAATAAATAAATAAATATATATATATATATATATATATTGCAAATAACAAAAACTGAATGCGCACACAGTACCATTCCCCAATAGAGGTTGAGAAGGTTTCAATAGACCACAAACAACATTTCAATAGTCCATAAGTCCCATGAATATAAAGGAAGTCCGGGTACAGTCCATAGAACGTTGTGGCAATTTGGTGTGCTGATGGTTCAGTTCAAAAAGTAAGCCGTTTTGCCCGTGAGTAATCCAAGTATCCAACAGAAATGTAAATCCATATGATGTGGCATCAATCCAGCACTAAAGAGGCTCAGCTCCGACATGAAAAGTCAAACCATCTACGGTGCAATCAAGTAGGACAACGAGGAGCCGGCACTCCAGGCTCCTATGGAAAATCCAGGATAACAGGAAGCCGACGGAGTGGGAATCCATTTTTTAGGGCCACTGAAATCCGTTTTGCTTTTGAAAGAAGCTTTATCAAGGCTTAATCCATAATATAACGTGTCCATTCATGATAATATAGCACCTCACCTGAAGAAGGGGAGGTTATGCTGCTGTGAGTCCCTTCGGAGAGAGGAGGTGGGATATAAATAAAGTGTTTATTATTATTATTGTGCTGTATTATTGTGAAGACATTTGCCCTTCCGCTTTGCTACTCTACTACTGAGTACGCGTGCCCAGAATGGAATACATCTCATGTAAATGTTACTATGTAACAGGGAAAACACCATATTTTCTCTTGGACATAGGGGTTCTGTGTGGGAAGTTTGGTCCAATTCTAGTTGGTGGAGTTCAGAATACTCTTTCATTGTAGGTTAATGATAAATCCCAGCAACTACAACTCCCAAATGCCAAGGTTGATTTTCCCCAAACTCCACTAGTATTCACCTTTGGGCATATTGAGGATTCGTGCCAAGTTGGTCCAGATCCATCATTGTTTGAGTTCACAGCGCTCTCTGGATGTAGGTGAACTACAACTCCAAAACTCAAGATCAATGCCCACCAAATCCTTCCAGTATTTTCTGCTGGTCATGAGAGTTCTGTGTGCCAAGATTGGTTCACTTCCCTCATTGGTGGATTTAAGAATACTCTTTGATTATCTCTCGACATTACTTCGCAAACGAAGATTCTTAGGAAGGACTCATCCCACGCTTTTTACAAGTGCTTTGATGACTTTAAAAGGCCAATCTGAGATAGGCAAGTGCGGTTGCAGAAAGCACAGCAGAAAGTCTCCTTGGGTGATGTTGTTTCCAAGTTGTGGTTCTTTCTGCGTTGTTGTTTCTCTTCGAGACTCATTTGGCGTGACTTCTCAAAAAGAGGCCGCAGCATTGTGGATAGTGCATCTCCATGCCTCCGATGTTAGGCCAGGGTGGACCATTGTTGGTGATCAATCTGGCCGAGTCTGAGATGTTGTTTCAGGGAGTCCTTATATCTCTTTTTGGAGGGCGCCTCTCTTGCGCTGACCCGTGGCGAGTTCACCATAGAGTAGTATCTTTGGGAGGCGGTGGTCCTCCATCCTAGAGACGTGCCCTGAACTGCGTGGCTGTGTTCTCAATAGCATGGCCTCAATGCTGGTGATCCCTGCTTGCTCAAGGACAGCAACATTCGTCACATAGTCAGTTCAGTGTATATTTAGGATTGTGCGAAGACAGCGCTGATGAAAGCATTCGAGGAGTCGTAGGTGTTGGCGATAGGTGACCCATGTTTCAGACCCATAGAGGAGAATAGACAGTACGATAGCTCTGTACACACTGATTTTAGTGCTTTGCCTCAGGTGCTTGTTGCTCCAGACTCTTTTGTGAAGCCTTCCAAATGCACTATATGCCTTTGCTAATCTGTGATCTATCTCTTTATCAATCTTGGCATCTGAAGAGATGATGCTTTCCAGGTAGGTGAACTGCTGAACGGACTTAAGCACAGATGTGCCTATGCTGATGTGGGGATGGTGGTGTTCTTCCTGTGGTGCGGGCTGGTAGAGGACTTCCATTTTCTTCAGGCTGACTTCCAGCCCAAACAGCTCTGCAGCTGTTGCAAAGCAGGATGTTAGGCGCTGCAGAGCTGCTTCTGAATGGGCGACAAGGGCAGCAGCAGCAGCAGCAAAAAGCAGCTCACGGACTAGATAGTTTAGAGTCTTAGTGCGAGACCTCAGACGGCTTAAGTTGAAGAAGCTACCATCAGTACGATAGCATATATATATGCCTTCTTCTTCTTCAAGGCCTGCGTAGCCCTTTGGAGCATCATGCTGAAGAAGATTGGTTCACTTCCCTCATTGGTGGATTTAAGAATACTCTTTGATTATAGGTTAACTATAAATCCCATGAAGACCTATTGAATAGACAAATGTGAAAAAGTATTACAGTTACACAAACCAAAGTTACACCAGTATAATATCAAAACTTATGGTCAGTAACTTCATTTGCCTTTCTAACTGAGTTTTGACTGTTGCCGTTGAATAACAATGTTGTGTAATAATGTATGGGTCAGTTTTGAGAATTTTCAAACTTTTGTTTTTGTTTACCTTTTTGTCTCTTTGCAATGCAAGAAGAAATACTTGATACTAGTCGACATCTAATATGGGCCATCACAAAGAATAATGGAAGCACCCACAGAACCATTAAATAAAATTTGATAATGGAATCAAGGTAACATCTGCTCATACTTTGAGAGAGCATTATGTTGTTAGCAGCTTATTTTTAAAGGCAATTACATAGTAACATTTAAATGAACAAAGAGTGGCAACCATTCTGCTAAGTCGGCACTTCGAACGGCATTCAGCTTTCAACCAAGTTCCTGCTAACACATCTGCAGTAATGATTAAATTTGTCATAACATTCTAAAAACAAGGGTTACATTTTGTTCTTCCATGTTGCTAATTGCTGTGAGCAGAGGAAAGAAGTGCTGACGGAGGGGAAAAGGTGTTCCAAGAGTGATGTCTAGAGACAAGCTGCAGCTCTTCGATTTTTGTTTTGTTGCTGTTTCTCATTCTGACAAAGACACTGTGGTCTAAATCCTGGTATTCACTCCAAATACAATGACACATGGGCTTCACTTTCACTAATGTCAAGATCTCTTTGACGTTGGGCAACCCTACGAATGGGAGACATCCCTATATCATGTTGGAGCATGTAAAAATCAGTTGGTGAATGTGTTAACTGGAAAATGCAAAACACGAAGCTGATTGGTTGGGCTATGCCCTAGAACAGGGGCCAGGAACCTTTTTGACTCAGAGAGCCATGAAAGCAAAATATTTGGAAATTTATTTCAGGAGAGCCATATTATTTATTTTTATATATATATATATATATATATATATATATATATATATATATATATTTTAAGACTGAAGTCAACTAAATGTGAGTATATACGTGCACATACTATGAGAAAAGGATTCCCCCAGCAGAATGATGGGACACTTCAGACCTGGCTCTGCAAAAGGCTTGCTCAGGACTCTGGGAAGGAAGAGATGACAGAAGAAAGGGGGAAAGAAAGAAAGAAAGAAAGAAAGAAAGAAAGAAAGAAAGAAAAGAAAAGAAAAGAAAGAAAGACAGATGAAATAAAGGAAGGAGGGGGAGGGGAAGAAAGAAAAGAAGACCGAACTATGGAAAAGGAAGAAAAGAAAAGCAGGAGAGAGACAAGGAGGGGGAAAGAAATAAGGAAATGGGAAGGGAGGAAAGGAAAGGTGGGGAAAAGAAAGGAAAGGGAGTGAGGAAAAAGTAAAATAATGAAGGGAAAAGAAGAAAAGAAAGAAGGGGAGAGAGAGAAGTGAAAAGAAAGGAAGGAGAAGGAAAGGAAGACTTGGGGGAAAGAATAGAAGAGGAAGGAAGGAAGGAAGGAAGGAAGGAAGGAAGGAAGGAAGGAAGGAAGGAAGGAAGCAAAGGAAGCAAAGAAGGAAGCAAAGAAGGAAGCAAGGAAGCGGGAGGGAGGCCCGGGCTGCTCTGGAGAGCCAGATGCAATCATGAAAAGAGCCACATCTGGCTCCCGAGCCATAGGTTCCCTATCCCTGCCCTAGAAGCTAACTGAGCCTGGGAGTTTTGGCAACAGTTACATTTTTAGGTTTTCTGTGCAAGACCCTGTCCAGAGTATAAGGGGAATCATGAAGAAGGTGCTGTATCTCAGAAAAAGAAGGACCTCCTTTGAGAATCTCATGGTCTGAGCAGTTTCCCATAGAGCAGTGGTTCTCAACTTGTGGGTTCCCAGAAATCCAAACAGCTGGTAAACTGTTTGGGATTTCTGGGAGTTGTGGGCCAAAACACCTGGAGACCCACAGGTTCAGAACCACTGCCATAGAAGAATATAGTATGAGAGATAGCCAAAGCTTTAATCATAAAGGATTTTATAGGAATTAACTGACATAGTGGCCATATGAACCAGTGGCCCGATTCCGAATAGGATATTTTCCTCTGTTCTACTTGCAAACTGCCCAGCTACTTTTCAAAAGAGGATTACTTTATTTCAACTAGAAGTACTTTGTAATTAGGAAACCACATGATGCCATTAAAATGGAAAGCAATTATTTATTGTTAAAAATAAACTCCCACCAAGTCACCTGGAAAGCTCCCTGTTTAATTCAAATCATGGTTTCCATTTCTAATTATTCTGGAGCAAGCAAACAAAGGGAAATGCTGCAAATGTGCACCTTGCATCTCTCATTATTCCTTTTTCAAAGTATTCCACCTTGATTTTCTTCAGTTGGTACAAAATAGTTGTATATCTCAATAGCTTATTGAAATTTGTTATAATGTTTAATCACCTTACAGTATGGGGAATATTATTGTGTGTTCGGTACGTTGAAATTTAAGAAAGGAAATATATTAGCTCTCTGGGGGGTATAATATTATTCCAAAGTAGTTGTTTATCAAACATATGTAATTTGGCCAACCTCACTTTGATGTGAATACACAATGAAGTTATATTTGAAGGAATGTGTTTCAGAGACCTTTTTTGGTTTTTTAAAGTTCCGTTTCTTAAATGTTAAAGAATGCTCAAACTATTGTACAGTGGCACTTATTTCTCATGGCAGTAACTCGTGGCAAATTTTGACTGAATTATGAGGCCATTAAAGAACTCCAGGAACACTAAGGCAGTCTTTCTCAACCAGTGTGCCGTGGCACACTAGTGTGCCATGATGGACCTCCTGCTGTGCCGCGAGAAAAGCTCTCTGCCCCCTTCCTCCCCCTCCTGCCGAACTCCTGCTGCTTGGTGGAGGAGGAAGGGCCGGCAGTGGCGAAGAAAAAGAAGAAGGGACTGGGGCGCCGCCTGCTTCGGCCGCTTCCCAGCCAGCCTCCAATCCGCCATGACTCCCACCATGACTCTCGCCCCGCGCTCGCTGAAGCCGCGTGGGAGGAAGAGCCCTGCCCACTGAAGCCCATCCACTGCTCATGCTCCTCCTCTGTGGGAGAGCTGAAGCTGGGGGAGGGGGCAGGGCATGGCGCTGACCTGTAGGAGAGCTGAAGCTGGGAGGAGGGGCGGGCATGGCGCGGCCTGGCTCTGCCCCCTCCTGGCTTCGGCACTCCCAGCAGCTGCTCCAGCCTTGAGGGGACAGTGCCAAGCCAGCATTGTGCTGGCTCTGCCACCGTTGGCTTGGCACTGCCCCCCAAGGCTGGAGCAGCTGCTGGGAGAGGTGAAGCCGGGGTAGGGGCGGGGCATGGCGCAGCCTGGCTCCGCCCTCCCGGCTTCGCACTCCCAGCAGCTGCTCCCAGCAGGCCACCATCCCCCAGCCGTTCTTTACTGTGTTAGAGTGTCATTTTGTGTCATTTTGGTTGGTAGTGTGCCCCAGGATTTTTTTAATGTTAAAAGTGTGCCGTGGCTCAAAAAAGGTTGGGAAACACTGCACTAAGGAATGTGGAAGGAACAACAAGGGACACTGAGAGATGAGGAGTGTGTCAGCTCCCCCTGGTGGCCAGAGTTTGCCTCTGTTAGTCTATATCACTGATTCTCAAAGTGGGCGATACCACCCCCTTGTGGGCGGTGAGGCGATCCAAGGGGGCGGTGGAAGGCTCAGGGGAATTTGGGGGCGGTGAACAATTGGCCATTTAGGAGAGGTCACGAGGCCTTCTTCTTTGGCCCCGCCCCCTTCACTTTGACCTGCATATTAGATATTTGGATTATTTATTTATTTATTTATTCGTACTTGTTCACCGCCCCTCCCAATGGCTCGGGGCGGCTCACAACATATCCAAAACCACAGTAAGAACATAGCATATCCCTAAAACCACAGCAAAAAACACAGCTAAAAAGTTAAAATCACAATTAAAACAACAGATAAAATCACAATAGGCCACATATTCGGGCACGTGCGGCAGCAGCACATGATACAAGATGGTGACAAGAAAAACTGCAATTTATCCAACACCGAAAGCCTGCTGAAACAACAGGGTTTTGCAGGCTTTCCTGAATGGAAGGAGGCTCTGGATGGTGCGAACGTCAGCGGGCAATGCGTTCCAAAATATTGGAGCTGCGATCGAGAAAGCCCAGCAACGAGTTGCAGTTAGACGATAGGTCTTAGCGCTAGGAACGACCAGGAGGTTTTGCTCGTCAGAGCGCAGAGATCTAATGGGGTGATATGGGATGAGGCGGTCCCGCAGGTACACTGGCCCCAGACCATGTAAGGCCTTAAAAGTCAAGACTAACACTTTGAAGGTAATCTGGCATTCTACTGGAAGCCAGTGCAGTTCGCGCAGAATTGGTGTGATGTGACAGCTTACTGAGACCCCCGCAAGGAGTCGAGCTACAGCGTTCTGCACCAGCTTAAGTTTCCGGATCACTGACAAAGGAAGGCCAATGTACAGAGCATTACAGTAGTCCAGTCTCGAGATGACTGTGGCTTGGACCACTGTGGCCAAGTCGCGGTGGGACAAGTAGGGGGCCAGCTTCCTCACCTGGCAAAGATGGAAAAACGCCACTCTGCTGATGGTGGAGACATGAGCCTCCATCGACATCAGGGGGTCCAAAGTTACCCCTAGGCTCTTAACAGAAGATGACAGACATAATGTCATGCCGTCCAGGGTTGGAAGCTGGACATCCCCACCGCCCGGGCGACCAAGCCACAGAATCTCCGTCTTAGCCGGATTCACCCTCAACCTACTGGCTTGCAGCCATCCAGTAACGGCCTCAAGGCAGCGATGGAAATTATCAGGTACGGGTTCGGGCCTGCCATTCATCCTCAGGATAAGCTGGGTGTCATCAGTGTACCGATGACACCCAAGCCAGAAGCTATGCACCAGCTGGGCAAGTGGTCACATGTAGATGTTAAATAACAGAGGGGAGAGAATTGCCCCTTGGGGGACCCCGCAATGAAGCGGGGAGCCCCTGGAGATTAGAATTCGTAAGAGTAGCAAAATTATTTATGAAGTAACAACAAAAATATGGTTGGGGGTCACCACAACATGAGGAACCTTATTTAGGGGTCATAGCATTAGAAAGGTTGAGAACCACTGCATTAATACATATATCTTTCTGTTTAATTGCTTTTAAAATAAAATAATAATAATTTCTAGGGGGGGGGTGAGTAAATATTTTTATGGAAAGGGGGCGGTAGGCCAAAAAAGTTTGGTCTATACGTTGTGTATGTGAAAAACAGCAGGAATTGTCTGCTAGTACGTGTACCTGTAATCCGCTCTGAGTCCCCTGAGAAGAGCAGAATATAAATAAAGTAAATAAATAACTCTAAAACTCAAGGTCAATGCCCACCAAACCCTTCCATTATTTTCTGTCGGTCATGGAAGTTCTTCATGCCAAGTTTGGTTCAATTCCATCATTGGTGGAGCTCAGAATGATCTTTGGTTGTAGGTGAACTATAAATCCCAGCAACTACAACTCCCAAATGACAAAAATCCCCCCACAACCCCACTAGTATTCAAATATGGGCATATTGGGTATTTGTGCCAAACTTGGTCCGGTGAATGAAAATACACCCTGCAAGTCAGATTTTTACATTATGATTCATAACAATAGCAAAATGTCAGTTATGAAGTAGCAACGAAAATAATGTTATGGTTGGGGGTCACCACAACATGAGGAACTGTATCAAGGGGTTGCAACATTAGGAAGGTTGAGGAACAATGTTCTAAAGTTTCAAACCCAGTTCTGCTCCTGAGATTTTGAGCCTCTCTCTTGTGATGTGTTTGAGAAATGCCGCCGGGAAAATGTTTAGTCCTGATGAGTATTTCCCTTTCAGTTGTTGTTCTGGGGAACTGTGATATTAAAAGCAGGAAAGAAACCAACTACCAAAGGGAGCCACATCCCTGTAGCTTGTTCAGAGGCAGATTTCTTATCAAAGAGAGATATTGATCTGAGATACAGTAGCCTTTTCTTAATTAGATTTTTCTTTTATCTACCCATGACCTGCCAAAGCATTCCTTTAAGGAATCCGAAGGGGAGGGAAAGATTAAAAGGGAGGGGGGACAGGCCACAGCAGGTACATGTTTTATCGAGTTCATTATTTCTTCTTAATTAGATTTTGGTTTGGTTTGGTTTTAAACCCTATTATTGTTTTTCATTTATGCCAGCCTCATATAAACACACATATCTTCGGGTATCTATATCGGTGAGATGGGATCAGAGCACATAACAGTGCCTGCGGTTGGATCTCCACACACACACAACTTGGCAACTCTCAATTCCCAGGAGCGCCGATGCTTCTCTGCATTGGCGACGGAGGGCAGGAGAGGCATTTCAGATAAATAAGAAGCTGCGTATCAAATGGGGAAGACAAATGAGGTCTTCGTCCATTCAGTGGTCTTCTTTTCCTTCCCTTTGATTTAAGTTATAGACAAGATAGACACTTTATGTTTGCTTGAGTTGTGTCCTCCCTTTTCACTTAGCCAATGGACAGCCTGCTGTATGCCAGCCTATTCAGCCTGTGATTGTGTCTGATGTTCATGATGGGAATAGGGATGATGTTGCCGATGGTGGCCGTGGGTCTGTTGGCAATGGGGATGAGGATTCGCAAGGCCACATTCCTGGGAGAAGCCCTTCACAGTCTTTCTCAGAGAAACTGTACATTGTTAAACAATTTTGTAGATGAAACGAAGTTTGCATAAATGAAAAATAATAATAGGGGTTTTTTATTAATAATTTTGAATACATTTTCTTAAGTACATTGATTCTCTTAAGTTGCATACATACATCAATACATTCCATACTTTTGTATTTCACACTTAATTCATTACATTTTATTTATTTATGCTTCTGCTATACCGCCTCTCAGCCCGAAGGCGACTCGAGGTGGTGAACAAGCACCAGCAAGTGCCCACATACAACACATCATAATAAGATAAAAATAATCATATAAAACCATATAAATTAACAATTAAAACTACAAAATAGAAATCTCAGCTCCACAATCTTAAAATCGGTTTCCATTTCGTCGTCATACTAATCCTTTGATCTTGATTAATTACAGTTCATCTGTGAATGCTTGCTTGAACAGCCAAGTCTTGACTTTCTTACAAAATGTCAGGAGGGAGGGGGCCAATCTGATGTCACTAGGAAGGGAGTTCCAAAGTCGAGGAACCACCACTGAGAAGGCCCTGTCACTAGGGTGGGACCGAGGGGCCTCTCCGGAGTTCCAAAGGGAGAGATAAGTTCGGACAAGTAAGTTGGACCAGAACCGTTTAGAGCTTTAAAGGCCAAAACCAGCACTTTGAATTGTACCCGGTAGCAAGCTGGTAGCTGGTGGAGCTGGCACAACAGGGGAGTTGTACGCTCCCTGAGTGCCGCTCCTGTTATCAACCTGGCTGCTGTCCGTTGAACCAATTGAAGCTTCCGAGCAGTCTTCAAAGGCAGCCCCACTGTTGGCGTGATAGAGAGTGGTGCAGTAATCTATACGGGGATGTAACCAGAGCATGGACTACCGTGACCAAGACCCAGAATACCGCTGGTGAATTGTGTGAATGCTCCCCAGTGGTCACCACCAAAACCAGTCAAATTCCCACGGTGAGCAACGGTCCAGTGTTACGAGGCCAACAATGGGGCCCTTTGTTTCATTTGTTCTCAACCGGTCAGAATTGTGATGATGCTCCAATGTACCTGGTTGTATAAAGGGGATAAGATTGTGGAAAGGGAAGCTTTAAGGCCCATACGGGGATGGGTCTTTTAGCTGGCGCCTGGGAGGGAGGATATTGATTTTGTGGTAGCCCCATTGAGGGGCATTTGTTGGGGATGCCATGGTTGAGCCAGTGAATGCCCTTAATAAAAAGGTCACCTGTAGAGTATTGGGATTATGCAGATGTGTTTAATCTGGTCTTAAGGGTCTTCTCCCTTCGCAATGTACAGTGCAGCTGTTTACCTAAGCGATATATGCAAGTTTTAATTGTGAATGCCTCACAGGTTGCGGTTGTGTGATTATAGAGGTTGAATGCTGTCAGTACTACCAATTGTTATCCTTGCTGGACCACTGAGAAGGCCCTGTCTCTCGTCCCCCAGGCGTGCCTGCAAAGCAGGCGGGACCGAGAGCAGGGCCTCTCTGGATGATCTTAAGCATCTTGATGGTTCATAGGGAGAGATACGTTCGGACAAGTAAGTTGGACCAGAACCGTAGAGCTTTAAAGGCCAAAACCAGCACTTTGAATTGTACCCGGTAGCAAGCTGGTAGCTGGTGGAGATGGCACAACAGGGGAGTTGTACGCTCCCTGAGTACCGCTCCTGTTATCAACCTGGTTGCTGTCCGTTGAACCAATTGAAGCTTCCGAGCAGTCTTCAAAGGCAGCCCCACATAGAGAGTGTTGCAGTAATCTATACGGGATGTAACCAGAGCATGGACTACCGTGACCAAGATGGGGTTCCAGGCTCAGCGATGAATCCAGGATCACACCCAGACTGCAAAGCTGCGTCTTCAGGGGGAGTGTTACCCTGTCCAACACAGGCTATAACCCTATGCCGTGTTCGGCCTTTCGACTGACCAGGAGTGCCTCTGTCTTGTCTGGATTCAATTTCAATTTGTTCGTCCTCATCCAGTCCGACACAGCAGCCAAGCACCGGTTCAGGACCAACACAGCCTCCTTAGTAGTAGGTGGAAAGGAGTGACAGAGTTGGACGTCATCTGTGTACAGATAACACCGCACCCCAAAACTCCGGATGACCTCTCCCAGGGGGTTCGTGTAGATGTTAAACAACATGGGAGATAGTATTGAAGCCTGAGGAACCCCACAAGAGAATGGTTGAGGGTTCTGTGATTGGCCCTCCAGAAAGGACCGGAGCCACTGCAAGACAGTACCTCAAGGCCCATTTCCGCGAGGCGTCCCAGAAGGATACCGTGGTCAACGGTATCGAAGGCCGCTGAGAGGTCCAGCAGAACTAACAAGGACACACTCCCTCTGTCCAGCTCCCAGCGTAGATCATCCACTAAGGCGACCAAGGCTGTCTCGGTACCATGTCCTGGCCTAAAACCAGACTGCGCCAGATTCTTGTGTCTTTCAAGAATACCTGGAGTTGTGAGGCCACCACATATATAGATGCATATATATATTTTATCTTATATTCACCTCTGTGTGCTGCCCCCCCCCTTCCGAGCCACTTCAATTAGCATTCTCCTTCAAAAATCTCATTTCTTCTTGTGGAGGTAACTTCTCATCTACTTCTTTTAAACCATTCTCGATAAATTTACCCCAGACCTCATCAAAGTCATTTACTTTCCGTACCCCCTTTCTAACTTTTAACCTACATGTCAATTTATCATTTATTGCTAATTTCCATAGTTCTTTATACCATTCTTCAATTTGTATGTTCCTCTCATCTTTCCATTTCCTTGCTATCAACAACCTTGCTGCAGTTAACATATTATTTATTGCATCCTTCTCTGCTTTCCCTATATTCTTCACATTATATAATGACAATGCAATACTTGCACTTTTTTCCATCTTCATATCCATCATTACTTCTATTTCTCTTAATACCTTCCCCCAGAATTCATTTACATATTTGCATTCCCACCACATAAATATGTACCCACCTCTTGTCAACCTCTCCAACAGTTTTTTTTAAAACATTTTTATTAATATTTCCTATTTTTACTGGTGTTATGTACCATTTCCATACCAATTAATAAAGGTTTTCTTTAACCCTTATCGATAAGTTCCTTAAATGTCTTTAATTCCATAACTGTATCCAATCCACTAGAGCAGTGATTTTCAACCTTTTTTGAGCCGCGGCACATTTTTTTACATTTACAAAATCCTGGGGCACACCACCAACCAAAATGACACAAAATGACACTGTCATTTTACTAACTATCACATTTTACTACTCATTTTACTAACTATCACCCTCCCCTCTCGTGACGCCGCTGATTCTGTGACGCCACTGCTTCCGGAGGCCCACGCGCAGGAGGCCCGTCATCGTCCTGTGGGGGAGGTATGCGCTGAGTGGCTGTAGCGCACGCGGGCTCGGCTGAGCAGGATGAATAGGAATTGAGCACACAGGGTGGTTCCGAGCTTCGGAACAAACTGCGGCGGAGGCTCGTATCGGTCGCCACCCCCAGCTCTCCTTCCCGAAGGGGTTCAGCCCCCCCCCCCGAGTTCCTCCCCCCCCCCCCCCGCTCATCCCTTTGGCTTCCCTGCTGTCGCCTTGGGGCCAGATTGGGAAGGAACCAAGCTGGGCTGTGGAGCTGCGCATCCCGGCCTCTGCCCTGCTCTGCTCTGCAGCAAACCCAGAGCCCAGCCAGGAGAGGCCAGGAGATGAAGGGTTGCTCCCCTTCCCCGGCGCGGAGGTGCTAGAGGGCAGAAAGCCTCGCCTCGAGAGTCTGGGAGCGGGGTTGGACAGGGGCAGCTCCTATGGACTCCTTCTCCCTCTCCTCCTCCTTGCTGCCAGAGGCGAGGAGGGCAAAAGAGTGCCCAGGAGCCAGGAAGCAGGAGGAGCCGCAGCCCGGCCAGGTAGCCCTTGGCACGAAGAGGGAGGGAAGGAAGGAAGGGAAGGAGAGAGAGGAGGGAGGGAGGAAAGTTCTGGATGCCGAGGGCTCTCCCTGACTGCAGCCAGGCTGGCTGGCAGTGCTGCTTCGGCCAGGAAAGCCTCATTTCCGCTGCCTGAAGTTCCCTGCTAGGCTCTCTCTCTCTCTCTCTCTCTCTCTCTCTCTCTCCAGTGTAATTTCCCACGGCACACCTGATGATCTCTTACGGCACACTAGTGTTCCACGGCACACTGGTTGAAAATCACTGCACTAGGGTTTAAAAACAAAACAAAACCAAAATCTAATTAAGAAGAAATAATGAACCATCAAAAAGGAAGGTGTCACTATCTCAGCCAGCTACATGGAGAGTTTTGAACGGTTTCAGATTTGGAAATATAGGTAAGGGATGCTCAGCCCAACTTGCATGATCATTTATTACTATATAGAACCATACGAGTGTTACTACATCATGAATTGCGGTGATAACTGTGGTGGAATATTTAAAAAAAACATGTGTAGTTCACATTTGATCAGCCCACACACTGCCTTGCCAGGGAAAGAAAATATGCAACACAGATGAACAATAAAGAACAAGTCGTTTACTCTTCTTAATTCAAAACAACATATGTACAATATGATCAGTTGTATCAACTCACTAAATGTCCTTTCAGAGAGATTTAAAATCAGTCTGTGTCTCTCTGCTTCTCTCTTCAAACTGTCTCTCTCTGCACCTGCATAACTCAAGCCTGAACACAAATACAACAGTATTTTTTATTCATTTACTATATTTATATACCGTCCCTCTCAGCCCGCAGGCGACTCGCAGCAGTTTACAATTGGTACCAAGCCCATACAATACAATTTCAATACAATAAAAACAATTGGATGATAAAACTATAGCAAAATCAATAAAAAAAACATGTAACATTAGGGTCTCCTTGTTAGAAACATTGTTCAATCACATCGTCCAACCATTCCATTTTCCTATGTCTGTTACACTGTATTTGCAAATGCCTGCTCAAAAAGCCAAGTCTTGACTCTCTTCCAAAATGTTAAAAGGGAAGGGACCGATGTGATATCTTTAGGGAGGGTGTTCCATAGCTGAGGGGCCACCACTGAGAAGGCCCTGTCTCTCATCCCCACCAGTCGTATTTGTGACAAAGGCAGGACCGAGAGCAGGGCCTCCCCAGATGATCTTAAGGTCCCACAAGGTTCATAAGGGGAGATGCGTTTGGACAGGTAAGTTATAGGCTAAAGCCAGCTCTTTGAATTGTGCACGGTAGCAGACTGGCAGCCAGTGCAGCTGATGCAACAGAGGAGTTGTATGCTCCCTGAGCGCCGCTCCTGTTAACAAACTGGCTGCTGTCCGTTGGACAATTTAAAGCTTCTAGACAGTCTTCAAAGCTAACCCCACATAGAGAGCATTGCAGTAGTGTATACCAGTGTTTCCCACCAACCAAAATGACACAAAATGACACTCTAACACAGTAAAGAACGGCTTGGGGGATGGTGGCCTGCTGGGAGCAGCTCCTGGGAATGCTGAAGCCGGGGGAGGGGGAGGAGCCAGGCTGTGCGATGCCCCGCCCCCTCCTCCTAGCTTCAGCTCTCACTCAGCTTCTCCAGCCTTGAGGGGGCAGTGCCAAGCCAGCAGTGGCAGAGCCAGCACAATGCTGGGTTGGCACTGCCCGCTCAAGACTGGAGAAGCTATGGGAGAGCTGAAGCCGGGTGGAAGGGGCAGACACAGGCCGCACCATGCCCCACCCCCTCCCCCCAGCTTCAGCTCTCCCACAGCTTCTCCAGCCTTGAGGGGCAGTGCCAAGTCAGCGGTGGCAGAGCCAGCACAATGCTGGCTTGGCACTGTCCCCTCAAGGCTGGGGAAGCTGTGGGAGAGCTGAAGCCGGGGGAGGGGGCGGAGCCAGGCCGCACCATGCCCTGCCCCCTCCCCCAGCTTCAGTTCTCCCACAGCTTCTCCAGCCTAGAGGGGGCAGTGCGAGTGAGGGGCGGGAGTCATGGCCCCCATCCCCGGCGCCGCTCTCCACCATGACTCCTGCCCCTCGCTCACTGAAGGAGGAGGAGCATGAGCGGTGGACGGGCTTCAGTGGGTCATCATGGCAGATTGGAGGCTGGCTGGGGAAAGGCCGACGGAGGCGGCGCCCCAGCCCCTTCTTCTTTTTCTTCGCTGCCACCCGGCCCTTCCTCCTCCTCCCCCAAGCAGCAGGAGTTCGGCAGGAGGGGGGGAAGGAAGGGGAACAGAGAGCTTTTTTCACGGCACAGCAGGAGGTCCGTCACAGTGCCGCGTCACAGCGGTTGGGAAACACTGGTGTATATGATATGTAACCAGGCCATGGACTACCGTGGCCAAGTCAGACTTCCTAAGGTACGGGCGCAAGTGGCGCACAAGCTTTAACTGTGCAAATGCTCCCCTAGTCACCGCCAAAACTTGGGGTTCCAAGCTCAGCGATGAATCCAGGATCACACCCAGAATGCGAACCATTGTCTTCAAAAGTTCTAGGCTCAGCCATCACCCTGGACATTGCCCAACCAATCAGCTTCATGCATCTTATTTTACAGTTGGCACATACACACTCACTGATTGCTGGGATTGCCAGGGCAGAAGAGAAGATGCTCCTTCGGGAATAGGAAACCACTGAGAATAGTTGCAGAATTCCTTCTATAGAAATATTTCATATCGTTCAATAAGACATTGATGAATATCGGAAAAAAGGACCAAAGTGTTAGTTTATTTCAGATATCCATATTTCTGATTAACTGCTACTTTTTGTAAGCACTTCATATGATTCATAAGCCAGTCTAATTAATTGAAAGCAAGAAGGCTTCACTTTTAAGAGGGTCTGTCATTCAACAATGTGTCAAAAATGACTTTTCATTAGCCAGCAAGTGGTTTTAAGCTAAATACATGGCTATTACCCAATTATTAAAAGGGCCAGAGGAGGGATTGATACGTTGGAAATGTCTTCGGAGACAGCACAAAATATAACCTTAAATCATCAGCCAGTAATTACAGGAAGGGATTCCACTGTGAAAATACTTCCCTCCTGGCTCTACAAGTTGAATGTGTTGGATTAGAAATGCAAATCCTGACTTGATTCGTCCTCATGTGGTAAATGGGAATAGTTCAGTTTAGTCTGTTTTCCTTCAAGCCAATAGCAAGGATTACTAGGCTCCTTAGGTTCCACACTTTCCATACCAATTTAGAACACACATACACGCATACCCCATATGTCTACCTGATGGCAGAGGAGGAATTGTTGGTGGTACTTACTTACTCATTCTACGCACCGTGAGCCCCGGACTGGACCCATCTCCCTGTCGGAGAACCCAAGGGAACCGGGACACTAGGGCCGGAGCTCTGGTTGGCTCACTGGTAGGTGGGCCCCCAGAAGCAAGGACTCTAAGACCCGTAGGACGTTCCCATCCAGGACGTTTTGGAGCGCCCGGCTATAGGTCGGCACAGCTCCATAGGACCCGGCAGACCATCGCGAGGGTCAACCTGGACACTGCGCACGGGTCGGGACCTTAAAGACGGACCCCCATGGGGAGACGTCGGCCCTGCTCCCTGCTTGCGCTTCAGTGCCAGCGATCCTACTGCCCCTCCCGCCTTCCTTCTTTTGATGGCGGGGTGGTGTTCCAGTAGGCATCGCTGCTGACCTCTTCCCCCCCCCTCCCTTTCCCTATCCTTGTGTTTTTCCCCATGTCTTTTGTATTGTCCTGTTTGTGCCGCCAATGGGCACACAATCCTATGTAAACCACTTAGAGCCTTCGGGATGAAGCGGTATACAAATGTGAATTTAATAATAATAATAATAATACTCACTTAGGCGATCCCTCGTAGCCCAAGGATGATGGTCCTCCAAGTGTAGTGTCTTGGCAGTGAATCCGCAGGTGGATGTGGAGCACTATTTGCCACCCTGAGTCACCTTCGGGCTGATATGGGTGGGGTATAAATGATGTAAATCTATCTATCTATCTATGTATATAATAAAAGTCAGTGTTTGCGGAGGGGTGTGTGGAGGAAAGTGGATCATGGGGGCAGCGTTTTGATTGGTTGCCACTGAGTGATTATTTATTTATTTATTTATTTATTTATTTATTGGTTGCCACTGAGGGATTATTTGCATAAAGGACTCTGATTGGCCAGCCTCCCAACATTCCAACACTCCTAGGCAGCACAGAGAGGAAAGGAAAGGGCCTGAGGCAGGCATAAATGACTGGAGTTGAAGTTACCCAGTTGACAGTTTTTTCCGATGGAAATTGAATGCTCAATACGTTCACCCAAAAAACTTCACAAAAAACACTGTAATCCCTACAAATCACAGACTAGGCCCAAAAATGTCAGTAAGGCTTCGTTAACTTGATTTTCCCAACTAGCCCTCACTTAATGGGGTACTGTTTAAGGCAGTGTTTCCCAAGAAAAACACTGGTTTAAGGCATGAATTGACAGTAAGCCTTCATTACCTTGATTTTCCCGACTAGGCCTCAGCTCATGGGACATTGTGTATGGCCTGAATTGACAGTAACCAACCTTGCCACACAGAGGCCCTATGACTCACGTTACATTCCACTGCAGTTTGGAGGAGGGTGGATCATGGATGATGGGACTTGAAGTACCTCCATGGATTAGGGGATTTGTAGTACTTTCAAACCCTTCATTCCTCACAGACCACAGCAGCCCTGAACAAAGACCGATAAAGACAAAACTTGGGACACAATGCTCCCATGACCCACACTCCATCCTACTGCAGTTTAGAGGAGGGCAGACCATGGATGATGGGATTTCAAGTACCTCCACTCACTTCCCAAGCCCGAGACCCTCATCCAGTGACTGATCACTCCATCCAAAGCCCCCATGATCCACTTTACATCCTGGTGCAGTTTGGAGGAGGGTGGGCCACGGATTATGGGACTTGAAGTACCTACACTCACTTCACAAGACTGCTGCCAACCTCATCCAAAGACTGATCAAGACCAAACTCGGCACACAGAGCCCCCATGACTCATTCTACATCCTGGTGCAGTATCGAGGAGGATGGACCACGGATGATGGGACTTGAAGTACCTCCACTCACTTCTCAAGACTGCTGCAAGCCTCATCTAATAACTGAGCAAGACCAAATTTGGGACACAGAACCCCCATGACCCACTCTACATCCTGGTGCAGTTGGGAGGAGGACGGACGATGGGACTCCCAGCACCTTCCCTCACTTCCCAAGACCACTGCAGGCCACATAAACAACTGATAAAAACCAACCTCGGCACAAAAGGCCTTTCTCAAATAACCCGGGCAGTGCCGGGTCCCCACGCTAGTAAATAAATAAATATTCTTGATCTGCATGTTCTCCTGCAGTAAGGACATTGGTTTCCATGTGGAAGGCACTCCTGGTGGTCCAAGTCAGGGTTGACTTGACGCCCCTTCCTCTTGGCACATTTCTCCCTTTCACCCTCCATTTGTGCCTCTTTGAATTCCGCAGCACTGCTGGTCACAGCTGACCTCCAGTTAGAGCACTCAAGGGTCGCTCCCAGTTCTCGGTGTCTATGACACAGTTCTTAAGGTTAGCTTTAAGCCCATCTTTAAATCTCTTTTCATGTCCACCAACATTACAGTTCCCGTTCTTGAGTTGGGAGTATAGTAACTGCTTTGGGAGATGTTGATCGGGCATTCGGACAACGGGGGCCAGTCCAGCAGAGTTGATGGCAGAGGAGCATCACTTCAGTGCTGGTGGTCTTTGCTTCTTCCAGCACGCTGACATTTGTCACCTGACTTCCTAAGAGATTTGCAGGATTTTTCAGAAGCAACGCAGATGGGATTGTTCCAGGAGTTGAGTGTGATGTCTGCAAAAGAGTTCAGATATTATTTTGGGCTTTTTTTTTTCACTCCCTCATTTCTCCTAGGCCAGTGCTGTCCAACTTCTGGCGGGTCCCGGGCCGGATAAGAGGTCACTGATGACCTGTGGAGCCACTCGGCCCCGCCCCCAGGCCCCACCCCCAGGCCCCGCCCCCAGCCCAGGCCCCGCCCCCTCCTAAAGCCGCCTAAAAAGGAGGAGTAGGTGGCGCCAACGGCAGCGCGTCACAGGCCTGGCGTGACGCGCTGCCCCTGGCACCGCCTACTCCTTTTCGGCGCCCCCCCCTTCCTAGGCCGGGGAGCCGAAAGGAGTAGGCGGTGCCAAGGGGCAGCGCGTCACGCCAGGCCTGTGACGCTGCCGTTGGCGCCGCCTTCTGCCCTTTTTCGGCGGCCCTGCCCTAGGAAGGGAGGGGGGCGCCAAAAAAGGGCAGAAGGCGGCGCCAACAGCAGCTCATCACAGGCCTGGCATGACGCGCTGCCCCTTGGCACCGCCTACTCCTCCTTTTCGGCACCCTCCCTTCCTAGGCCGGGGAGCCGCCGAAAGGAGGAGTAGGCGGTGTTAAGGGCAGCGCCACACGCCAGGCCTGTGACGCGCTACCGTTGGCGCCGCCTTCTGCCCCTTTTTTGCACCCCCTTTCCTAGGTAGGGAGGGCGCGCAAAAGAAGGAGCTAGCTCTCTTCCTCCTCCCTGCCCCGCCCCCCCCCCCCCCCGGCCGCCATTTTAAAAAAAATCGATTAAAAAAAATTTTTTAAATGGCGGCTGAGGGCATAGGTGGGGCCGTGTCCAACAGGCTACGGGGCTGGATCCGGCCCCGGGGCCGCCAGTTGGACAGCCCTGTCCTAGGCCAATACAGGACAGAGTCCCTGAGATCTTTGTTGTGGTGCGTACTGGCAAAAAAACAACCCCTTTCCAAAAACATCTCCAATTTAGTGAGGGCAACACGATATATAGGGCACTACAAGTATGGCAATGTCATGATTTTTCCAAAGCTGAGAAGATATTTCTGGATATAGGTGGGAAGTGACTCCAGGCTAAGAAATAATAAGCGGTAATGTCAGTGGCCTGGAATTCTATGTAAGAAGTGGGTTTAAGATGCTTTATAAACACAAAACCCAACTTACTGTTTGTGATTTCATTTCTTAATGTTCTATTGGGAAAAGGACACCTTGTAAGCTGTCACTGGTACTTCAAGGAACTGGTGCTTCACCTGATTAATTTTGACATGTTGACCAATAATGAAGAGGTAAAGGTACATTTTCGCAGGGAAGGCTATGAGTGATGAGAAAGCTCTCAGTTGTGTGATAGATAGATAGATAGATAGATAGATAGATAGATAGATAGATGATTGATAGATAGATAGATGATAGATAGATAGATAGATAGATAGATGATAGATAGATAGAGTTAGTACGCATCTCACTGCTTTCATGACTGGAAGAGATGAGGGACAATCGCCTTTGTTAAAGCCAGAAGATTAATTTCTCAGCTCCCCCAATGAAAGGTACAAGGGGGTTTCATTAAATATTTCCCCTGATCCACATCTATTGATCACAGAATGCTGAAACTGCACATGTGTAATGATATATGTCTCTATTGCAGGGCTGCCCAGGAAGTCGATCGCGATCGAGCATTCGATCCCGGGACCGAAGGAGGTCGATCCCAGCTGGATGGGGCGCTTCTCAGAGGGGGCGGAGCCAGGCCACGCCAAGCCCCGCCCCCTCCCCTGGGTTCGGCACCCCCAGCAGCTTCTCCAGGCTTGAGGATGGCAATGCCAAGCCAGTGGTGGCATAGCTAGCACAAGGCTGGCTTGGCTTGGCATTGCCATCCTCAAGCCTGGAGAAGCTGCTGGGAGCTCCAAAGCCAGAGAGGAGGGGACAGGGCTTGGTGCGGCCTGGCTCCGCCCCCTCTAGCTTCCGCTCTACCAGCAACATCTTAGACACTCCCAGCTTGAAATCGTATCGACAGCAACTCGATGAAGGGCTTTTTCCATCATTGGCCCAGCATTATGGAATGCTTTGCTACCCGAGACTCGGGCTCTGCGAAATTTGGACACTTTTTGCAGAGCCTATAAGACCCATCTGTTCAGGCAAGCCTTTGAGTGATATTGAAATTTTAATCTGCACTGTTTTATTATGTATTGTTTTATGCCAAATTTCTCTGTAAACCGCCCTGAGCCGCCGGGAGTGGTGGTGTAGAAATCGAAGAAATAAATAAATAAATAAATAAATAAATAAATAAATTCTTGCAAGTATTCTCTTTTAGTCAATTTCCCCAATCAATGTCCCCCAGAACAACCTAACACTGAACTCTTAGGACATCCTTATCTGTGTTAATATCTAGTACAACATTATAACTCTCATAGTACAATATCTGTATAGATTGGGGAATGCATTACAAAATACCAGTCATAATATCAATCAAAAAATTCAACAAACATTAGGAAGTCAGTGAACATCGCAATCTAAAGTCTTTATATTAGTAGCCCAAGGTGAAGTACCTTCGAAAGCGTCTTGGCGGTAAAGGTGGGGCAAGTAGGCTGTAGTAAACAAATCACGGAAGTCTCAAGTCTTGGGAAGTCAGACTTGGCCACGGTGGTCCACGCTCTAGTTACATCCCGTATAGACTACTGCAACGCTCTCTATGTGGGGTTGCCTATGAAGACTGCCTGGAAGCTGCAATTAGTCTAGCGCGCAGCAGCCAGACTACTAATGGGAGCGGGGTACAGGGAGCACACAACTCCCCTGTTGCTCCAGCTCCACTGGCTGCCAATTAGCTTCCGAGCACAATTCAAAGTGCTGGTGTTGACCTACAAAATCCTATATGGTTCCGGCCCAGTTTATCTGTCCGAACGTATTCTCCCCTATGAACCATCAAGAGTGCTAAGATTGCCTGGAGAGGCCCTGCTCTTGGTCCCACCACCTTCGCAGGTGCGTCTGGTGGGGACGAGGGACAGGGCCTTCTCTGTGGTGGCCCCCCGGCTGTGCAATACCCTCCCAAATGAAATCGGATCCGCCCCCTCCCTCCTGACTTTTAGGAAACGGGTGAAAACGTGGCTGTGCAATGAGGCCTTCGCAGAATGAAGAAGATCGCAAAGCGACTAAAGTCGCTAACCACTTGATACGGACCGTATATATCAATTAAGTTGGACTTGATTTTACTTTGGCGAAAGGCTTTTTAAATGTATTTATTGTATTGTATTGTATTGTAAATTTTATTGTAAATTTATGATGTTTTTAGATTTTAAATGTTAGCATTGAATACTTGCAGTTTGCCGGTCTGAGTCCCTCTTCGGAGGTGAGAAGGCCGGGGGATAAAAGTTTTAAATAAATAAGTCTGGATCAAAGGTTGTAAACAAAATGTAAAGATCTTCAGCAAACTTCCACAATGTATGTATATCGTGGGTCCATATCAGACTCGCATGGAACCCGCTACCAAAACTGTGGATCAGGAGCCAGTATAATAGGTGCTCCTTGGCGAACAGAAAATTCTTACTTAGTTCAAAGACAGAATTGAGGATTAAAGTGAGCCTACATGACAGAACATTTGAGGAAATATTTGTAGGAAGAGAGGTTTTCACTGTGTAAGTATTCTGACAAGGAATTCCCAGTGTAGCCGGGGTGAGGGCAGCGTTAAAGTTTTGTGAGTTGTCGCTCATAAAATCAAAGACTTATCCATGTTGAAAGACATATTTATAGGATCAAAAGAGGAAAAACAGTGAGGTTAAACCCAGAGTGGTTTGCCACAAAATCAGTACTAGAGAGAGAACTGAATTGGGATTATGCTGTGTGATGTATTGTGGGCAAAAAAGATGTACGGTTGAAGCAGGTTAGATACTAGGAACCCCTGAAAAAGCTCTGAATTGGCAAGAGGAAAAAGAAGAAGAAAATCTGAAGGAACGAAGTGAGATATGGATTCTCTGTATGGGATGATCACAGAAAACATTAGAGCATATCAAAGTAGAATACATTAACCTGCCCTGGGAGCTTCATCTTCTGGATCAAGCAGGACACAGACAGTGGAGGCTGGTTGGTGTGACTCATCAGGGGCGGATTTACCATTAAGCAAAGTAAGCACCCGCTTAGGGCACCACGTAGGCAGGGGCGCATCTGGCCGCCAGGTTCCACGCATGTGCCATTGCTGCAAAGGGACTCCGGCTGGACTGAGACGGCAATCGCCCAAAATGCTCCGGCTCCGTCCCGGCTGCAAAAAGTTCCTCCTTTTCGGCCTCACTTAGGGCGATTGGTATCTCGGTCCATCTGGAGTCCCTCCGCAGCAATGGCGCACGCGCAGAACTAGCTGGCTCCACGAGGCCGGAGAGCGAGAGGGCGCCAAAATAATATTCACTTACCATTTTAAATTACCTTACTCCGGCCCTGTGACTCATGAACAGTGGCTTGAGTATCACCTTGTTGAATTTGGCATTGGTCCGTCGAGCAAGAAATCTATAGAGCTTGACCAGGAGACGAAGGTAAATATCTTGGCTCTTGGGCTCCTTACACCGAATCTTCCGGTCCTTCTTGTGATGAATGTCGACTCCCATGGCGGCGATGGCGGCGCCGGAAAACAAAACTGCTGTTGTGGTGGGTACAATGACAGATGACGTCCACATCCAGGAGATCCCCAAACTGAAGATTTGCGCCCTTAGAGTGACAAAGGGTACTCGCACCCAAATCCTGAAATCTGGAGGCCAGGTCATGACTTTTGTCCAGTTAGCTATGGTTGCCCCTAAAGGCCAGGTTGCCCCTAACAGTATGGGATTTATTTTTTAATATCTTTCATTGATTTTATTGTGTATTCAGTATTGTTGGTAGATTTTTCTAAGATTTCCTGGTATTTCAACCATTTTCCACTGGCAATTTCTCTTTTGTGCCTGGCTTCTGATGGTGAAAGCCATAGCAGTGTTCTACTATATATTCTATCTTTATGTTTTCCCCATGTTTTAATTAGTGAAGTTCTTATATAATGATTGCTAAAGTTTTTCCCAATTTTCCGTTTGTTATTCCATAAGTATCCGTGCCAATTTCTTTTATGGATCGCACATCCCTAGTCCATTTTGAACATACTTATTTAATGCTGCTAAACAAAGCTCTCAGATAAGGTTCTATCCATTTAAAGTATAAGAAATTCTGATTTATGTTGGAGCGTGTGTGTGTGTGTGTGTGTGTGTGTGTGTGTGAACTGTAACATAAGATACATGAAGCTGATTGGTTGGGGAGTGCAAGCTGAGCCTGGGACTTTTGGTTACTTTATTTATGTATGTATTTATTTATTTATTTATGTCATTTATATTCTGCCCTTCTCACCCCGCAGGGGACTCAGGGCGGATCACAATGCACATATACAGGCAAACATTCAATGCCATAGACATACAACATATATAGACAGACACTCAGAGGCAATTTAACATTCCCGCTTCTGGCTACCAGGGGGAGCTGTCGCACTCCTTCATTCTTTTTCATACTTCCTGGAGATTTTATGGCCTAGTAAATCAGTTAAATTTAGCCTCCCCACAAAGTGGTACCTAAATTTCCTACTTGACAGATGCAACTGTCTTTCGGGTTGCAAAGGTTGATAACGAGCTACACTATTTGGTCGAGAGCTCACCCCAACCCGAGCAGGCCTTGAACTCATGACCTTCTGGTCAGTAGAGATCTTATGCAGCTGATTCCCAGCCAGCTGCACCACATTTTTGTTCTATTTTTGAGCTATGCAGGTGCAGAGAGAGAAGCAAGAGAGAAGGAGAGAGAGACACACACAGAGTTTGGAGTGTACTCTTGCTTCATGAGCTGCTGAAGGAGTTTATCCTCATAGACAAAGAAGGACCATTTTGAATCTCTCATAAAAGGACATTATGTGAGTTGGTGCAAGTGATGACATCATACATATGTTGTTCTGAGTTTACGTAAACTACTTGTGACTGTTTACCTGCGTGGCATATTTTCTTCCTCTGGCAAGGCAGTGTGTGGGCTGATCAAACGTGAACTACAAATGGTTTACTTTACATTATGCCACAATGTACCTCCACAAAAATGCAAATGACTCAGGAAAGCTGTAATTGTATACAGAAAATAGAACAGTGTCAAAGTTTGTGAAAACCAAAAAGGAAGGAAGGAAGGAAGGAAGGAAGGAAGGAAGGAAGGAAGGAAGGAAGGAAGGAAGGAAGGAAGGAAGGAAGGAAGATCAAGATTATCCTATCAGAAAAGACCCACATTTGTGCATGGGTCTACCTTTAACAGGATTCCAATTGTCGTTTACAAAGCTGTATAGGGAAAAATGTCTTTTTAAAAAAATATTTTTTATTGTTTTATCATTATCAACACAATATTATACAATGTCTATTTACAGCAGATTCATGTTATTCATTTCTAGGTACAATACTTCAATCTTTAGCATCTGCCATTATGTTTTTCTTATACATTTTTGTATCCCTCACCGCTGTGCTCCCCTCCCCCTCCCCAAGCCATTGCTTTTACATATCATTCGTCCAAAATTTCATTTCTTCTTGTGGAGGTAACCTTCCTTCTTCCTTTTCTAATCCTTTTTCAATAAATTTTCTCCATACCTCATAAAAATCACTTTGTTTCCATATACCTCTTTTTACTTTTAATATACATGTTAACTTGTCATTTATTGCCAGTTTCCAGACTTCCTTGTACCATTCCTCTATTTGTATATTTATTTCTTTTTTCCAATTCCTTGCTATAAGCAGTCTTGCTATTGTTAATAGGTTTGTTATCGCATCTTTATCCTTTTTTTCCAATTGTATACTATTATTATATAATGATAATAAAGCTATACTAGGACTTCTTTCTATTTTAATATTCATTATATCTTCTATTTCTTTAAATACTTTCGCCCAAAATTTGCTTACATATTTACATTGCCACCACATATGTATGTATGTTCCTGTTTCTTGGCATCCTCTCCAACAGTTTTTTCGAGTAGTTTTTATTTATATTTGCCATTCTTACTGGTGTAAAGTACCATTTCCATATTAATTTATAATAATTTTCTTTAATCCTTATTGATAAATTTTTAAGATGTCTTTGTCTCCACAATTGTTGCCACTCTGTTTCCTTTATTTTTATCCCTAAGTCTTCTTCCCAGACCTCCTTAAGGGTGTTATTTTTTGTTTTTCCTTCCTTTATTTCAATTATTATCTTATATATTTTACTAGTTATTCCTTTCAAGTTTTCGTGCTCTTCTACATCCCTCCCATTTTGTATTATTTGTTCAAATTGGTTAACCTTACTTCCTTTTTTATTGTTTGTTAACCAATTTTTAAACCATTGTTCTAATTGTATACAATGGAACCATGTCAATTTTATTTCTCTAAATTCTTCCATAATCATTTCCTCCTTTGTTCCTACTTTTATCCAATCCCCATTTTATCTAAAAAAATTCCCTTAACTTTTTATCCATTATTTGTTTTAAATTCTTTGGAAATTTATTTTCCATTACAATTGGGGTTATTACTGATCCATCCGTTATTAACATTCTCCTGTATTTATTCCATACTTCTAATATATTACTCAACATTGGATTTCTAATTTCCCTAATTTCTTTCCTAGGGAAAAATGTCTTGAGCAAACATGTTAGTAGGGCAGATGTCTACTCACGGCATATTTATGAAGAATCAGCAGAGGTTTGGGACTAAAGGATTATGCTGGTGAAGGATGAGGAACATAATTTACCTGGACTTGAAGCAGAAGCTTTAACACTCATCTGCAAGGTCAGTATGTTGTATAGAACGAATTACCAGAACAGATTAAGAACTCATTTCGATGTCAGAAAGGAAAATACCTCGAGTGGTTTGTGCTGCTCTCAGTATATTTCCAAATCAAAATGCACATTTCCTCAACTTTATTTTTAGCACCAACGAGTATTGGTAAGTTTGGGAAAGAGCCGTGGAGCTGTTTCAACAACAGCCTCCTGAGCATTAAAAAGGATTCATGAAGCAAACAAAGTGAAATAAACCTACAGAGCTACTGTGCAAAGGATGCATAATCCAAAAAATATTTTTTAAAGATCTAGAACCAGTAGGATACCTGATTACTGAAACAAAAAAACCTGGTTGGATAGATTTTTTAAAAACTCCTTAAGTGAAGTGTGGGTGTAAGAATAATAGAATTATAGAGTTGGAAGAAACCACATGGGTCATCTAGTCCAACCCCATTCTGCCATGCAGGAAAAGCACAATCAAAGCATTCCTGGCAGATGACCATCCAGTCTCTGTTTAAGAAGCTTCCAAAGGACTCCGAGGCAGAGTTCCACTGCTGAACAGCTCTTTTTATGTATTGTCAAAGGCATTCATGGCTGGAATCACTGAGTTGTTGCAGATTTTTTGGGCTATATGGCCATGTTCTAGAACAGTGTTTCCCAACTCCCAGTAGTGTGCCATGACGGACCTCCTGGTGTGCCGCGATAAAAGCTCTCTGCCCCCCTTCCTTCCCCTCCCCCTCCCCCTCCTGCCGAACTCCTGTTGCTTGGGGGATGAGGAGGAAGGTCCAGGCGGCGGTGAAGAAAAAGAAGAAGGGGCCGGGGCGCCACCTCTTTCGGTCATTTCCCCAGCCAGCCTCCAATCCGCCATGACTCTCGCCCCTCACTCGCTGAAGCCACATGGAGGAGGAGCCCCACCCACTGAAGCCCGTCCACCGCTCATGCTCCTCCTCCGCGCGGCTTCAGCGAGCAAGGGGCGGGAGTCATGCCAGAGAGCGGGGGCTGGGGGCCATGACTCCCGCCCCTCGCTCGCACTGCCCTCTCAAGGCTGGAGAAGCTGTGGGAGAGCTGAAGCCAGGGGCGGGGCGGGGCATGGTGCGGCCTGGCTCTGCCCCCTCCCCCTGGCTTCAGCTCTCCCACAACTTCTCCAGCCTTGAGGGGGCAGTGCCAGGCCAACATTGTGCTGGTCCAGATAGGTTTTTGAGGTATACACAATGTAGACTGAAGTAGAAGATGAATCCACTGGGTAGTTGCAAATTTTGGGGCTGTACGGCCATGTTCCAGAAGCATTCTCTCCTGACACTTCACCTGCATCTATGGCAGGCATTCTCAAAGGTTGTGAGGTCTCACAAGAACACCTCAACTTCTGGGGATGCCTGGCATAGATGCAGGTGAAACGTCAGGAGAGAATGCTTCTGGAACATGGCCATACAGCCCGGAAAACTGACAACAACCCAGTAATTCCAGCCATGAAAGCCTTCACCAATAAGATGAATCCACATCACACATGCTCTCACAATGATTTCCAAATGGAAGATCTGAGCCACGCATACACACATTTTAAGGAGCTTGAGGGCACATCTAAAATGCTGTTTTCATATTGCATCGTGTAATAGTCTATAAAATTAAGTAAAAGCACACCCCTTGACCTTCATTGCCCACTACAATTCTTTTCTTAAGTTGCCTTTCCCATCTCTTGCTAGCACATAGGCAAGCGGCATTATGAAAGTGTCAACATAATTACCTTTTTCAATCAAATTCTGCCTCCGGGCAGCCTTATTACCAGTCTGAAACTGATTTATTATGTAGCGAATCAAGCAAAGATGTAACCTTCAATCTAATACAGTTTTCTTCCCTTTTCAAAGCTGACTCCAAACCTAATTCATTTCTTAGCTGTGTTTGTAATATTTAGTTCTTGGTGGAAGAAGGTGTTATGAGCAATTTTTTAAAAAAGCAACAACAGTGTCACAAAAAGGTGAGTCTTGCTCTGGAAAACCTTATCAGTGGTTGTAAAGCCAAAAAGTTTAACCTTGTGTTAACAGTTGATGATCCCTGTGTTGTCAGAAATATTAAAAATTAACTGGGTTTTTTTTTTATTACAAAAGTGTGAGTCAGGAACCGAAAGAGTTAGTATGTTGAAGTCTGTTAGAGCAGTGTTTCCCAACCAGTGTGCCGTGGCACACTAGTGTGCCATGAGCGATCATCAGGTGTGCCGTGGAAAATTGGCACTCTTCCCCCTCCTAGCAGCTCTTTCTCCCTCTTTCCCTCCCCAAAGATCCTCCCCGAGGCAAAGGAAGGGCTCTGCCAAATGCCAGGGCCAGGCCCGCCTTCAGGAAGCCTTCAGGAGCCTCGACTCAGCATGGCTCCAGCTCCTGCTCAGGGCTGCTTCAGCCTCCCGATATGTTTCATAGATCTGTGTGGCCTCTTTCGCTGCCTCCCTCCTCCCTCCGCAAAAGCAGAGCACTGGGTGGAAGTGATTGAGTCGGCGTTTTTGTGTTGGCTTGGATTTCTTGCGAGAACAAAGCCGGAAGCTCCATGTCGGTGAATTGGGCAGTGAGCAAACCTGGGAGCATCGGGAGGCTGAAGCATTCACAGGTTTCCAAGCAACAAATTAAGTCTCTTCGCTTGGATTTTTTTTTAACTATGTTACTGGATTTTTCGAGAGTTGCCGCCTCCCCCCACCCCCACCCTCGAAGGAACTGTTTATAACAGCTTCATGACATCCATAGTTAACTGGAAGCAAGTTTCACTCAGGGTGAAATTTCACAAGGGTCTGGAGAACAAGCTCTATGAGGAGCGGCTTGAAGAGCTGGGCATGTTTAGCCTGAAAAAGAGAAGGTTGAGAGAAGACATGATAGCCATGTATAAGTATGTGAGAGGAAGTCATATATATGTTGTGTTCATCGAAACAGGCCCAGGTTTCACACTGAGTGTATAAATACATTTTAAAACATATTAACTATATGTATTACTGTGTTAGAGTGTCATTTTGGTTGGTGGTGTGCCCCAGGATTTTGTAAATGTAAAAAGTATGCTGCGGCTCAAAAAAGGTTGAAAAATACTGTGTTAGAGTCAGTGGGCCAAAGCTGGTGTCCTCCTGAGGAGAGTGAATAGGCCAAATCCTGTTGAGCTATGCAGCCTGAAAGACAATTGCAATTTAGGTACCACTTTATGCGGGGAGGCTAATTTAACTAATTTACAACACCATAAAACCTTCTAGCAGAGTGCATAAGAATGAGGAAGTACTACATCAAGGACTCGATGTCACAAGTGGACGGTGGACGGTGAAGCAGCAGCTCCCCCTGTGGCTGGAATCAAGCATACCCTCATGAAGCTGGAAAGCTGGAAGTCTGTGAGTTTGTCTACATATGTTGTATGTCTAATGCCATTGAATGTTTGCCGTGTATATGTGCATTGTAATCTACCCTGATCCCCTGCGGGGTGAGAAGGGCGGAATATAAATACTGTAAATAAATAAATAACGTTTTATAGTAATAATTTACAAATTTAGCACCAAAATATCGCAATGTCTTGAAAAAGCTGTGGATCCGGGCAGGAGGCAGATTGTGTTGGTTAATACATAACGTTGGATGAGCGAAGGTTGGATAAGCGAGACTCTACTGTTTTGCCATGGGTTTGTCCATTGCATGATGGAGGTAGTGATTTCCTTCCTCTACATCAGGGCTGCCCAGGAAGTCGATCAGTATCGATGAGTTGATCGCGAGTCCAAATTAGGTTGATTGCAGTCGGATGGGGTGCTTCTGCCCTGCACGCGGCGCACCTTCTGCCCGCGGGGCATTGCGGGAACGAGGGAGAGCCTTCTGTGGGGCATTGCGGGAAGGAGGAAGTGTGAGGCGGGGCCTCCGGAGGCCCTGCCTCACACTCCGACCTGCCTTTCTCTCATCCGGAAACAGCCGTACAGCCTCCACTGCCGGCAAGAGAGAGGCAGGGCGGAGCATGAGGCGGGGCCTCCCTCCTTCCCGCAATGCCCCGCGGAAGGCTCTCACCTTTGGATCTGCAGGATAGATCGCGCCTTTTGTATTTACCAGCATGAATGTATCTATCCTGTGACGCACCGCCAATTGATTGCACCGTGCCGCTTGATAAAGCCTATCCGTGGCGAAACGGATCGGGCTGTTGCAGCCTAGACCTGGAGGATCCCTCAGTAAACCACCACAAAGCAGCCGTGATTATATGCTTTATTTAGAATAGGTAGAAAAAGGAAAGAGGTAAAAGATATAGTCCACTGATGCTCCCAGCATCCATGTATTGCAGTGCAATAGTTTTTAAAGAGTTCAAAGATCCAATAAATGCAGAAATAGTCTTGAAACCCCAAAGGGCTTAAATTCGGGATAAGTCCTTGGCAAACGAAGGCTTGGCTGAATACTTGAGTACTGTGACGAGGTGGCTTTGCGGCCCGGTCCTGGACTTGAGTTCCGTGGAGCTTGGCAATGAAAGCTTAACATTGGCATGAGATGCCAAGCACCAACAGGAACCAACTTAAATAGCCCCCCCCCCCAATGTGTTGGTCTCGGAGGCACTGTGTTGTAAATGAGCCTCCAGTTACTACAGATAGTAGCATGGAGGAAGGTGCTGAGGCAGTAACATCAAGCAGTAGCTCAGTTTGGGGCACGGTTCTGGATGATCAGGCTCCTATAGCTGGGGTAAAGAGAGTGGCTAGTGCCTCAAGCCTTGACTCAGACAGAGAACAAAGGAGAAAGATTCAGCATCTACCTTCTGAGTCTGATACATTTGAAGGGTTTCCAGGGCATGCAGAATTACAGTCAGAAGAAAGTGATACAGACCTAGATTCAGCATTGGTGCAGGAAGTGAGAGATGTATGCAATGCGGACTCAGGGGACAGCACATTTCTGGGGTTCCAGATGGATCAGGACTGGCCATCTTCTCATTCAGAAACTGAGTGGGGCCCTTTAAGCCAAGAAGAGCTGTGACTGGGTTGGAGATCTGGACATGGTACAACAGCTGCAGGGAATGGGAATGCTGCTGCTTTGGAGCAGGGCGGTTTCTCTGATGAATCTGATTGATAGTGCTATATAAGAAGTGAGTATTTGGCTTGACCCTCATGGTGGTCAAGGAGTTTGTTATTCTGGTTCATGTCTCCTGTGTTCCTGCATCATGGTTCCTGGTTTCCAGATTACTTTATCGTGAGTTATTGGGTTCTTTATCCACTTTGTGGGCCTGGCTTTCCCAAGCCTCCTCCTTTCCTGAGGAAGGCAAATATGTCAGCTCATTAGCGGCTGCACCTTTGGAGAAAGGGGGGCCGTCTCTGTAAGTGAGGCTTTGCTTTCCCAGCGCTTCTTATCAGTTTGGGAAGAAAGAAGGCTGCGTCTGGCCTTGACCGCTGGTTGACGCGGAGGCCTCTGCAAAGGCTGTCTCTCAAACCTGGCTGGTGTCTTGGATTTAACATGGCTTCGATCTGGCTTGGCTATGGAGTCAGGCTGGGGCATGACACGGGCCCTGCAGTTCGACCGTTGCGGCGTGCCCGGCATTTTGTGTTCTTCTACCGAGAACACACCTTTCGTCCACGCTGATGTACTTAACCCCGCTTTGGATTACAATATGTTCAGTTGTCCTTTTGCGCATTGGCGCTTTATCTTCGTGAAGGAATATCACCTTTGAAGGAACAGTTGTACGTAGGACTTTGTAGCTCTACCCTGGATTTACTTACCTGAATTCCTTCAGATTATCCCCAACCTGAACCTCTTTCCCTTCACATCTTTCTGGACTACTTGTTATTGCAGCGGAGGTATTGTACTGTGGCGGCTTATATGCATTTCGCTTTATATTGTACTTACACGTTATGCTCTATGTTAGAGATTTGATGTACACAATATTGTAGTGTTCTGGGTTTTTACTCACCGCTGCTCTACAGCAACTCAAAAAATTCACTCAATGTTACATCAGCATGTATCGCTCACAAGATGACAGTCCAATATCTTTTAGAAAGGTAAGTATTCCCTTTCTTTCTTCTGCTACATTTAAGTAGAAAGATGAAGATTTCCCCCATGCCCACTCACAATAGCGATTACCTTACAAAATCTTAGTTCTGTCTGATATGTTTTCCAAATGAATCAACAGCATTAAATAGCTTAAAGCTCTGCCTTCCGCTGTACCTTATAGTCTTGGCACTGATCGGATAATGAAAGGATAGGATGTAATTGATGGACAACATTAAAATAGATTTTTAGAAGAAAATGGTTGGATTTAAACATAAATCTGCACAATTATTCCAGGGTAGCAAACTCTCAGCTAATAATGAAGGTTCCCGCATTAAATCCAAATGTCATCTATTTATGCTGCAGTGAAAAATGAGTACATTCCTTTTCCTCCCATTTGGAGCCTTTATTGTCTACTTATGTTTCCCTCCACGACCCAGCAGGATAGGTCTTGGAAGCTTGATTTTGTTGTGTCTTTCCAAATCAAAGCTCATAGGTTTGTGTTTGTTGGTTCACCACCTGCAATGCAACATTGCTTCAAAGGTGGTAGGGGAGGGCACAATTTTGAGCTCAAAGAGGGGGAAGTAGCACCTCACAAAATAAACTTGGATTTAGTGTTCCAGTTACATCGCAATCAGTGAAAACAGCTGTGTTGGGCCAAACCAAGAATGCACTAAGTCCCTTTGGCATTACTTCGCGAATGAAGATTCTTAGGAAGGACTCATCCCACGCTTTTTACAAGCACGTTGATAAATAAGAAGGCCAATCTGAGATAAGCAAGTCCGGTTGCAGAAAGCACAGCAGAAAGTCTCCTTGGGTGATGTTGTTTCCAAGTTGCGGTTCTTTCTGCGTTGTCGAGACCCATTTGGCGTGTCTTCTCAAAAGAGGCTGCAGGATTGTGGATAGTGCATCTCCATGCCTCCCGATGTGAGGCCAGGGTGGACCATTGTTGGTGATTAATCTGGCCGAGCCTGAGATGTTGTTTCAGGGAGTCCTTATATCTCTTTTTGGGGGCGCCTCTCTTGCGCTGACCCGTGGCGAGTTCACCATAGAGTAGTATCTTTGGGAGGCGATGGTCCTCCATCCTAGAGACGTGCCCTGCCCAGTGCAGCGGTGTTCTCAATAGCATGGCCTCAATGCTGGTGATCCCTGCTTGCTCAAGGGGAGCAACCTTCGTCACATAGTTGGTCCAGTGTATATTTAGGATTGTGCGAAGACAGCGCTGATGAAAGCGTTTGAGGAGTCGTAGGTGTTGGCGATAGGTGAACCATGTTTCAGACCCATAAAGGAGAATAGACAGTATGATAGGCCGTACACACTGATTTTGGTGCTTTGCCTCAGGTGTTTGTTACTCCAGACTCTTTTGTGAAACCTTCCGAATGCACTATATGCCTTTGCTAATCTGTGATCTATCTCTTTATCAATCTTGGCATCTGAAGAGATTATGCTTCTCAGGTAGGTGAACTGCTGAATGGACTTAAGCACAGATTCGCCTATGCTGACGTGGGGATGATGGTGTTCTTCCTGTGGTGCGGGCTGGTAGAGAACTTCCGTTTTCTTCAGGCTGACTTCCAGCCCAAACAGCTCTGCATCTGTTGCAAAGCAGGATGTTAGGTGCTGCAGGGTTGCTTCTGAATGGGCTACAAGGGCAGCATTGTCTGCAAAGCGCAGCTCACGGACTAGATAGTTTAGTGCGAGCCCTCAGATGGCTTAAATTGAACAAACTGCCATCAGTACGATAGCGTATATATATATATATGCCATCTTCTTCTTTGAGATCTGCCGTAGCACTAAGTCCAAGACTGTAAGAATAGCAAGCATTGACACATGAAAGCCCCATCTTCCCCCAACCATTTGTCTCCAGTGCCTTTTAATAAGAATTTTCTGCTTTGGCACAGAGAGGTTCCAGTTATCTGGTGTAGCTAAGAGCCATTGATTGATCTCTTCCTCTATAAATGTGTTTAATCCATTTAAACAACAATTTGAGGCATTGCCCATCACTAGTAGTTCCAACAAATGAATTATGTGTTTTATCATTGAACAGGAGATATGACTGTGAGGAGGAGGAACACCTGCTGGCAATAGGAGTAATGGGATGCCTTAAGACTGTTGTGGTGTGTACTTAATAAAAACCAAGCTGGATACACAACTTGATAACTAGCATGGGGGCAATGTAGGGTATATCAGCTAGCACAGTGTTGCACTCCAGACCAAGAAAGCCCTCTGACTTTAAACACCACACAGCTGAGTAGAAATGCAATCAGTTTATTGAAGATTTTTTAAATAAAAAAAACAGTAGCAGTAAAAAAAAAACTTTCAAAGAATAGGTAAATCCAATTAGGTAGGAAGATAAGCTGGAACAAATAGTCCAGGAAATTAGTCTATCAAAGTTCATGAAAAACAAAGGCAGAAATTATTGTAAAATTCAAGAACTGGAAACATGAATCAAAGACACTTAACACATGAATCTATCCAAAGCACGATTTCCAAGGAACAGGAAAGATGTCTTGACTTGATTCCAAACAATGCTTCATCCGACTACAAATTCTGTACTTGGCACTTTTATCCCCTAATTACACTATGTCCCAAGCGGCCAGAAATGGGTTTTGTTTTAGCCTTGAATCCCTTATCATTCTTTCTTTGAGCCTGGCAGAACGCCTAAGAGACTGGTTTGCTTTCCTATTCTGACTAATAACATCCCATCTGTTGCAACTCAGACCAAGGAGAGCCCCCCTAGATCATACACACAGCAGGCAGTCTGTGAAGAATAGGCTTTTATTGAAGCAAATATAGTGTCCAACAAAAGGGTTAAAAGCAGATCATAAGTAGAAGATACTTCCAAGTTAAACACACAGTTCAAATAGTTTTTAGTATCAAAAACAAGGCTTAGAGCTGGATATAAAATCCCATGGAAGAACAAGACATCAATCAGGAACAAACAGGCCCAGTCCTAGGCCAGGCAAAAGTTTGGAGTCAAGATAACGTGATACACATCCAAACGAAGCTTGAAGTCTGAAAGCTAATTTTCTAGCTAGCTCTAATAAAGGGAAAATTACTTTCGATTTGCCAGCCACCCACTTCGCCTCAAACTGGCATCACGCCTAGAAGTGCGAATGTTATCCCAACGTTCAAAAGGAGTCTCAGAAGAAGCCTCATTAAAATCTCCAGGTGTCTCGATCTCGGCCTGGCTGTTATCTCCTTCTGCCCATGAATGTTCTATAGCCATGGGAATGGAATGGCCTCATCTGACATTTCACTTTGCACATCACTTTGCAGTTCAGAATTCACATCAACATCACTAGCATCCTCCTCAGCCCTAGCCATCCCATCATCCCCAACATGTACATGAATACCAGGCTGAAATACCACACCATCTATCTACTGGCTCATTAATTTCTGCAGCTGGCCCAGGTGTCGAGCTATTATCCGGCTCCCAATCATGGTAATTCTCTGGTAGCAATTCAGGGAGCACACCATCACCCCTAAACCCTTCAGGAACATTCTCATCAGAAAATATACTTTGAACAGGGATCTCCTGGTCATTCTCTGCATCAATAGCCACCTCATCATTGGAAACACTATTACCGACATGAACCTCATTATCATTCACAACATCCAAAGTACCCTGATCATTAAACACAATCACAGGCTGAACTCCAACACAGAGATTCAAAGGTGGAAAGCTGCTATACCATGATTCTATTAAACATTCATACCTAGAGCACAGGTGGGCAACTGTAGGGACGGGTCTGGGGACCACAACCAACTCAATTTCTACTCTTAGGCTTCCAATAGATGAACGTATATTTGGAAGGGTTTTTTTTCCAAAACAGTAGTGACTAGGGTTATGCACAGATTTCATTTCCTCTGTTTCTTCCACTTCCATTCGGTACTTCAGGAGCTCGTAACGGTAAGGGCCCTTCCATGACGAAAACCCGCCTAACACAAAAGCAAGCGGGAGCCGATCTCGGCTCCTTCTCCTCTATTCGGCATCACAGTTGAATCTTTTTAGTTTTCCTTTATTTTCCTAATTGTTTTTATTTAGTGGGACTGACTAGAAGTTGGGGAGGGACCCGAGGTACGATGGGTAGGGTCCACAAGTGCATTTGGGGGCTTGGAGATGGAGAGTCACCCTTTTAGCTACTTTTTCTTCTTCCCTTCATCTCCTTCAGAAAATACTTCTAAAAGATTATTATTATCAACAACAATAATAACAATAATCCCAGGAAGCAATAAGAGAAGCCAAAAAGGAGATTGCAGTATTGCAGGCAAGTGAGGGAATTTTTAAGGTAGTCGAGGAGGATAGCTCGACTGAGCTTCAGGTCATTGCTCTTCCTTCCCTGGGCCTCCTTAAAATGTCTTCAAGCTGCTGGCCCTTGAGCGCACTAATTGGAGGTCAGCTGTGACCTGCAGTGCTGCAGAATTCAAAGAGGCATGAATGGAGAGTGAAAGGGAGAAAGTTGCCAAGAGGAAGGCGCATCAAGCCAACCCTGACCGGGACCACCAGGGGTGCCTTCCACCTGGAAACCGATGTCCTTACTGCGGGAGAACATGCAGATCAAGAATAGGGCTCAACAGCCAAAACCGCTACACTCGGAAGACTATCATCCTCAGACAACGAGGAATTGCCTAAGTAAAGTAAGTAAGCAATCATGCTGCTGTTATGGAGGTCAGCATCCTCTATCGTCTTCATGCTATGAAGACTTCCCTCCTCCACTCCACATACACATACAAAAAGGCTTACCCCTTTCACACTGCCTCCTTTCTCCTGAGCACAACCCTCCACAATCAGCAATAGAGATGGAGGAATCGAACATGCAAGGAGCAAGCCCTGGTATGCCACCAACCTTATGTAATCGCCAGAAGCAAATTGTGCACCGCCAGATTAGAAACAAGGCTCAAAGCAAGCAGGCTCATCATTGCCTGAGGCTTGCTTCGGATTCACTTAAAAAATAGAACATGCAAGAACCCAATCAGCTTAATTACATACTGTTTATCTAACTATTCTCGTGAGAGAGTATGATTCCCCCTGCCCTATGCATCCATATGTAGGTCTAGATATATAGCTGGTGTTAGGCTACGCCAGACTCTTAAAGGAGGAGGTCCCTTCTCTCTGCAAAGACATTCTACCAAAATTATCTTGAACTGATGCCACATTATCACAGGATGTCTACGCCCTACACCACTGGAGAAATTATACTGTTTAGCGGGCATTACACCACCTGACATCTGCCGGGAAGAAGCAACTCGTAATGAAAAGACCAAGATGGTGACATCTCCGGCCCATTTTCTGTTTGGATATCAGCCAGCATGCCAATGCCTTACATCAGGGCTGTCCAACAGGCGGCCCTGGGGCCGTACACGGCCCCAGAGCCCCTTCCCTACGGCCCCCTAACTTGTTTTAATAAAATACAAATTAAAAATTAAATTAAAAATTTAAAAAATACCTACTTGCGGGTTTAGGCAAGCATCGCGAGACTATGCCAGCCACAGACAGGATTTCAAGGGAGGTCGAAATCCTGTCTGTGGCTGCGCAGTCTCATGATAGCTGCTGAAATCTCGGGTCCCGTGGGATTTGCGGCCGGCCTGGGCGCGCGCCTCCTCCTCCCTCACGGCTGCTTCCAGGCCAGCCCCCATTCCCTCAGAGAGAGGGAGGAGGAGAGTGAGGCAGGGAAAGCCCCTCCTGGCTCCGTCCTCTTCCTGTGGAGGGCCCTCACTTCCCGTCCCGCGGATGGAAGAGCCATTGCGCTCGGCCTGAGCTTGGCCTCGGCTCCAGCGGGGCTCTTCGGGGACGGCGGTGGCGTTGGCACTTCGGCTCTGTGGCGGGGCTCCCACAGTATGGGTAAGGAAGGGCCTGGCTCGAATCAATCAATCTAAAAACAGTGGGATGTTGGGTGAGGGGGGGAGGGGTCCCTCAGTGGCGGTTTCCTTGGTGACGCTTTCTTCCCCTCCTCCGTGCCCCCTCCCCCTTGTTGTGCTGCCTTCCCCCGCGTGCAGGGCGCAACGTGGCTTCCTTTGCGCCTGCCCCCGTGGCTTGTTTTCCCTTCAGGGAGGGAGGGAGCTCTTTGGGCCTCCTCCACCCGCCTCTGGGAAAAGAGGCCCCATCAAGCCCTGCAACGGCATTGAGGTGTTTGGGTTTTTTTTGGTGTGTCCCAATTTGAGTGTGGACTCAAATAACTCAAAGGTATTAGGAAACATTCCCCCAAATCCACCAGTGTTCCCATTTGGGTATATTGAGTATTCATGCCAAGTTTGGTCCAGATCCATCATTATTTGAGTCCACAGTGCTCTCTGGATGGAGATGAACTACAACTCCAAAACTCAAGGTCAATTGTAAGTAAATTGGAGCTGGGGAGGGGGCGGAGCCAGGGAGGGGGCGAAGCCAGGGAGGGGGCGGAGCTGGGGGAGGGGCAGGGGCGGAGCCAGGGAGGGGGCGGAGCCAGTGTGGAGGCAGACCCTTTGGCCTCCCAGGTGGTCAGTGACCGGAATTCCGGCCCTTGGGCCCGTAGAAGTTGGACAGCCCTGCCTTATATTAAGAAATAGTTTATTAAGCTTTACAAAGATACTCGCAAGAACACCTCAGCAAGTGAGAGTCCAAAAGTGAATGACTAAAACCCAATCCTCAAGCCATGGCTGATACCAGATGTGAGACTTCCCCTTGGGCACACAGAAGATGGGGCAACTTGGAAGGCGCTGAACAGACTGCACTCTGGCACCAGACCTGGATTGACCCCTTTTGGCGCCCTAGGCCACACTTTGCAATTACGCCCCCAAACCAACCTCTACCACCACCCCCTCCTCCTCCTCGCAGCGCCGTGCGCCCTCCTTCCTTGAGTCAAGGGAGGAGGGCACATGCAAGGAGGAGGAAAGAAGGGAAGCCCCGCCCCCGGTGCCGGCATCGGCCCCGGGGGCGAGGCTTCCTTCCGCCTCATCCTCTTCTGGGTGCGCCCTCCTTTCTTGAGAAGGAGGGCACGTGCAAGGAGGAGGAAGGAAAGGAAGCCCCACCCCCGGTGCCGGCATTGGCCCCGGAGGTGGGGCTTCCCCCCCACCTCCTCTTCGTGGCGCGCCCTCCTTTCTTGAGAAGGAGGGCACGCATGGGGAGGAGGAAGGAAGGGAAGCCCCACCTTCGGTGCCGGCATTGGCCCCGGGGGCTAGGCTTCCCTTCGCCGCCTCCTCTTCACGGCACACCCTCTTTTCTTGAGTCAAGGAAGGAGGGCATGTGCGAGGAGGAGGAAGGAAGGGAAGCCCCGGTGCCAGCATTGGCCCCGGGGGCAGGGCTTCCCTCCGCCTCCTCCTCTTCACGGCACGCCTTGCGCCCTCCTTCTGTCACACCTCAAGGGCCTCAGGCATCACTTTTGCTTGAGCAAGACTTTAGCCAAGGCAGCGTTAAGGTGCTCTCCAAGCCAGCTTGCTTTACTCTCAAACCTTGCCCTGGGCCTCCCGTCCTTTCCCGTGAGAAGCCAGGGATGAATGCATAACATAGGCAGCTCAAGGTCACACCATCTCGCCTCCCTGATAGCAAGGCGCACCGAAGGAGCTGGAAGATCACCTCCCTTCTGTCCAGATGGTAGTCGCTAACGAGCTGTGCATACCAGAAAGACTGAGGTAACATAACATATAGATGACCATCAATCTTAGGGCTGTGACACTCGATGTATCCACATCAAAGCCAGGGAATACTATAATTGCCAAGAGATGCCCCATTGCCAGTATCTCATACCAACGCTGCAATAAGGAGACGCTAAGGGGAAGAGGCCTCATTGGGCCTCCCAGCCAAGCTTGTGCCAGCCAGCCTGCACCGGGCTGACTTGATCCAGCGTTGTGTCTTGTTCCCGTTCTTCGTCGAGACCCTGTGTTTGATCCTGAAAGACTTTGCTGCCTAAAGAACTCTTTGCCTTTAAACCAACCCAGCCTTATTGCTCTGGCTGGGATTCCTTCGAAAGACTTTCCTTGCATCCGGCTTGTGTTCTCGTTTTCCTCCGCTTGTGATCCTGTTGCTGCGGATCACACTTCCCTGCTGAATCCTGACTTTGGCTGCTATTTGGAGGCACCATAAGGATTGCCTCCAAACCATTTAATCAACTTATTAATCAATAAAGCTTGTTGTACCTCAGCTGCTGTGTGGTTTATCCAGGGAGGTCAGGTTCCAAGGCCCAAGGGGGCGACACCTTCCTTGACAGGTGGGGCGCCATTCCCTCCTCCCCCACTCCCTCACAGCGCTCTCCCCCCCCCCTCCCCCAAGAGAGAGAGAGAGTTGCGTTGCGGTTTTGGGGGGGTCAGTGTGAATTGCGCCCCCCCCTGGCTTGTGCCCCTAGTCCATGGCCTAGGGTGGCCTTATGGGTAATCTGGGCCTGATATAGCTGCTGTTAATGGATCCAGTTCCAAAAGTCCACATCAGAAAGAAATGTTGACAAAACACAGGGCACATTTCTCACCAAGCCAACTGTTCTGCCCGTCAAGGAAAGCTATAATGAAAAGCCAGCTTTTCAAGGCAATCATCACCAAACATTTCAGCAGCAAGCGGCTGTTAATATTTGCGGCAATTAAGTGGCCACAACTTCCAAGGAACACGGAGGAGCATTTGCAACCATCCTCTTACCGCCAGCACTCAAGTTAAGTAACATTTCCATGGCAACAGACCGAGAGGGTCAAAGGGTTTGAGAGAGCCACATTTCAACCGATAATTCATCCCGAGCCGCCATGTATTTTTCTGTCCATTACCCAAGACAGTGTTTTACAAAAAGCATTCAACATTTTATAACACCATGCAAAGGTTTCCTTTTGGCACATTATATTTTTGAAAGGTGGGACAGAAATTCAGCAAACAAGTCTCTTTTCATGCCCAAAATAGTATTTTTTAGACATGCCCGATAACCTTGCAGTTTATGTACTAGTCCAATTGGGCAATTTCAGTATGATTTATTTAATTTTAGGAATAATTTAGGCCTTTTCACCCACTCGGTTAAAGCAAATGGGGAAGAAAACAACTTAAGTTTGGACCTGCAGACAGAGAAGTGATGGGCATTTAAACATTCTTTGTTCCCAACCAATAGCAAGGTAACAACAGCATTTTTAAAAAGCTAAAAATAGCATATTTAGTTTGTTTGGTGCTGCTTCAGTAAATGCATATGACCATTGGTCAGAGAATTTATTTGTTTGTTTGTTTATTTATTTGTTTGTTTATTTATTTGACTTATTAGCCGCCACTCCCAGTGGCTCGGGGCAGCTTACAAAAACATCGTAGCAACAACATTCAACAACAGCATTAAAATCAGAAAATAAAACAGTTTCTAAAAAGAACAGAGTCTAGAGATGGCATGTCACAGCTCAAAGGCTTGGTGGAATAGGAACGCCTTACAGGCCTTCCGGAAAGCCAGCAAATTGCGCAAAGCCCTAACCTCCGGGGGTAATGTGTTCCAGAGGACAGGGGCGATGATTGAAAACGCCCTTCTCCGCGTTAAGGTGAGCCGGAATTGCTTGACACTGGGCCCAGCTAAGAGGTTCATCTCTTTGGATCTAAGTGTTCTCATGGGACAGTATGGGGTTAGGATGTCCCTCAGGTACACTGGCCCCAGACCATACAAGGCCTTGAAAGTTAAAACTAGCACCCTGAAGGTGATCCGGAACTCAATAGGAAGCCAGTGCAGTTCCCGCAGAATTGGTGTAATATGGCAGCTCGCAGAGGCTCCCGTGAGCAACCGGGCTGCGGCATTCTGCACCAGTTTAATTTTCCGGGTCACCAACAAGGGCAGGCCAATGTAGAGAGCGTTACAATAGTCTAGCCTTGAGATGACTGTAGCTTGGATCACCATGGCCAAGTCATGCCGAGACAAGTAGGGGGCCAGCCTGCGAGCCTGACGAAAATGGAAAAACGCCCCCCTGCTGACGGCGGAGACCTGAGCCTCCATCGTCAGCAGAGGGTCGAGGATGACTCCCAGGCTCTTTACCGAAGGTGACGGGCATAGTGCCACGCCGTCCACGGTCGGAAGCTGGCCATCCCCACTGCCCGGATGACCCAGCCAAAGGATCTCTGTCTTCTCTGGATTCACCTTCAACCTACTGGCTCTCAGCCATCCAGTAACAGCTTCGAGGCACAGATGGAAATTATCGAGTACGGTTTCGGGCCTGCCCTCCATCCTCAGAATGAGCTGGGTGTCATCAGCGTACTGGTGGCACCCAGCCCAAAGCTACGCACCAGCTGAGCAAGTGGACGCATGTAGATGTTAAATAAATATTGATTGATAGCATATTTAGTAGGCTTGTACATTCAGGGTAAACCTTGACCCGTTTTGTGTCCCAGCTTTCAGTGGGGCCCCTGATTTGTTTTTTGGGAGTCTCCCGAAATCAGGAGGGCAGGTATCTGTTTTCTCTCTGGGGTACCAAAAGATCTGTTTTCCATCGGTCCATTATGGGGGGGGGGGGGGTGGAGAGATTTTACAAATTACCAAACTGATATTACCTAACATCCAAAAACCATCAATGCTTGTTGCAAATAAGCCAGGCATCGATGGGTTCCCAAGCTAATAATAACAATAACAATAACAATAATAATAACAACAAGGAAGCAGACAAAACGATAGATCACATCCTCAGTTGCTGCAAGAAAATTTTTGTGTCAGTAAAATAATAATAATAATAATAGTTTCCTGGGACAAATTGAGAACAAAATTGACAACAAAACAACATGGATGTCACAAATGGAACTTTGATAAAGGAGAGAGCCTGATTCTTGCAGCCCAAGAAAAAGCCATTAGAACCAATGACACCAAAGCCAGAATTGAAAAGTCGATGACAGATCCCAAGTGTAGACTCTGCAAGGAAGCAGATGAAACAATAGATCACATCCTCAGCTGCTGCAAGAAGATCGTGCAGACAGACTACAAGCAGAGGCATAACACCGTTGCTCTAATGGTCCATTCGAACATGTGACACAAATACCAGAGACCACTGCAAACCACATCAATAACTGATAAAGACCAACCTTGGCACACAATGCCTTTCTCAAATAACCCGGGCACCACTGGGTCCGCAAGCTAGTAAATGAATATAGCTGAAAAGACGGTTTCAAGGTGTGGCTTCATATTGCCTGGGCCAATCCTTTGTTGGGAGGTGATTAGCTGGCAGTCAGGGCCGGTTTGTCCATTAGGCGGACTACGCAGGCATGTCGGGCAACGTCACCCGGGAGGGGTGTCGGCACCTGGGAGGCGCCGCTGCGCCGGCTCTGCCCGCCCCGCCGCCTGCGCCGCGCGCTGCCCCGCCCGCCATTGCGCCAGCCAGGCCTCCGCAGCTGGCTCCATGGCCTGCGCAGCGCCGCCATGCCGGCCAGGCCTCTGCAGCCGGCTCTGCAGCCTGCGCCGCGACGGCGCGCCGGCCAGGCCTTTCTTAGGCCGGCTGCGCCTCCGCATGCGCAGAAGCTTCTACAGGCGCTATAGCAATTGTAGGAGCTTCTGCGCATGCGCGAAAAAGCTCTGTGCACGCGCACTGACTCCAGAGCGCACCTCCCGCTTTGGGGCCAGTGCGCGTGCGTGCACTTTCGCGCACGCACACTGGCCTCCAAAGCAGGAGGCACGCTCTGGAGTCAGTGCGCGTGCGCACAGATTGGCGCATGCGCACTGGGCTCCCCTCGGGAGCAACTGGGGGGGCACAAAAAAATTGCGTACCCCCAGGAACAGGTAGGTCCGCCCCTGCTGGCAGTGGAGCCCCTGGTGGCACAATGGGTTAAATCCTCGTTCCAGCAGGACCGAAGATTGACAGGTCAGAGGTTCCCATCTGGGGAGAGCACAGATGAGCTCCCTCTGTCAGCTCTAGCTCACCATGCGGGGACATGAGAGAAGCCTCCCACAAGGATGGTAAAACATCAAAACATCTGGGCGTCTCCTGGACAACGTCCTTGCAGGCAGCCAATTCTCTCACACCAGAAGCGACTTGCAATTTCTCAAATCGCTCCTGGCACGAAAACAAATCTGGGATGAGAGTCAAATCTTTCTGCTCTTTCAAATAAATCTTTCTCATATGAAAGAGTTTATCACAGGAACGGTAACTAATTTTTTGCCGAGAGCAATGGGAATAGAAGCTCAAATTCGATCCAATTAAATGCAATTTGGGTATCAATATTGTACACTTGATGACAGGCGGCTGAACGCTTGGGCACAGGCTTCCTCAATTGAAAGACAGTGGAATGTACCCAGAGCTACAATTTGTCCCTGCCTCCCTGAGAACGAACCCCGTTATTTTCTCATTAAGCCACAAAGCTTTCATTTTAAATCTCGGAGACAGCAAGGGGAAATTCTTAACTCTGGCCTCTTTTCTTGATTTCTCTGGGGATCTCAACCCAGCCGCTGAAGCCAGCTGCTCTAATTAGCACAGCAAATAGCAACTTTGCATGAAAATAAGGACTAGAGAAAAAAAAGGGAAATCTTTCTGAGGATATGCACCGAAAAGACACGGTGAATTGTCAGCCGAAGAGAATTCTATGGTAAGACACTGAGTGGGGAATGAACAATTGGGATCCTAAACCTTACGGAAATCTGTAAGTGAATGGGTCATTTTGAAGTAAGGTTTAGGATTCCAACTAGGGGAAGACCAAGGTTTGGGCGTTGACCAGGGGAGCATTTGCACAGTTAAAACTTGTGTGCCAGCTGCACCCATATTTTGGGAAGTCTGACTTGGCCATAGTGGTCCACACCCTGGTTACATCCCGTATAGACTACTGCAACATGCTCTATGTGGGGTTGCCTTTGAAGACTGTTCGGAAGATTCAAATGGTCCAACGCTCGGCAGTAGGTTACTAAAGGGAGCAGCACTCAGGGAGCACACAACTCCTCTGTTGCGTCAGCTCCACTGGCTGCCAATTTGCTACCGGGCACAATTCAAAGTGCTGGTTTGAGTGTATAAATCCCTAAACGGTTCGGCGCAGCTTACCTGTCTGAATGTATCTCCTCCTCCTCCTCCTTAAGATCATCTGGGGAGGCCCTGCTCTCGATCCGGCTTGCATCGCAAGTGCGATTGCCGGGGACGAGGGACAGTGCCTTCTCAGTGGTAGCCCCTCAGCTATGGAACTCCCTACCCAGGGATATTAGATCGGCCCCCTCCCTCCTGACTTTCCGAAAGAAGGTGAAAACTTGGCTCTTTCAGCAAGCTTTTGAAAATACAATGGAATAGATAACATGAAACTATAAATGATGAACCCGGATTGGCTAGACCAGGGGTGCTCACACTTTTTCAGCATGCGAGCTACTTATAAAACAACCAAGTCAAAATGATCTACCTACCCACTACAAAAATGCTGAAGCGGCATGGAAGAGGAGCCATGCCCACTGAAGCCCGTCCACCACTCATGCTCCTCCTCCGCGCAGCTTCAGTGAGCAAGGAGCGGGAGTCATGGCGGAAAGCGGCACTGGGGATGGGGGCCATGACTCCCGCCCCTCGCTTGCACTGCCCCCTCAAAGCTAGAGAAGCTGTAGGAGAGCTGAAGCTGTGGGAGGGGGCGGGGCATGGTGTGGCCTGGCTCTGCCCCCTCCCCTAGCTTCAGCTCTCCCACAGCTTCTCCAGCCTTGAGGGGACAGTGCCAAGCCAGCATTGTGCTGGCTCTGCCACCGCTGGCTTGGCACTGCCCCCTCAAGGCTGGAGAAGCTGTGGGAGAGCTGAACAGGGGGGAGGGGGCGGGGCATGGCACAGCCTGGGTCCTCCCCCTCCTTCGGCTTCAGCTCTCCCACAGCTTCTCCATCCTTGAGGGGACAGTGCCAAGCCAGCATTGTGCTGGCTCTGCCACCACTGGCTTGGCACTGCCCCCTCAAAGCTGGAGAAGCTGTGGGAGAGCTGAAGCCAGGGGAAAGGGTGGGGCATGGCACTGCCTGGCTCCTCCCCCTCTCCCGGCTTCAGCTCTCCCACAGCTTCGCCGCCTTGAGGGGACAGTGCCATGCCAGCATTGTGCTGGCTCTGCCACCACTGGCTTGGCACTGCCCCCTCAAGGCTGGAGAAGCTGTGGGAGAACTGAAGCCGGGGAAAGGGTGGGGCATGGCACTGCCTGGCTCCTCCCCCTCTCCCGGCTTCAGCTCTCCCACAGCTTCTCCAGCCTTGAGGGGACAGTGCCATGCCAGCATTGTGCTGGCTCTGTCACCGCTGGCTTGGCACTGCCCCCTCAAGGCTGGCGAAGCTGTGGGAGAGCTGAAGACGGGGGAGGGGGAGGGGCATGGCACAGCCTGGCTCCTCCCCCGGCTTCAGCACTCCCAGCAGCTGCTCCCAGCAGGCCACCATCCCCCAGCCGTTCTTTACTGTGTTAGAGTGTCATTTTGTGTCATTTTGGTTGGTGGTGTGCCCCCGGATTTTTTTAATGTTAAAAGTGTGCCGCGGGTCCAAAAAGGTTGGGAAACACTGGCCTAACTGGTACTATACTATTTAAAAACATTCTGGAAGGTCCCTAGCAGAGATCTTGCGTGACAAAGTAATATTTTTCCTGAAACATTGAGTTCAAAAATCCCCACCACTTGAACGTTTCCTTCCCCAGGAGAAAGGCCATGGCTCCAAAGATCAGTAGGGTTTTGGGCCACTCTCATACCCTGAATGTAATGGGGGAACGTTGAGTTGAACGCTTTTTCCCACCAGCTCCCTATTGACTATAGCTCATTTTAACAGTAAGACTACTTGACAAGGTATGCTAGCAAATGCATCTCCCCCTCCCACGCCATCTCTTGAATTCTTAAACAGGTGCATGCAAGTATGGCGATATCTCCTGAGTGTTAAGTACTGACTCAAGTCGTTTCCCGTGTCTTGTTGAGCCAAACAGAGTGAATGGCTGGTTTTACCATCCATTATATGAAAGGTTAAGAAGATGAGAATGCCTCCCGTTCCCTCCCTTAGTTAATAAAGCAATTACTCCATGAACTTCAGTTGACTCTTATGATGCCTTTGATTGGTTCATTTAACAATCTGAGGCACAGCCTAGGGTAGGGAACTGGGGTTTTATGCCACGTTCAGTAGTGGCGTATGTTGATGAGGTGACTAAGATGTTGAATCATTCAAAACCAGGCAGACAATGCCAAAGAAGTTAAAGTAAATGCAGTGATTGGAAATGTGCTCAGGCTAATCCTTACTTACTTACGGTACTTAGACAATCCCTCATTGTATGCTGGCTTTCCAAGTGTAGTGTCTTGGCGGTGGATACATAGGTGACTGTGGAGCACTATTCTTGACCCACACGTTCTTCCACAGTGAGGACATCGTTTTCCAGGTGGTAGGCAGTCCCGGTCAAGGTTGGCTTGATGCTCCTTCCTCTTGGCATGTTTCTCCCATTGGCTGGTGACTCCTGGAAGAGCATTTTGGTTTTCTCAATGTTCAATAGAGGCCGAGCTTCTTGTATGCTTCTGCAAAGCTGTTTAGAGTGGCTTGTATGTCTTCTTCTGAATGTGCACAGACTATATTATCATCAGCATATTGGAGTTCTATAACAGATGTTGTTATAACCTTGGTTTCGGCTTTCAGTCTGCTGAGGTTAAATAGCTTGCCATCTGTCTGATAGATGGTTTCCACTCCAGTAGGAAGCTTCCCATCAACAAGATGAAGTATCATAGCAATAAAGATGGAAAATAACACTTGGGGCAATAACACTTTCCTGTTTGACACCTGATTCCACCTTAAATGGGTCGCTTTGGGAGCCATAGCTGTTCAAGACTGTTGCCATCATGTCACTGTGGAAAAGCAATACATTAAGAAGACACAGGCCAGGATTACCCATAAGGCCAACCTTGGCCATTGCCTAGGGGTGCAAGCCAGGGGGGGGGCGCAGATCACTGACCCAAAATAAATAAAGAAAAATGTTGAAACAAATAAAAATGCAACGCGCATGGAGATGAGGAAGGAAGGATACCGGAGGTCCTCCTTTTTGGCGCCGCCCATGCCCCTTCCTGAATAACAGCTCCTGCCTCTGCTATTGTTGTGCAAACGGCGTATGCGCAGGGGCTCTCGACACTGGCGTTGATGTCAACAGGAGGAACAATTAACTCCCTCGATGCCAACAGCATCCACTTGCTGGCTCCTTCAGTGCAAGTACAGGAAACTCCATTGCGCAGTCTGCGCATGCCCTAACACCATGAAAGCTGGTATTCATCCTCCAACAACCACACACGATATGCTGAACCGCAATAATAATGCAAAAGGATTAAGGTCTGGACTACCAATCCCCATAAAGGTGTAGGCTATCCCCCACGGGGCCGGGAGAAAGCACCAATGGGACTGTGTGTGGCCCCCTCGATCCACTCACTAGAGAGATGCTCCGTAGAGCCAGGCTAATGGGGAGGTGAAACCACCATCCCCGCCCCCCTTAGTGCGCACACAATGTTACAATCGGTGAATCAAAGGATGAACGATACACAGCTTGAATTTACACAACCAAGGGGCCGAAATCAACACATAATCATACAGGGCAATAGAACATGCGTTGGTCCGCCATGAAGGAGACCTGTGCACATACGATGGCAGGGAAGCGAGGAAGCCGCAGGGCGGGGGGGGGCGGCGTGAAGGGAAAGTCGTCCCGCTCGCGTCCACTGATGATGACGTTGCACGGAGGTAGGCGCAGTGCATGAGAAGTCTAAGCCTGCGGCATGTCCAGCACTGATTACGTGAGATATAAACATTGCGCCGCCTGATGACGTGGTGCAGTCGCGGAGCGCGCCGCCAGACGTGCTGAGCGAGGGGCAGCGTAGGCAAGCCTCCGTCGTCCTGGCGTGATGACGTACCCGGAAACGGTCAGTGCGGCCCTGCGGAGTAAAAGGGCCAGCAACCGCCGAAGTAGGAGCCAAAAAGGCCCGGTGTATTCAATATCTCAGGTTCAATCCTCTGGAAAATAAAGATGTATGGAAGCCAAATGGCTGGGGGGATAGCCCGGGCCCCTACCGGACGATGGCACGGTAAGGGTGCTGGAGGGGGAGGCCCACGGTGTCCCGATGCTTCCTGGAAACCGTTGGGCAGATGCCGTATCCAAGGCAAAAATGCCACTCTGTCACAGACCCAGGCAAAGGATGGTAATAATAATCAAAATAGCTTTATTGGATCTGCAAGTGCATGCTTTTTGAACCCGGATGGCTCCAAATGGATCCCAGTTGCACCAACACACACAAGCCACAATAGTATGATGTATGGACCCTGCGGAGGGGCTGGCGTCTCCCCCCGCAGATGGCAAACGCGACAAGCCCCGTTATCGGGGGGAAGCACGGCATCGGTACAGCTGCTAAATACAACGCATGCACAATCCCCGATACTGGGTAGGAGCCAAGTGCCTCAAGCCCCGGCATCGGGGAGGAGGCTCCTCCCCCATGCCTACATCCATAGTGCCTGCCGAGAGGGAAACTCCTGTGGCGGATCTAGTGGGGCCTCACCGGGAAAGCTGGATGCGGGGCCCTAAGGGGGACGAGCGGATGAAAGGATGTGGGGGGGGAGGGAGGTGCGGTAGAGGTTGGCTTAAAGGGGGCATAATTCCAAAGTGTGGCCTAGGGTGCAAAAAGGTGTTAATCCGGGCCTGAGAAGACAGGGAAATGTGATACAGAATCGGATCAGAATCTCTTAAGAGTAGCAGACTAGAAGTGCAGCTACTCTGTTGAACTAATTCTGTTTGACACCACTTTAACTGTCCTGGCTTAATGCTATGGGGTCCTGGGAATTGCAGGTTCACAAGATCTTTAGCCTTCAGTGTCCAAGAGTGCTGGTTCCTCACCAAAACTACAAATGTCAAAATTCCATAGCATTGCATCATGGTAATCTATATGCAAAATTTGCAAAGATTGGCTGGCATCCTGAAGCTATTATGATATTGTAAGAAGACTTGTGATCTTACGTTACGCGAACTAATAATAATAATAATAATACACTTTATTTATATTCCACTCTACTCACCCCGAAGAGGACTCAAAGCGGATTACAGGTACATATACTTAGCAGACAATCCCTGCCGTTTCCACATAGACACATATAGACGAACAGAGGCAAACTCTGGCCACCAGGGGGAGCTGATGCACTCCTCATCTCTCAGCGTTCCCAGCATCTCTTGTTGTTCCTTCTGCATTCCTCAGCATTCCTGGAGTTCTTTAATGGCCTCATAATTCAATCAAAATTTGCCTCCCCACTTTAATGTGGTACCCTTATCTCCTACTTGACAGATGCAACTGTCTTTTGGGCTGCAAAGGTCGACAGCAGGCTACACTTAAAGGTCAAGCACCCACCTCGACCTGGGCAGGCTTCAAACTTATGACCTACTGGTCAGAGAGATCTTATGCAGCTGACACTTAGCCAGCTGCGCCACATTCCCGGTGCCAGCTGCACCACATTCCCGCAGGAGGCGCCATATATTCAGTCTCCTGCCCCATGGAAGGCGTCCCACCCACGCCACACCAAATATGGTGTGAGCAGACTAGAGCCACCCGCAGCAACTACACGAGGCTGGAGACCGCATGTGCGGAGCCTCTGCTCCTGCCCGCCAAACCCTCCTCATCAGTTTCCGGTTTCATGGAGGGTGCGCATGCGCCCCCAGTGCACATGCGTGGAACTAGCTGGCTCTGCACATGCGCAACTGGCGCACATGCACACCCTTCATGAAGCCAGAGAGCAAGGGGGCGCCAAAATAATGTTCACTTACCATGTTAAATTACCTTAGTCTGGCCCTGCATACAGCAGATGGATGACTACATGGCACTGGAAGCCATATCCAACTATGTGATCCAAAATTAAAATGAATTCAGTCAAATCCCACATTTACCAATCGGGAATGGACAACTCATCAATCCAAGTAATCAACAAGGAGATTAATGCATTATAAAGCTTTTCAGAAACTTGAAAGCAGAACTGACTAAAGTATCCTTATGACTGACAGTTGAACTTCCAAAATTTAAACAAGGTAATTATTAGTCCTGCTCACACGGCAGCTTCAAAACCCATGGGTGGGTGATGGATGGGCAGGAAAACAGTTGTAATTCTGGAACAGAAAGGCAATGTGTACTTTGGGAAGAAAGGGTGAATTAAAAACAGTGTCAGCGTAGGATGCTCTTGATAGATATATTTGACTGGGTAGATAACAGGATTTACAGACTTCTCAAGAACTTGGCGGATGATTAATAATATTGCAATTGTAAGTATGTTTATTCGGAAGCTAATCCTCCTCAGTTTCATGGGATTTACGGTCTAAGACTACGGTTTATGGAACGAGGAAACCTTTGCAAACAGAGGGATTTCTTGGGTTGCAAAGTGAATTGAAACAAACTTGAACTGAATGGATACACATGGAGGCAAAGGTGAAGACAACATCCAGAAAAAAAACGAATGTGTTATTGAAGAAGCAGTCATGAACATTTCAACGGCTTTGACATCTGGCGGTTAAGGATAATCAGATCTTATGCTAGAATTAAGAAAGGTTGGGACAAATGTGTGATTTGGTTTTAAGTGATGCTCCTCCACCTCTATTGCTGAAATGAATATTTTACCCAAGACATCTGTTCCTTGTGTTCATCACTAAAATAAATGTCATTTAGTCTTCTAAGCCAGTGTTTTTCAACCTTTTTTGAGCCGCGGCACATTTTTTACATTTACAAAATCCTGGGGCACACCACCAACCAAAATGACACAAAATGACACTCTAACACAGTAATACATGTAGTTAATATATTTCTAAATGTATTTATACACTCAGTGTGAAACATGGGCCTGTTTCGATGAACACAACATAGATATCCTGGCAGGAATGGCAGAAAGACACAAACTTCCCACACTGAACTCCCATAACCAAGAGAAAATACTATAAGAGTTTGGTGGGCATTGACCTTGGGTTTTGGAGTTGTAGTTCACCTATATCTAGAGAGCACTGTGGACTCAAACAATGTTGGATCAGGACCAAACTTGGCATGAATACTCAGTATGTCCAAATGTAAACACAGATGGAGTTTGGGGAAAATAGACCTTGACATTTGGGAGTTATAGTTTCTGGGATTTATAGTTAACACAAAATCAAAAAACATCCTGAACTCTTGCAACAATGGAATTGAACCAAACTTGGCTAATTGAACTCTCATTACCAACAGAAAGTACTGAAAGGGTTTGCTTGGGAATTGATCTTGAATTTGGAAGTTGTAGTTCACCTACACCCAGAGAGCACTGTAGACTCAAACAATGTTATGTTATGTTGTTGTTTGTTTTCTATCCAGAATCATAATGTTGGAAGAAGGCTCACCACTTTAAGGTCCCTAAAACAGGCATGGGAAAACTTCGGTCTTCTGGGTGCTTTGGACTTCAACTCCCACCATTCCTAACAGCCTGAGGCCCTTTCCTGCTTAAATGGCTGGGGGGGGGGTAAAGAGCCTGAGGCTGCTAGGAATGGTGGGAGTTGGAGTCCAAAATACTGCTCTAGAATAGAAACAGCAGATGAGAAGTCTCATTAAAGCCATGCCGGAAAAGGGAGCCTGAGTGACAACCCCCCCCCCACACACACACACACACTCACCTTAATGGTTTGATAGAAAACAGATCTTTCGGGGGCCCAAATCGAAAACAGATATCTACCCTCCCAATTTTAAGAGCCTCCCAAGAATGGATTGCGGCCCCCACTGAAAGTCGAGAAACAAAACAGATCAACGTTTACCCTGAATGCAGAACCCTGGTATACCTGTACCCACAGAAGATTACTCTCCTTTCGCTCTTGATTTGTTGTGTGAAATTCCCTGTTCATTTCTCTCTGAAATAGCGTTTCCACTATAGTGGAGGTCTTTTCCTAAACCTCCTGTGTGGGATTGTTTGATTGCCGATGCAGTGAACCTGGGACCTTCTGCATGCAAAGCATCTTCTCCACCCCCCTGAGCGATGTTCCCTGGCTACATGTCAGCATACGGAGCAACCTGAGTATGTCAGAAGGAAGTTGGACTTTGATTTTAAATTCCTGTAGTGCAAGTCGTATCTCGATGACCTATCTGTCAGTTTAAGGTTGCATCACTAATACTAGTGAGATGTGTGACTCGAACAATGACAATGAAATTATACACTGCGAGGATGGAAATGTTCAACTATGTCATCCGCGCAAGTGAGGATGAATCATTTCCAAAGTTTCCTCCCCGTTGGGGGAATGAAATATTTCTGAGCAGTCGTTACCCAGTATTCATGTATTCTGAAGTGCTTCCAGGAAATTATTCTCCATAGAGGTCAATGTGAGTTTTTTTGTGCTAAAAATGGTGGCCAATATCTTGCATCAAAGAAATAGCCAATGATGCTGTACTTACAATCTGGCTTCTGGTTTGATTCCTGCATTCCAACTTAAAAGCCAGTCGGCTGCCCTAAGAGAGTAATTTATCCAAACCAAACTCCATATTGATATTAGTGCTAAAGATTCGGACAGTGTTAGTCAGAGACTGGATTTCAGTTTCGGTTTTCCCATACAGCTTCAGGTCGTCCATGTACAGCATATGTGAAATTTTGTGAGATTTGTTAGATGTTTGATAGCCGAGGTTTGGTTTTTTTTATTATTATTATTATTATTATTATTAGCTTGGGGACCTGGCGTTGCCCAGATTTTTTGAGAAACGTAGTACTTGGTAAAAAGCAGTTATTTATGTGGGTCACAGTGGTGTCAGGAAGTTAGTGAAGGTACAGCGATTCCCATCGTCCATGATCCACCCTCCTCCAAACAGCACCAGGAGGTAGAGTGGGTCATAGAGGCTCTGTTTGAGCCTCTATGACTCATAGAGATCAAGTTTGGCCTTGATCCATCATTATTGGGAGTTGCAGTGGTATCATGACATTACTGAAGGTACTGCAAGTCCCATCATCTGTGGTCCACTCTCCTCCATGCAGCACCAGGACGTATAGTGGGTCATGGGGGCTCTGTCTGCCAAGTTTGGCCTTGATCCATCATTATTGGGAGTTGCAGTGGTATCATGAAATTACTGAAGGTACTGCAAGTCCCATCATCTGTGGTCCACCCTCTTCCAAACAGCACCAGGGTGTAGAGTGGGTCATGAAGGCTCTGTCTGCAAAGTTTGGCCTTGATCCATCATTATTGGGAGTTGCAGTGGTATCATGAAATTACTGAAGGTACTGCAAGTCCCAACATCTGTGGTCCACTCTCCTCCAAACAGCACCAGGGTGTAGAGTGGGTCATGGAGGCTCTGTCTGGCAAGTTTGGCCTTGATCCATCATTATTAGGAGTTGTAGTAGTATCATGAAATTAGTGAAGGTACTGCAAGTCCCATCATCTGTGGTTCACCCTCCTCCAAAGTGCAGTAAGGTCTGGATTGGGTCATGGAGGCTCTGTGTGCCAAGTGTGGTCTGTATTGGTAAATGGATGAGGGTTGCATTGTTTTTAGGAAGTGAGTGAAGGTACTTGAAGTCCCATCATCCGTGTTCCCCCCTCCCTCAAAGTACACCAGGATGTAGAGTGGGTTGTTGGGGGGGGGGCTGTTTGTGTAGAGGGCGTAGTCAGGAGAAATAATGTAAAGTAGGTCTTACTGTGAAATCAGGCTGCGGCCTAGGCGTAGTTTGTCAAACCTGGTAAAGGAAGCCTCTTTGCAAAGTCCTCTCTGTGAGACCTTAGAGATTAGGGTTGGAGGAATGGCAGCCAACCAGAGCCGGTGTAGCAAATGCTCACTCTGTGGCAACCAATCATGCTGTTTGAGGCAATGGTGGCCAATCAGAGGCGGTTCAGCAAATTCTGCCTCAGTGGCAACCAATCATGATGTTTGAATGTAGAGGGTGGGAATTTAGAGGCTGGTAGCCAATCAGAACACTGGCACATACATACATACATACATACATACCCACAAACATACAAACATTGCCTTTTATTATATATAGAGATAGAGATAGAGATTATTATCATTTGCCACCAGATCAAAGTATGGGAATTATATTGAAAAATGCACAGAAAATTACAGGGTTGATGTAATGAAAAATTAGGAGAGGACACCACCATGAATTCATAGTGGAAAAAGTGGGATAGATATGCAAATAAGAATCCAATGAATGCTTTTGCAATCATTATGACCTTGGTTACCATATCTGTGGCTTATCTGATCAGACCTATTTGGCTCTTAAGTGCCAGAGACACACCAGAGAGGGTGTGTAATCCACGGAGAGAAGTAAAACATTTAACTCATTTTTTTGTTGTCACTCCTTGTTTGCATACTAAAAAAAAATATTTGCGCCGCGATTATTAAATTTAAAAAGAGTATGCTCTAATCGCGCCAGCAAAACACACACAGAGCCAAGAAAATGACTCTGTAATTGTTTGCACAGGAAATGTGTTATTTACCAGAAATGAAATTAATGTGTTACAAGGTTAGCTTTTCCAAGGCACTTTAAGTGGCATCGGAATAATGTGAACACTAGCAAATGGTGTTGTTTCTCTACGCTTCCCACCCATTATTATCAAAGACACTTACTTACCTCTGAGAATTAAATTATTATGATGAATGATGTATACTGTATTTTATCTCAGTATAATTGCTGGGCTAGGTAGTGTTCAGCTGGGGATTACAGAAATGTCTGCAGTGTGTATTCACGTTCTGCTAATTCTATATGAATATCACCACTCTCGAACTGTAAGGCCAGCGATTTTAATATGTGTACATTTGATAACCTGTATTGTGTTTGATACGTGACTTTTATCTGTATTATATTTTTCTGTATCTGCCTAAGGTTTGTTAACTGAAATAAAGGCAATTGATTGATTGATTGATTGATTGAGAATACATTCGGACAGGTAAACTGGGCTGGAACCAGGCCCGGATTACCCATAAGGCCATCCTAGGCCATGGCCTAGGGCGGCATCCATGGGGGGGCAGCAGGTTCGGACCCCCCAAAATGAAAAAAAAATTAAAAAAATTAAATTCAATTTTGGGTGCTTGCTTCTGCACCTGCGCAGTGAAGGAAGGAGGGGGCGGGGCCGACGGGACCAAGGAGGAGGCGGAGGGAAGCCACGTCAGACGCCCTAGGGGCAGGACTTCCCCCCACCGGTTCTTCACTCGCGCGGGCGCCGCTCCTTCCTTCACAGAGTGGCTCGGCGCCCTCCGCCATGTTCCTGGGTGCTGCAGCGGCCGCCCGGGAGCTTACCTTCCTTCCTCTTCCTTCTCCTTCTTCCTTCTTCCTTCTTTAGTAAAGGGTTGGAGGCAATCCTTATGGTGTCTCCAACTAGCAGCCAAAGTCAGGATTCAGCAGGGAAGTGTGATCCGTGGCAACAGGATCACAAGCGGAGGAAGACGGGAACACAAGCCTTCACTGACTTCCTGAGACCACTGTGAGCCAAATAAACAACTGATAAGGACCAACCTTGGCACACAATGCCTTTCTCAAATAATCCGGACAGGGCCGAGTCCCCAAGCTAGTAAAAATAAAGTTGAGTTGAGTTGAGGGTCTGAACATGAAAATGACTTTGGGAGGCTTCCATGGTTTACAAAATTTGAATGGAAAAGTATTGAGTAAGTTTCGATTCTTAAGTTTTTGGCGCAGGCCATGCCCATGTATTGGATGTCACGACATAAACATGAATTTAAAAATTTAATCCAACTTATAACCACTAACTATAATTTCACACAGTCCTAGAGGTTGATATTAAAGTGTCTGAAATAAATATAGAATCTAGGGACGGTTGTGAGCTGACACTGCACATTCTCCGCAGCTACTGTGGTAATACAGCGTTTGCTGTTATCCATCCTGGATGCCACGCTCGGAGTTCTCCTTTCATTACCTCTCACGAAGCCAGCTATCTGAAAGCAAATGATGCTGAGCTATCTTGGCTTGCACACCATGATTTCAAGGGTCAGGCAGAGTTTCTCCCCATTCCTGGAATGAAATCGTTCATCAGAAGATTCAAATCGTGTGCTGAAATTCAAATTTCTATCCAGCGAAATGGCCTCTCTTGGAAAGAGAAAGGGAAGCAATTCTGTTCAAAGCTGTTCCCTGTTTTCTGCAGGCTGGTGGAAGGCAAGCAATTTCCCCAGTCACGATACTAATGGCTCCATTAAACTACCACTGTGGATGCTTCATGTCTGGGCGACCAACGAACACAAATGCAGCCCACTGGCAAAAAAAAGTGTGCTATTTTTAATACATGCTTTCCTTTACCTTTTTTGACAAACCACATTTGCAGATAATGAAGACTTGTCGATTTCAGGGAAAGTGGAGAGATAGATATTTGGAATTGCTGGCGCCAGAAAATTTTCACGGCTCCAGTTCTGCTTCTTGCAGATGAGCCACTTGCTGCTACAGAAGGAGCTTGGACCCACCATATCTCTTGGACTTCAACTCTCAGAAGTCCCAGATAGCATAGAATGGGATTGTGGGTTCTTCAGTCCTGCGCAATGAACTCAAGGTTATGATATGCTTCCAGGCAGGATCTTGAATCCATCTATGCCAGTGTTTTTCAACCTTTTTTACATTTACAAAATCCTGGGGCACACCTAGGGTTGCCACTTTTTGATATAAGAAATAAGGGACATTTACCTAAAAATACGGGATTTTTCACAAAAATAAGGGACACTTCAGAAAAACGTGAAGATTCAAATGTTAGGCAACCCTAACTATACTCCTTTTGATGCAGTCTTGGCTTTTTCATCTGCGGCATCACACTGTTGACTGATCTTTAGACTGGGGTCTAACAGAAGCCTCCTTTCACATGCATTCACGGCAATATCATCTACTTGGGCCATTCTGCAAGAAGGCACAACCCAAGCCCTCACAACAGATGCCCATCCGGCTCAATAGCCCTCCAGAGCCCCTCAGCCCCGGTGTGGCTGTGATTTGTGTGCCTGGCAGGGGGGTCACCTTCCTTCCTCTCCCAGCAGTCGACAGTGAAGGTGGCCCTGCGGTCGAGGTGGACGAGGGCACGGCAGACCTGGCTCTGGGTCTCCATGATCAGCAGCTCCGTGCGGGCCCGTATCTCCCCGTGCCGCACCTGCAGTTCCCTCAGACCGCTCACTGGTGGTGCCATAAAGACCAGCAGGCCCCCTTCTCCCTCTTTCTTTTCCTCCTCCTCCCCCCCCCTGGAAGCGAGGGCTCTTGGAAAATTGAGTCCCACCCAAAAGGGCCACACACGCCTCTCAATCAAGAGGAGGCAGCCTTGGACTACAATTCCCGGAGAGGCGAGAGGAAACGGGAGGAGCCGAAAGGGATAGCAGGTTGGAGGAGGAGGAAGGAAGTATGTGAGTGTATGTACTGGGACAGGAGCTGAAAATAAGGGACACATGTTGAAAATAAGGGACACTAAATTTGTGGCCGAAATAAGGGACGTCCCTTAGAATAAGGGACAGTTGGCAACCCTAGGCACACCACCAACCAAAAGGACACAAAATGACACTCTAACACAGTAATACATATAGTTAATATGTTTTTAAATGTATTTATACACTCAGTGTGAAACCTGGGCCTGTTTCGATGAACACAACATAGATATCCTGGCAGGAATGACAGAAAGACACACACGAAGGTCTTGCTCAACAGCCGTTCATTTGTGGGATTAACATAACTCAAACACCACTGGACAAATTGCTGCCAAATTTGGCCACAAAATATACTAATATTAACCCAAGGAGGGACCATCAGTCAAAAAATTGATTTTGTCATTTGGGAGTTGTAGTTGCTGGGAGTTATAGTTCACCCGCAATCAAAGAGCACTCTGAACTCTACCAATGATGGAACTAAACCAAATGTGGCACACAGGACTCCATGACCAATAGAAAACACTAGAAGGGTTTGGTGGGCATTGACCTTGAGTTTGGGAGTTATAGTTCACCAACACCCAGAGAGCACTGTGGACTCAAACAATGTTGTATCGGGACCAAACTTGGCACAAATACTGGATATGTCCAAATGTGAACACTGGTGGAGTTTGGGGAAAATAGATCTTGACAATTGGGAATTGTAGTTGCTGGGAGAGAAGGGAGAGGGAGAGAGAGCAAGGCAGAAGAGAAGGGAGGGGTAAGAGAGAGCGAGGCAAAAGAGAAGGGAGGGGGAGCGCACATGGCGGAAGGGAAGGGAGGAGGAGGAGAGCGAAGGCATGCTCTGCAGCGGTGCTTGCTCCTGGCCTCCTCCTCTTCTCCTCCCTCCCTTCCCCTCTGTTGGCCGCTCTGCTTGCCTGCCCTTACGTGGGCCAGTCAGAATCAGCCAGCAGGCTGTGAAATGCCCAGGTCTGGTATTGGAGATTCCAATTTCCCACGGCACACCTGATGATCGCTCACGGCACACTAGTGTGCCGTGGCACACCGGTTGGGAAACACTGATCTATGCAGCATGACACCCCTGATGTTTTCTTCTATTTTGCTAAAGCAGTGTTTCTCAACCTGGGGGTAGGGACCCCTGGGGGAGGTAATGAGGAGATGTCAGAGAAGTCACCAAGGACCATCAGATGATAAATAATAATAATAATAATCTTTATTTATACCCCGCCACCATCTCCCAAATGGGGACTCAGGGCGGCTTACATGAGGCCAAGCCCAATAACACAATACAATAAATGAAATCAAAACAAAAAAATTGTAAGTTACATAAGATATAACAATACAACAAGCAATGTAAAATTAAAATAAGATCATGTATAACACAGTAACAGTGAGCGGGTAATTACAGTAATTTCTGTTGGTCATGGGAGTTCTGGGTGGGAAGTTAGGCCCAATTCTCTCACTGGGGTTCAGCGTATTTGTAGGGGAACTATAAATCCCAGCAACTTCAACTCCCAAATGTCAAGGTCCATTTCCCCCAAATTCCACCAGTGTTCACATTTGGGCATATGGAGTATTCATGCCAAAGTTTGGTCTAGGGAATGAAAATACATCCTGCATTTCAGATATTTTCATTGCAATTAATAACATTAGCAAAATTACAGTTATGAAGTAGCAATAAAAATAATGTTATGGTTGGGGGTCACCATAATATGAGGGGTCGCAGCATTAGAAAGGTTGAGAATCACTGGCCTAAATTGATGTCACAATGCAGGGTCTCGGCCCAGCCCCTTAATCACACACACAGAGACATTACTCAGCTAACTATTTATTGAATAATAGGAAACAGGTGAAAAGGTAATTGTCCATTAAAGCGTCAAATATTCGGTCAAAATAGCAAAGAGTTCCAAAGTAAAATCCAAAGGCAAAACACTTGGCAAAGGGTTCCGCAAAAGCAATGTGAATCAAACAAGGTTGTTCTGTGGCAAACTCGAACACAACAAAGTTCAGGGAATCAAAAGGCCCAAGGAAGCTTCTTGGCCGCACGAGCCCAATCCTGGCTCCGTGGATCTTCACTCGCTTCACTCCCTTCAGATCAGAAGTGGCCGAGCAACTGAGGATCCGTTCCCACGGATCCTATACTTAATTCCCTTGGTGAGACCAACGGCGCTCTAGGCTTCGGCGCCATTCCCTTCTATTGGACTCGATGCTCCGTCTCCTATCGAAGCTCCGTCCCTCCCGTTCTACAGCTGGGGCACTATCTCCATGAGAGCCTGACTCCCTTTCGGCTTCCATGGGCTCATCCTCCGCTGCTTCCCATACGCGCTCCTATGATCCAAAACCACCTGGTTTCTCATACTGATTATCTGAATCAGGGGAATCAGAGTCAGCCTGACCTTCCCAGCCCTCGTATCCATCAGGCCAGCCATGATCCCATTCCAAACTGTCTGTAGGAGATGAAGGCCCAGCTGCCTCATCGGCCCCTTCTTCAGAACCTGTCTCCATTAGCTCTAAAGCAAGTGGTACCCCCGGAGCGGCCCCCTGCCCCCCCGGCACGAATGAGAACTGGGTTGCTACAATTGACCAATTGAGCGTGTGCAAGGCTGAAGGGAGGCTTGTGCCAGCGAGTCTCTTCAAGGTATGGGGTTCTGTGTCTGAATTTTGGCCCAATTCAATCATTGGTGGGGTTCAGAATGCTCTTTGATTGTAGGGGAACTATAAATCCCAGCGATTACAACTCCAAAATGTCAAGACCTATTTTTCCTAAACTCCACCAGTGTTCTCATTTGGGCATATTAAGTATTCTTGCCAAGTTTGGTCCATAGCCATCATTGTTTGAGTCCCCTGTGCTCTCTGCATGTAGGTGAACAACAACTCCAAAACTCAAGGTCAATGCCCACCAAACCCTTCCATTATTTTCTTTTTTTTTTTAATGAATAATTTTTATTAATTGTTTTTTTTGTCATACAAAAGTAAAACAGGGGGAAGAAAAGGAAATGGTAAAATAGAGTGGGAAAAGGGGGTTAGGGGTAGGGTGGGGGGGTTCGTGAGAGGAAAGATGGGGTAGTAGGAGGGGTTGAGGTTATAAAGAAAGGAAATCTTCTTCCAGTCCGGGTGTACAGGGAGTCTCTCTTTGCTTGATATCACCCTATCTTCGTTTACGAGGGTTTTTCCTCACTCCTTGGTCTGTTTGGTTGAAGATGTAATATCAAAACTTTGTTCTTTTCACATAGTCTAAGACCATCTGCCAATCTGTCCTTTTTTGGGGTTTTTTGTTGTTAACCATGTTTTGCAATATGTCCATATCTGCATATTCGATAAGTTTGGAAGCCCAGTCCAGCGTCGTTGGGGGCTTTTCTTTTTTCCAGTTTCTTGCAAGAATGGTTCTTGCTGCGGCCGTGATGTAATAGAATTTTTTTTCCTTTTTGACCTCGAATCTACTTCCTGTCAAGTTGAGCAGAAAGGTTTCTGGTTTGAATTCTATATCCATCTCGAGCATAGTCTGTGAGTGTGTGTGAATAGCTTTCCAAAATTTTTTGACCTTACGGCATCCCCACCAACAATGTAGATCAGTGCCTGTTTGTTCTTTGCACTTCCAGCATTTGTTGTTTAGGTTTTTGTATAGAAACCCTTCCATTATTTTCTGTTGGTCATGGGAGTTGTGTACCAAGTTTGGTTCAATTCCATCGTTGGTGGAGTTCAGAATGCTCTTTGATTGTAGGTGAACTATAAATCCCAGCAACTACAACTCCCAAATGCAAAATAAATTACCCCCACAAACCTCACCAGTATTCAAATTTGGGCATATTGGGTATTTGTACCAAGTTTGGTCCATTGAATGAAAATACATCCTGCAAATCAGATATTTACATTACGATTCACAACAGTAGCAAAATTACAGTTATGAAGTAGCAACGAAAATAATGTTATAGTTGGGGGTCACCACAACATGAGGAACCGCATTAAGGGGATGCAGCATTAGGGAGGTTGAGAAACAGGGGTGTAAGGAATCAATCAATCATTTTATTTATATCCCATCTTTAACCTAGGATTGGGACTCATCTGGTTGCTTAAAGCAGTGTTTCCAAACCTTTTTTGAGCCGCGGCACACTTTTTACATTTGCAAAATCCTGGGGCACACCACCAACCAAAATGACACAAAATGACACTCTAACACAGTAATACAGGTAGTTAATATGTTTTTAGAATGTATTTATACACTCAGTGTGAAACCTGGGCCTGTTTCAATGAACTCAACATAGATATCCTGGCAGGAATGGCAGAAAGACACAAACTTCCCACACATAACTCCCATAACCAAGAGAAAATGCTATAAGAGTTTGGTGGGCATTGACCTTGAGTTTTGGAGTTGTAGTTCACCTATATCCAGAGAGCACTGTGGACTCAAACAATGTTGGATCAGGACCAAACTTGGCATGAATACTCAATTTGCCCAAATATGAACGCAGATGGAGTTTGGGGGAAATAGACCTTGACATTTGGGAGTTGTAGTTGCTGGGATGTATAGTTCCCCTACAATCAAAGAGCATTCTGAAACCCCATCAATGATAGAACTGGGCCAAACTTCCCACACAGAACCCCCAGGTGGCTCCCTTCCTGAATGGCTCTCTCCCTCTTCCACACCAAAAGGGAAGGCACTCACTCCTTCCGCGGCTGCCTGCCTTCCTTCCTTCTTTCCTGCAGTTCAAAAGAAGAAGGGGAAAGGGAGGCGGACCTTCCCAATGCATGGAGAGAGAGAGACCAAGTAGACAACAGGTGGGGAGGGGGCTGTTTGTAATTTTGTGCCTTTATCGATGTAGGTTTCTTAGGGTTTTTATACTTCAACACACTAGACTCCCCCCCCCCCCTTCCTGGAGGTTCCAATTTCCCACGGCACACCTGATGATTGCTCACGGCACACTAATGTGCCCCAGCACACTGGTTGGGAAACACTGGCTTAAAGTAAGAATGAATCATTCCCTTCGACATTTGCAGTAGTAGATTGGTGAAACATATGAGACCTTTGACCCAAATTGAACTTTTCTTTTCTTTTTTCTCAACCTGTCTCTTATCCACTTCTGTTCCAGCCAACCTACTTATGTCGTAGCCAGTAAATGTTGTTTTTTTGGCAAGAGGACTGACTTTGTGTCCTTCCTTTGAACTCACTGAAGTCTCACCTCATCTCTTTTTGAAGTGTGAGCATAGGGAGCGAATACAATGTCTTCCAAGAATTTAACTCCATAGCCTAACTCTAGACTCACAGCTCCTGTCAAAAGGCATTCAGACATGTTAGTTTGCACTGGCTGCCAACCTTAGAGTCTCCTTGCAGGGATTTAAAAATGTATCTTCCTTTAGCAAAATGGTAACTGTTTTAAGCTCGGGAAAAAACAAAAAACAAACACACAAAGCTGAAAGTTTAGCAAAAATGCCTATGGAATATTGATCCATTAATTTACAATGTTCCCTCATTTACATGATCCCAGTGGCATAATATCAACAAAATAATGATCCCAGGAAAATATAATTAATTTGATCCTTGTAAAATACAATTGGCAGTGTGTTGATTTATATTCACGTAGTCATAGAATCATAGAGTTGGAAGAGACCTTGTGGGCCATCCAGTCCAACCCCATTCTGCTTTCAAAATTTCATTATAAATGGAAGTTCCTAATTGGTTCTGTCTTAAAATCACCAATAATGAAATAATAATGGAAGTTTTGTTCTGAAATATTCACCACCAGAACTTTAGCAACACTGTAGAAGCAAAGCACCAGCGCCACCTAGTGTTCACCAACAGAACTTTAGTTTTGTAAGTGCTTTAGAACCATTTAGAACACACCTGGGCAACCTACGGCCCGTGGTCCGGATGCAGCCCGGCAGTCGATTCTGTCAGGCCCAGGGAGAAGGGCGTCGGTGGCAGGGCCAAGAGGAAGGGGTGCCACTGCCGCCATCCCATCGTGGGCTGTGGGGCCTGCGCCAGCAGACAGCCCGCCGCTTCGGAGAACAATCGGAGGAGCGGCAGCTTTGGAGTGCCTGCTGTCCCGGAGGCGATCCAGGCCTGCAGCGAGAGCAGTTGGCAACCTGTGGCAGCTGATCGCCCTGGCGACCCGGAAGACTTGATTGTCTTCCAGTTTGCCAGGGTGATCACCCACCGCAGCTCGCCGACTGCTCCCGCTGCAGGCCCGGATCGCCTCCCAGGATGGCAGACACTCCAAAGCCAGGATGGCAGGCACTCTAAAGCAGGGCGATCAGTTGGGGAACAGCTGGGGGCGAGAGTGGGTGGAGGCTTGCAGCCTCTGATCGTCTGCTGCTCTGCTCTGCTGCGGTGGCGGCTGGGTCCGCTTTGTTATCCTCTGGGCTGGGTCCATTGGGCCATTCCATCTTGGGATCCTTCCGCTCTTGAGGATGTCAGCCTTTATCTTGGTTCGTACCTTGTCTTCTTGAATTTCATTTTATTTTATTTTAGTAGTTTTTATTATTATTTTATAATAATTATATTATATTATAATTTTAATATATTATAATGTCTATATATATATGCTATAATATAATATTTATGATATTAATACTAATAACATATGAATATTTCTTGATATATTAATATGTTAATATTAATGATGTGTAATATATAGTAAATATAGTAAATATATTTCAGCCTTTAGGTGTGGCCCTCCATAATATTTTTTGGCTCTCATGTGGCCCCTCGGGAAAAAAATTGCCCACCCCTGATATAGAACTATGATTGCCCAGGCCTATTAAATGCAGTTTTTAATTGGCATTGTTTTAAAATGTGTTGTTAGCCACCTTGATTCTCATTATCAAGAGCAGGGGTGCTCATTAGGTAGCTCGGGAGCTACTAGTAGATCTTTGGCCCTCTTCCAGGTGATCTTCGGGCCTCACCAGCCAGATGGGGCACTCCTGCCATGCGCACGCACACCCTGTGCGCACACGCGCTCCTGCTGCTGGCTTCCGCTCTCGCGGTGCTTCTTTCGCCTGCGGGGCATTGCAGGAAGAAGGAAGCACGAGGCGGGGCCTCTAAAGGGAGCGCCCTGCCTCTCTCTCGTCCAGAAGCAGCTGTGCAGCCTCCATTGCCGGCAAGACATGCAGGGCAGAGCGCTCCCTCTGGATGCCCCGCCTCATGCTTTCTCCTTCCTGAAATGCCCCACAGGCGGAAGAAGTGCTGCGCGGGTGGAAAACAGCACCAGGAGCCCGCGTGGTGGCAGGAGCGCGCGGTGGCAGGAGCGCACGGCGGTGGGGGCAGGTAGATGTTTTGCACTTGGTTGCTTTAAGAGTAGCTCGCATGCTGAAAAAGTGTGAGCACCCCTGATCAAGAGGAACCTGGGATATCAACGAACCAGTACAATAACACGGCTAATACCGTATCTCGTCTCTTTCCTTTCCTGGTAGCAGATGCTCCCAACCGCTAAGCTGGTAATAGAGAGCTGAAAAGTTGTAAAGATGTGGAGACAATTTTTTCATACAAAAGCAACCCATTTGTTCTCTTTGTGTCTTATCTGACATATATATATATATTCCTTCCTCTCGAGTGAAGATGGAGTTTAAAGAAAGTGGGAGCAGTCTATTGAAAGATCGGGCGATTGGAGCTGGCGTGGTTCACCAACAAGCTTTTCTACTGATTGAAAAAGAGATACAAAGAGCAGCATGCATCCCAATAGGTGAAGTGGGAGTGAACAATAGAGAGGACTCAAGATTAAGTGAGGGAAATGTTCAGCACAAAAGAGAAGAGGAGAAAAAAACTGAGCTAAGTCTCTGTCCAGGGTGCTGAAATAACCTCTCTTACATGGAACCAGGCCGTGCAAATCGGGTTCTCCCCAATGAAGCAAGCGTGCCAGGTATGTCTTTTTTTGTCAACGGTAAAAGAATTATATTTCCTCTATTTAACCCACCCACTATTTCCCATTGGCAAAGCAGAAAGAAACTAAGACAGTGAAGCTACTACAATAGGCTTGTACATTCAGGGTAAACTTTCACCCGTTTCATGTCCCGACTTTCAGTGGGGAATCCCGATCGATTTTTTGGGAACCTCCCAAACTGGGAAAGCAGATACAGTGTTCCCTTGCTACTTCGTAGTTTGCTTATTGCGGACCTGCTGTTTCGCGGATTTCAAAAAATATTAATTTAAAATATATATCATGGTATTTTTGCTGCTTTGTGGGATTTTGCTACCGCCTGTCTCCAAGGCGCTTTCCCTCCTCAGTCCTCCCTCCCTCCCTCCAGCCTTGAAGGGCCTTTCCTTCCTTTCCTAAACCTTATTTTAAGTTTATAAAGACTTAAAATAGTGTATAACTACTAAAATAGAGCATCCCTACATCACAGTTTTTCACTTATTGCAGGAGGTCCTGGAACCTAACCCCAGCAATAAGTGAGGAAACACTGTATATGTTTTCACTCCAGAGTGCCAAAATATCAGTTTTCTATTGGCCCATCATTGGGGGGGGGGGCTTCCCAGGCATGCCTTCCTGTCATTTTAGGCATTTAAACTGCTTTACTCTAGAGGAGAGGTGCTCACCTGCAGGCAGGTGCATGCTTTAAGGAGGCTTCTTACCTGTTTCTCCTCTAGAGGAGAGGCATTCAGCTCAAGGAAGGCAGGCACACTTTCTCTCCCAGGCCTGCACATCACACACACATTCTTTCCAAGGCAAGGAGGCAAGTTCTGTTTTTTACTCTAAAGGAGGTGCTTGGCTACAGGCTTTCTGGGTCTGCACACAGCTCATGCACTCTTTCCAAGGCAAGGAGGAAAGTTCTAACTTTCTTACTCTAGAGCAGGGGAGCTCACAATTTTTCAGTATGCACGCTACTCTTAAGCAACCAAGTCCTAAAGATCTACCTGCTCCCGCCGCCATGCGCTCCTGCTGCCCCACGCTCCCGCCGCCGCACGTGCTCCTGCTGCTGTTTTCCACTGGCGCAGCGCTTCTTCTGCCTGCGGGGCATTGCAGGAAGGAGGAAGCACGAGGCGAGAGGGAGCGCTCTGCCCTGCCTGTCTCGCTGGCAGCAGAGGCTGCACCGCTGCTTCTGGAGGAGAGAGAGGCAGGGTGTTCCCTATGGAGGCCTCGCCTCATGCTTCCTCCTTCCTGCAGGCGGAAGAAGAGCTGCCCGGGCGGAAGGCAGCAGCAGGAGCACGCCTTCCACTCAAGCGATGCTGCTTCCACCCGCAAGGCATTGCGGGAAGGAGGGAGCGCAAGGCGGGGCCTTCGGAGGGAGCGCTCCGCCCTGCCTCTCTCTCGTCCAGAAGCAGCTCTGCCCCACCTCGCGCTCCCTCTGGAGGCCCCGTCTTGTGCTTCCTCCTTCCTACAATGCCCCGCAGGTGAAAGAAGCACCGCGAGAGCGGAAGCCAGCAGCAGGAGTGTGTGTGCGTGCAGGGTGTGCATGCGCATGACAGGAGCGCCCCATCCGGCTGGTGAGGCCCAAAGATCGACTGGATGAGGGCTGAAGATCGACTAGTCAATCGCGATCAACTACTTGAGCAGCCCTGCTCTAGAGGAAGTGCTTGACTGCAAGAAGGTACACATGCATTCTGGGCCTGCACACCACTCACACACTCTTTCCAAGGCAAGGAGGCAAGTTCTGTTTCTTACTCTAGAAGAGGGGCTTGGCTGCAGTCAGGTACGCACATTTTCTGAGCCTGCATGCCATACCCACGCTCTTTTTCGAAGGCAAGGAGGCAAGGTCTGACTTTCTTACTCTAGAGGAGGCACTCAACTGGAGGGAGGCGTGTGCGCTTTCTGGCTCTGCACACAACACATTCACTCTTTTCAAGGCAAGGAGGAAAGTTCTGTCTTTCTTACTGTGGAGGAGGGGCTTGGCTGCAGGCAGGCATGTTCGCTTTCTGGGCCTGCACATCACACATGCACTCTTTCTAAGGCAAGTAGGCATGGAGCACCAGGTGTTCACGAAAAGCAGATGAGGAGCCGGGATTGGCTCCTGCTTTCTTTCATGTCGAGCTAATTTTCGTACTAGAAGGGGCCTTCCTGCTACATGCTCCCAAATGTAACAAAAGTAACGAAAGAACGTATGTGTTGAAAGAAAACAGTTCCACCACAACTCTGCTACACAATGTTATTGAAACAAAGAAACAAATAAATAATATCGGAATTCAATGGAAGTTCTATATTCATTCATTTTCTGTTACAACCCTTCCTGCATTTACCTAAAGCTTTTGATTACATAAAATCCATTAGGGAAGGAATCACTGTACAATGCCTTTTGTTCAAAAGTGTTAGGATCCATTTATCCATTTATCAAGGCCTCTATAACAGAACACTGAAGCTTTCAAAGGATAGTTAGAAATGCAATCACAAATAATGGCAATTACTTAACTGTAATTGGCGATGCTCTTGTTGTTGTTGGCCTTCAAGTCTGACGTATGGTGAACCTGTCATAGGTTTTTTCTTGGCAAGATTGGTTGAGAAGAGATTTGCCATTGACTTTCGCCAAGGCTGAGAGAGTGTGGATTTCAAAAGGTCAGCAATAGGTTTCCATAGTTGAGCAGAGATTTTGAACCCATGGTCTCCAGCTCAGTGCTCAAAACATGTTGGTGTCATATATCATTGCAAATTCTGGTGTTGGGCTACAACTGGTTTCCAGTTTCTATTCAGCAATATAGCTCACTGGATGACTTTAGACCATTCATGATCTCTCACATTAACATCACTCACAGAGGTTGTGTTGAAAGGATGAAGAGTGTTGTAAGAATAAAGGGGGATAAGAAAGCTATATACATTCAATTGTATGCACCGAAACTGTGGTGCAGCTGGCTGGGAGTCAGCTGCATGAGATCTCTACTGACCAGAAGGTAATGAATTCGAGGCCTGCCCGGGTCAGGGTGAGCGCTCGACCTATTGTGTAGCTCAGGGCAGCCCAGGAAGTCGATCGCGATCGACCAGTTGATCCCAGAATCGAAGGAGGTCGATCCCAGCCGGATGGGGCTTCTCATAGGGGCGGAGCCAGGTCGCACCAAGCCCTGCCCCTCCCCAGCTTTGGTACTCCCAGCAGCTTCTCTAGCCTTGAGGAGGGTAGGGCCAAGCCAGCCTTGTGCTAGCTATGCCACCACTGGCTTGGCATTGCCATCCTCAAGCCTGGAGAAGCTGCTAGGAGTCCTGAAGCCAGAAGGGGGCGGAGCCAGGTTGTGCCAAGTCCCGCCCCCACCCCTCCCCTCCCCAGCCTTGAGGAGGTAGGTAGATCTTTCTGACATGGTTTTATTATAAGTAGCTCGCATGCTGAAAAAGTGTGGGCACCCCTGCTCTACTGCTTCCGACCAATTGTGTAGCTTGTTGTTGACCTTTGCAACCCAAAAGACAGTTGCATCTGTCAAGTAGGAAATTTAGGTACCACATTGTGGAGAGACTAATTTAACTAATTTACGAGGCCATAAATCTCCAGGAAGTGTGCAGAGGAGTGAAGGAGTGAGACAGCTCCCCCTGGTGGCCAGAAGCTGAAATGTTAAATTGCCTCTGAGTGTCTTGTCTATACATGTTTGTATGTCTAAGGGCATTGAATGTTTGCTTGTACAGTATATGTGCATTGTGATCCACCCTGAGTCTCCTGCGGGGTGAGAATGGCGGAATATAAATGATGTAAATAAATAAATAAATAAATAAATAGAAGCTATATATTAGCAGAGAGGGTTAAATTGCAGCTGCAGAAAATCTTGCCGATCAAAAGTTGATAGTTCAAGCCCGGGTTGGGGTGAGCTCCCAACCATCGGCCCAGCTTCTGTGGATGTGTTGGTGATTCGATCAGGAGAACATCTAAAGACAACAAAGCTCTTTGTCATGGAAGATGGAATGACAGCACACACACCCACGCACCCATGGCCGGAGTCAAGCGAAGCCTCCAGATGCCGGAGATGGAAAAAGATGGAAGGCTTTACCTCTGTTTATGTACTGTCTGTCTTTGTTAATTGTATAATGGAATGGAATGATTGCCCTATATCAGGGCTGCCCAGGAGGTTGATCGCGATCGACCAGTCGATCCCAGGACTGAAGGAGATCGATCCCAGCTGGATGGGGTGCTTCTCAGAGGGGGCGGAGCCAGGCCACACCAAGCCCCACCCCCTCCCCGGCTTTGGCACTCCCAGCAGCTTCTCCAGGCTTGAGGAGGGCAGCGCCAAGCCAGCCTTCTGCTAGCTATGCCACCACTGGCTTGGCATTGCCATCCTCAAGCCTGGAGAAGCTACTGGGCGCTCCAAAGCCAGAGGGGAGGGGAAGCGGGGCTTGGTGCGGCCTGACCCCGCCCCCTCTGGCTTCTACTCTACCAGCAGCTTCTCCAGGCTTGAGGATGGCGATGCTAAGCCAGTGGTGACATAGCTAGCACAAGATCTGCGCATGTGACCCCACTCCTGCGTGCACTGCACTGGCTTCCCATCGAATTCCGGGTCTCCTTCAAGGTGTTAGTTCTAACTTTCAAGGCCTTATATGGTTTGGGGCCAGTGTACTTGAGGGAGCGTCTTACCCCATACAAACCCAGAAGATCACTGCGCTCAGAGGGGCTTAATCTACTAGAGGTCCCTAGTATTAAGATCTGTAGGCTGTCGAGCACCCGGCAGAGAGCATTTACAGTGGCCGCTCCGACCCTCTGGAATTCTCTGCCGGAGGAGATACGAGCACTACGGGGTTTGTTGGCCTTCCGCAAGTCTGTGAAGACTTGGCTATATAGGCAGGCATTTGGTCCCAACTGATGCCTCCTTAGTTGCCAGCTGCCAACATACCGTCCTGCCATGTATTGCCTCTGCATATTATTGCTTGCCGGGATCATTTGTGGGGAGGGGGCTTTTGGGTATACGTCTTTTATCTGTTTATTGATGTTTTATTGATTTTATGCTGTAAACCGCTCTGGGCTCCAGAGAGAGCGGTCTACCAAATCGAATTTATAAATAAATAAATAAATAAATAAGGCTGGCTTGGCACTGCCATCCTCAAGCCTGGAAAAGCTGCTGGTAGAGCTAAAGCCAGAGGGGGTGGAGCCATGCCATGCCAAGCCCCGCCCCCTCCCCTCTCCAGCCTAGAGGAGGTAGGTAGATCTTTCTGACTTGGTTTTATTATAAGTAGCTCACATGCTGAAAAAGTGTGGACAACCCTGCCCTATATGTTTCCTGCAATCTGCCGTGAGTCCCCTCGGGGAGATAGGGTAGAATATAAATGAAGTATATTATTATTAATTGTCTTCAGCTCCAACACTGTCTCATACAGAATCGTGGCTATTCAATCTTTGTTCAAGACACTATCTCCTCTCTTCTTCTGGGGTATCCAACAATATGTAGGATGTCAAAAATCTACCTGGTGTTAAACAACAACAAAAAAATCAACAACATTTCAAAAATTGAGAAGGAACTCTGCGTGATAGGTTGGTTTCATAGTCAGAAACAGGAAAGGGCTGCCTTGAAATTTAAAGATGACCCAATTGAATTGTCGGGATTATGTCTTCTCCGCTTTGAAGTTTCGGCTAAACCCAACCATATCATTCTGCCAGGAAAATTAAATTTAGTAAATTGAGAGAGAAGGGAGGAAGACCTGAAAGGTGTTAATTCTCACTCCTGAAGCCCCAGCCGTACATTGTACGCTGGCGATAAAGCAAAGCAGCTTTGCAAGGAATACAATACGTCTGTTCAGCTGCATCTCTAGCCTTTTCCAGTTGCGATGGAGTGCTTACCGGTGGGCCCTTTCCTTAACTAAAGAACTAATGTTATTGAAACAGGAAAGGAGGCGCATCAGGTTTTCCAACCAACTTCAGGCCTGCCATGCAATTTGTTTTGCTAATTAAGCGATTCCCTCTCCAGCTTAAATGACTGTCCAAAGCCTCTGCTAATTGATTTGTCCCCTGGAGACTTGCCAAACTCTTCCAAAACAATGCCTTTTGGCTTTTTCTTTTCTCCCTTCTGTTGGGGTTTTTTTTTTTTTTTTGGCTTTATCGAGATTTTCTGAGTGTATTCCAGACATCTGAGCCAAATCCAAGAGTTCTTGCTGAGGAAGTTTGACCAACATGGTGCTAATGTTCTTCACTCCCCTTTTCTCTGTTATTGATCTCCCTCCAAGGTTTGGAAGTTGATCTGTGGATCTATATCTATAGATGACCCTTCGTGATTGAGCCTGATTGTCTTCCAAGGGTAGAGGCTTGGCAGTAGGTATGTAAGTGGCTATAAAGACCTTTGGTCACCTTGGTGGATGACCTTCGCAGAGAGCTGGACAGGGGGAGTGTGACTCTGCTCATTCTCTTGGACATCTCAGCGGCTTTCGATACCGTCGACCACGGTATCCTTCTGGGGAGACTTGCTGGGATGGGACTCGGGGACATGGTCCTTCTGTGGCTCTGATCCTTCCTGGAAGGTCGTTCCCAGTCAGCGAAGCTGGGGGATTCCTGCTCAGACCCCTGGCCTTTGACCTGTGGGGTCCCGCAAGGATCTATTTTATCCCCCATTGTTGCACCTCAGATCGTGGCAGCACCCCCCTAGTCAACACACACAAGCAGTCTCTGTAAATGTAGCTTTATTTAGAATAAAAGATAGTCCCAAAAAGGTAGAGAGATTAAAAAGCAAGATCAAACAGTTCCAAAGGTAAATCCTAATTAGTCCTCAGAGCTGGCAAGTCAAGCTGACTGGCATCTCCCACAACAGAGTTCGTAGACAAGGCAAACTGCTCCTGCGGTCGAACATGAACTTAGAGTCCTGAACTTGAGTCCTTTCAAGCTAAACGTAGCTTCAGGTCTGCCCAAAATTGCCTGGGCATAGCCTAATAAAGAGAACTAGCTTTTATGTGTCGAACGCACCCGCTTCCTCAGATTCCAATGTTTTCGGGAGGATCTGATGCTAGCCCTCCTGTCGAATTCCTCCTCATTAGCAGCCCCAGGTGCATCGCTATCAAGCTGGGAAACTCGGTCCTCCCTATCCTCGGAATGACAAGGGAGTGGAACAGTTCTCTTGGGAATCAAGGTCACCGGGCCTCTCACTGTCTAACTCAGAATCAACTTCCATGGAGTCATCATTATCCTCATCTTCAGGCCCATACCCATGTAGCCATCCATCATCCCAGGCTAATTCTTCATCTGCAGACCCATCTGGCCATTCTCCATCCCCGATCTGATCCTGATCAGCTGGAAACTGCCTTGGCACCCTGGGGTCTGCCTATGGCCGCCAGGCTGGAACACCACACCCATGCTACTCAACATCTACATGAAACCGCTGGGCGAGGTCGTCCGGAGTTTTGGAGTACGGTGCCATCTCTACGCAGATGACACCCAACTCCACTACTCTTTTCCATCAGATTCCAATGAAGCCCCTCGGATATTGGACCAGTGCCTGGCCGCTGTGACGGTTTGGATGAGGAGGAACAAGCTGAGGATCAATCTTGATAAGACAGAGGTCCTCCAGGTCAGTTGCCCGTCTGATCGGGATATTGGGTGGCAACCTGTGCTGGATGGGGTTACACTCCCCCTGAAGTCACAGGTCCGCAGTTTGGGGATTCTCTTAGATTCAGCGCTAACGCTTGATGCTCAGGTGTCGGCGGTGGCTGGGAGAGCCTTCGCACAGTTAAAACTCGTGCGCCAACTGCGACCATACCTCGTGAAGTCTGACTTGACCATAGAGGTCCACATCTTGGTTACCTCTAGATTGGATTACTGCAATGCGCTCTACATGGGGCTTCCCTTGAAGACGGCCCGGAAACTTCAACTTGTCCAACGCTCGGCTGCCAGATTAATAACTGGGGCAGGCTACAGGGAGCGGTCGACCCCCCTGTTTAAAGAGCTCCATCCGGCTGGGATCGACCTCCTTTGGTCCCAGGATCAACTGGTCAATCGCGATCGATTTCCTGGGCAGCCCTGGTCTATATGTTGTTTGTCTATATGTTGTATGTTGAAACAGCAGGGATTGCCTGCTAATATGGGTACCTGTAATCCGCTCTGAGTCCCCTTCGGGGTGAGAAGAGCGGAATATAAATAAAGTAAATAAATAAATAAATGATTCTATGATTCTAAGACTGGTCTAACTTAAGGATTGCTTGGGAGGGACATACAACCTTGCTTAAGGCATTGACCACCATTGATTAATTTGCCCTAAGCTCCTTGGTTTTGGGGCTGTGAGACGTCCCCCTTTCAACACAATCTATATTTCAGTTACTGAACAACTGATATTGTATAAATATTGTATAAGCCTTTATCATGCCCTCTTCTCTTCTTCCCAACTAAATAGCTCCACATGGTTTAACCTTTTCTCATAGGAGAAAGAGCATCAGTGAATGACTATGCCTCAACGCATTCTCCAAACATAACATATTGAAGCCACTACTTTAAAAAGAATGGCGGGATCAAAAGATGTCATGACCCAAGCCATTTATTTGGGGCATCTTATCTACTGGAGAGCCATAAAATCCCATTGATTGATCCCTCTAATAGCCTCCGATTGACTCTTTTTTTCCCTGCCTGTTTATACAAATAAGGGAGTGCTGCTTATAATTCATGGTTGATGTCTTAACTGAATTTTCCACATGACATCAGTGGTCACAGTTTAAAGAACACTGACTTTATCTCCTTCACTTGAAAGCTCCTTACTTTCTTTGTCGGTTAAATCATCCCTAAATCCATTTGTGATGTGGGCCATAGCAAGCATCTCCAGGAATGTGTCAGGCGAAGGAGACCAGCTCAGCAGCACAATTCCGGAATGGAGAGAAACTAGATAAATAACCAAGATTCTAATGATGCAAACATGGAATGCATCTACATGGCAGAATTAATGTGCCTTGACGCCACTTTAACTGCCATGGCTCAGTGCTATAAAATCACAGGAGCTGTAGTTCTGTAGCCAAAGGGCTGGTGCCTCACCAAATGGCATCCATGAATTGTGGTGCTCATATGTGTGTGTGTGTATGTTGGCATTACTTTGCGAACGAAGATACTTAGGAAGGACTCATCCCACGCTTTTTACAAGCGCGTTGATGACTAAAAAGGCCAATCTGAGATAGGCAAGTTCGGTTGCAGAAAGCACAGCAGAAAGTCTCCTTGGGTGATGTTGTTTCCAAGTTGCGGTTCTTTCTGCATTGTCATTTCTCTTCGAGACCCATTCGGCATGTCTTCTCAAAAGAGGCCGCAGCATTGTGGATAGTGCGTCTCCATGCCTCCCGATGTGAGGCCAGAGTGAACCATTGATGGTGATCAACCTGGCCGAGCCTGAGATGTTGTTTCAGGGAGTCCTTATATCTCTTTTTGGGGGCGCCTCTCTTGCACTGAGCCGTGGCGAGTTCAACATAGAGTAGTATGTTTGGGAGGTGGTGGTCCTCCATCCTAGAGACGTGCCCTGCCCAGTGCAGCTGTGTTCTCAATAGCATGGCCTCAACCCTGGTGATCCCTGCTTGCTCAAGGAGAGCAACATTCGTCACATAGTTGGTCCAGTGTATATTTAGGATTTTGTGAAGACAGCGCTGATGAAAGCGTTCAAGGAGTCGTAGGTGTTGGCGATACGTGACCCATGTTTCAGACGCATAAAGAAGAATAGACAGTAGGATAGCTCTGTACACACTGATTTTGGTGCTTTGCCTCAGGTGCTTGTTGCTTCCTACTCTTTTGTGAAGCTTTCCGAATGTACTATATGCCTTTGCTAATCTGTGATCTATCTCTTTATCAATCTTGGCATCTGAAGAGATGATGCTTCCCAGGTAGGTGAACAGCTGAACGGACTTAAGCACAGATTTGCCTATGCTGACGTGGGGATGATGATGTTCTTCCTGTGGTGCGGGCTGGTAGAGGACTTCCGTTTTCTTCAGGCTGGCTTCCAGCCCAAACAGCTCTGCAGCTGTTGCAAAGCAGGATGTGAGGCGCTGCAGGGCTGCTTCTGAATGGGCGACAAGGGCAGCATCATCAGCAAAAAGCAGCTCATGGACTAATTGTTTAGAGTCTTAGTGCGAGCCCTTAGACAGCTTAAGTTGAAAAAGCTACCATCAGTACGATAGCATATATATATCCCGTCTTCTTCTTTGAGGTCTGCCGTAGCCCTTTGGAGCATCATGCTGAAGAAGATTGTAAATAGGGTTGGTGCAAGAACACAACCTTTTTTCACTCCATTAGTTATTAGAAAGGGCTCCGAGAGAGCATCGCTGTTTCTGACTTGACCGCGCTGGCCCTCATATAACAGGATAATCATTTTGATTATCCTGTATATATCCATACACACACACACACACTGTTTGTTTTGAGTGACATCATAACTGAAACCTCTGGACAAATTGCCACCAAATTTGGCCACAAGACACCTACTAACTTGAGGAGTGACCATCACTCAAAAAATTGATTTCGTCATTTGGGAGTTGTAGTTGCTGGGATGTATAGTTCACCTACAATCCAAGAGCATTCTGAACTCCACCAACGATGGAATTGAACCAAATTTGGCACACAGGACTCCCATGATCAATGGAAAACACTAGAAGGGTTTGGTGGGCATTGACCTTGTGTTTTGGAGTTGTAGTTCACCTACATCCAGAGAGCCCTGTGAACTCAAACAATGATGGATCTGGACCAAACTTGGCACGAATACTCAATATGCCCAAATGTGAACACTGGTGGAATTTGGGGAAAATAGACCTTGACATTTAGGAGTTGTATTTGCAGGGATTTATAGTTCAAAGAGGATTCTGAACCCCACCAAGGATAGAATTGGGTCAACAAATAAGGGAGGCACCTTTCTCTAATCTGCACCCCAGTTTGAGTTAATGAGTAAATGCTACTGGGAAGGGATCAGGTAATGTGGAGCCAATACGTTAGAATGGGTAATATTATGCAGAGAGAACAAGGGAGTATTTCTGCTTTATCACCTCCCTTGGAGGCCTCAAATGGAGATTTCTCTTGAATAATAAGGTAAACGCAACCAATATTTACTGCACAAAGCTATTAGAGGTAATGGGCATGTGTGGCTGAGAATCCATCTGAAGAGTTGCTTTGCCTGATGAAGTGTGCAGGCTGTTGCAGAGAGAGAGAGTATTCTTCTGAAGTTGTTTGTAATGATACTTTAAGAGAATTTTGGAGGCATCAGATTTCAAAGTGTTCCCTCTAATGTGATGAATTGGCTGCTTTTCTTGTACTTCTCTTATAAGCCCCGTACCTACTCTTCTGCCAGCTGAAATGAAGGCACACAAGCACAGTCATATACATAGGTATGCTACCGGAGGTTTGTTTTCCACACACACAAAAATGACATTAATTCTAATACGTTCTTGCAGTTCCATTTAATGTTGCCATCTCAGTGGAGGAAGGCAGTGGTGTAATATTGCAGGGGGCTTGATGTACATTTTATTACCGAAAGCCATTTCAGATTTCTTTATATGCGAGATATCTAAAATTACTTCCATAGCCTGACAGCTGGTGTAGACTGCAACCAAATAGGCCCATAGGAAACATTTGGATCCTGCCACCAAATTGGACTAAGAAGATGGGATTCCATCGCTCATGGCTTAAATGAGGTTGCATTGAAAGTAAAGATCTCTATAGAATGAGAACTGTTCTTTAGTATGTGGTTTAGATGAGGTTAAGATGCATCAAGAAGGGGAGCTAAGATGAGAAAACCAGGATGGGAAGGAGAAAAGTGGCCTAAATACTATTGTTTGCCATCACTAGAGAGTTATTTACTTATTGTTGAGCCACTATCCAACAATAGATTCCATAGTTTTACTCTAGTTCAGTTTAATCAAGAGAATTTAGGATATTAACAGTGGAGTTAAGAATACAACTCCTCTGATGGTAGCTTGTTCAATTTACGCCGTATGAGGGCTCGCACTAAGACTCTAAACTATCTAGTCCGTGAGCTGCTTTTTGCTGACGATGCTGCCTTTGTCGCCCATTCAGAAGCAGCCCTGCAGCGTCTAACATCTTGCTTTGCAACAGCTGCAGAGCTGTTTGGGCTGGAAGTCAGCCTGAAGAAAATGGAAGTCCTCTACCAGCCCGCACCACAGGAAGAACACCATCCTCCCCACGTCAGCATAGGCAAATCTGTGCTTAAATCTGTTCAGCAGTTCACCTACCTGGGAAGCATCATCTCTTCAGACGAGATAGAGATAAATCACAGATTAGCAAAGGCATAGAGTGCATTCGGAAGGCTTCACAAAAGAGTCTGGAGCAACAAGCACTGAGGCAAAGCACCAAAATCAGTGTGTACAGAGCTATCGTACTGTCTATTCTCCTATATGGGTCTGAAACATGGGTCACCTATCGCCAACACCTACGAGTCCTCAAACGCTTTCATCAGCGCTGTCTTCGCACAATCCTAAATATACACTGGACTTACTATGTGACTAATGTTGCTGTCCTTGAGCAAGCAGGGATCACCAGCATTGAGGCCATGCTATTGAGAACCCAGCTGCGCTGGGCAGGGCATGTCTCTAGGATAGAGGACCATCGCCTCCCAAAGATACTACTCTATGGTTAACTCACCACAGGTCAGCGCAAAAAAAGAGATAGGACTCCCTGAAACAACATCTCAGACTCGACCAGATTGATCACCAACAATGGTCCACCCTGGCCTCACATCGGGAGGCATGGAGACGCACTATCCACAATGCTGTGGCCTCTTTCGAGAAGACACGCCGAATGGGTCTCGAAGCGAAACGACAACGCAGAAAGAATCGCAACTTGGAATTCTCACATTGTTATACTCCATTTACATCTGTCGGGAGACTCCTCAGCCCCTAGAGACTCCAACGTCAGCCCCTAGACCCACGGAGGGGAATTGCTGTGTTCTTTGACAGACAACAGCCAATCTTTCCACATTGGTGGCTTCTCAACTGCACTGGCTTCCAATAGAATTCCGGATTGTCTTCAAAGTGTTAGTCTTGACTTTTAAGGCCTTACATGGTCTGGGGCCAGTGTACCTGCGGGACCGCCTTGTCCCATATCATCCCACTAGATCGTTGCACTCCAAAGAGCAGAATCTCCTGGTCATCCCAAATGTGAAGACTTGCCATCTGTCCACAACCCACCGGCGGGCTTCCTCTGTTGCAGCCCCAAACCTGTGGAATGCACTGCCCGCCGGCATCCGCGCCACCCAGAGCCTGCTCCCGTTTAGGAAAGCAGTTAAGACCCTGCTGTTTCAGCAGGCCTTCGGGGTTGGCTAGACTATAGTTCCTCCTTCTGCGCCAGCCAGCTGTTAGGGTTTCATGCCGCCCACTGTGATTTATCCGCTGTTTTAATTGTTTAATTGTCGTTCTATTTTAATGGTATTTTGTTGTTGGCTTTATGAGATGTCTACTGAATTACTGTAAGCCGTCCCAAGCCGTTTGGGGGGGGGGGGGCGTATAAGTACGAAGTAATAAATAAATAAATATTTGTGTATGTTTCCTCTTTGTTGTGTTTTTGCCAGTGTGTAAGGTTTCCCAGTGTCCCGTGTCCCCCCCCCCAATCCATGAAAGCCACCCATCGAATGATCTCTCCCCTCTGCCATAAACCCCAAATTCTGAGATACCTTTCTCACCAATCTAGTACTGTATAGTGATGAGACACATGCCTTCCTATGGGCTTCAGGGTTTGGCAGCTACATGGAGAACTGGAAGGTTATTGAAGAAATTTCAGACAGCCCTCACAAAGGAATTTAAAACTCCCTGCCATAATAAAGTGCGAATCAGCACTCCGGTGATATTAGAGCACTAAGTTTCCCCATGCAATGACAGTTACATCAATTGGAACTGTCAAAAGGCATCCAGATGAATGAAAAATTACAGTAAGAAGGCCAAACGTACACCTAGGTCACAGGGTCTTCCTTTCTTTTCCAGCAGAAGTGAAGGTCACTGGATGGGCAAATCTCTCTCTAAGAGACAGCTTTGAATTCTCAGCCCGCGATCACTGCCTTGAGCTTCACGGATGAATGACAGCATAAATATGTGATAAATAATCTACCCAAGGCCACTTTTTTCTATTCGCTCTGTTAGCAATACAGTGATAACTTATTGAGATATTTCCATCATGATCTTCAATTTTAAAAAAAAAAATGCACTGGACAAAGTTTATATTCGAGTCTGAAAGTATTTGCCTTGAGCTTTGAAGACTTGACAAGTTCTCCTTGATTATCTGGAAGGCTAAAAGTGATAAATCGACAAAAACCCTCACTTCACATCAATGATCCGCATAGGATAAGAGAGAGGCATCGGTGAAGGAAGTGAATGGCAATGCGAAATATTGTGGTCAATGGATTCAAAATGGATAAAAGAGTCCCATTTGTTAATAAAGAAGGAATGGGCTGAAACTTTGTGTCTGAGTAGTGCAAAACTTGACACATTAATTTTCACAGTTGCTATGCTATACCATCCTCCTGTTGAATACTGATATTAAGCAATTGGTTGTGTTTGTTCTAGATCAGCCACCAGAGGCTGATGGTTTAATTCAGTGTTTCCCAACCAGTGTGCTGTGGCACACTAGTGTGCCGTGAGCGATCATCAGGTGTGTCATGGGAAATTGGAACCTCCAATACCCTTTCTTCTCCCTCCTGCCGAAAACTTTTTCTTCTCCACTCGGCTCCCTTCTTTTGCTTCTGCCTCGCTTGCTCTGGGGCGAGTCTGCGCAGTAGCGCCCGCACAGGGCAAGTCTTCCTCCCTCCCCCTCCTGAACACGCCTCACGCTCCCTGGTTCAAAATGGCGCGAGTGTAGAAGAAAAAGTAAGTGTTCGGCAGGAGGGGGAAGAAAGCGCACGAAGGGGAAGCGGGAGGAAGAGGTCTCTGTCGAAAGCTGGCATGGGCAAAGTTGGACCTTCCAGGTGTTTTGGACTCCAACTCCCACCATTCCTAGCAGCCTCAGGCCCTTTTCCTCCCCCCCCATCCATTTAAGTAGGAAAGGGCCTCAGGCTGTTAGGAATGGTGGGAGCTGAAGTCCAAAGCACCCAGAGGGCAAAGGTTTTCCCATGCCTGTTTTAGGGACCATAAAGCGGTGAACCTCCTTCCAACATTGTGATTCTGGATAGAAAACAAACAACAACATAACATAACATTGTTTGAGTCCACAGTGCTCTCTGGGAGTAGGTGAACTACAACTTTCAAACTCAAGGTCAATGCCCAAGCAAACCCTTTCAGTATTTTCTGTTGGTAATGAGAGTTCAATATGCCAAGTTTGGTTCAATTCCATTGTTGCAAGAGCTCAGGATGCTCTTTGATTGTGTGTTAACTATAAATCCCATAAAAAGTAACTCCCAAATGTCAAGGTCTATTTTCCCCAAACTCCATCTGTGTTCACATTTGGGCATATTGAGTATTCATGCCAAGTTTGGTCCTGATCCAACATTGTTTCAGTCCACAGTGCTCTCTGGATATAGGTGAACTACAAGGTCAATGCCCACCAAACTCTTATAGCATTTTCTCTTGGTTATGGGAGTTCTGTGTGGGAAGTTTGTGTCTTTCTGCCATTCCTGCCAAGATATCTATGTTGTGTTCATCGAAACAGGCCCAGGTTTCACACTGAGTGTATAAATACATTTTAAAACATATTAACTATTTGTATTACTGTGTGAGTGTCATTTTGTGTCATTTTGGTTGGTGGTGTGCCCCAGGATTTTGCAAATGTAAAAAGTATGCCGCGGCTCAAAAAAGGTTGAAAAACACTGCCATAGACATATTGTGAGGTGGGGCTCAGAGCTAGAGAGGGTAGAAAGCATACCCTGTCAGAGGTGGAGAAGGGGAATGTAGATAGACAAAGGTCCCATAGACACATTGTAAGTGGGCCCTCTCAGAGCTGGAGATGGAAGAAAGTAGGCCACCTAGGAGCTGGAGAAAGTGAAAGGAGGAAGTCATGATGGCTCTTCCTCATAGAAGATGGAGCAACAGCATCCCCTGTGCTGGATTCGAGTACAACCTCCAAGGCCCCCAAAAGCTGGATGTTGACACACCATACCTCCTTGCTGTTCTGTCTTGTCTCTGTCCTGCCTGTCCAAAACAGCATTTAATGTTTGCCATGTATGTGTACTATGATCTGCTCTGAGTCCCCTTGAGCAGAATATAAATAGTGTTATTATTATTATTATCAGCAGCAGCAGCATCGTTATCATTATTATAGGCACTGGGCGGCAGTCCCATGGAAGGGAGAAAGTAGGCCACCTAGGAACTGGAGAAAGGAGAAAGTAAGTAGGCAGTGGCCCCAATGACATAAGGCAATGCTGGGTAGATACATTAGCATAAGTAGATAGGGATGCGCGGGGCCACACAATCTCCCATACTATAAAGGGAGGCAGGCCCGGATTACCCATAAGGCCATCCTAGGCCATGGCCTATGGTCGTAAGCCACAGGGGGGGGCGCAGATTCACAGACCTTCCCCCTCCTTCTCCATTCGCTGGTAATCCCAGCCCGGCTCAAGCGCCACCCCCATTGGCTGCCGCCGCCGCGCTACTCCTCCTGCTGCTGCTAAGGCATAGCAGCAGCAGGAGGACTGGCACGGCGGCAGCAGCCAATGGGGGTTGCCCGGGGCAGTGCTTAGCAGCTAAGCACCGCCTCGGGCACCCCCATTGGCTGCCGCCGCTGCGCTAGCTTTTCCTGCTGCTGCTAAGGCATAACAGCAGCAGGAGGACTGGCGCGGCAGCGGCAGCCAATGGGCGTGCCTGGGGCGACACTTAGCAGCTAAGCACCACCTCGGGTGCCCCCATTGGCTGCCGCTGCTAGCAGCAACATGAGGAGAAAGAGGAGGAGAATGCCCCGCGGCTGAGAGGCTGGTGCCGCCAGGGCATGCTGGGACCCGTAGTTCTTTGGGATTGCGGGGCATGCGTTCCTGGTGCAGGGAGGAGCCTCAGCGGTGAGTGGATGGATGTCGGAGGAGAAGAGAAGGAAGGGCTGAGGGGGAGCAGGGGGGAATGGGGAGAGGCCTCTCTAATGCGGCGGCGCGAGGCGAGGGGGAGCGGCGTAATTCCAAACTGTGGCCTAGGATGCCAAAAGGTGTTGATCCGGGCCTGATGGGAGGGGAATCTCAAGATCATCCAGTCCAACCCCTTTCTATAGGAAATGTGTCTGTGTTCAATGCAACTGCCATGATTCCATCTGAGAGAGTCCCCTAGTGCTTTAAAAACCAACCAAATGACTTTTCATCAACACTGGCTGAATTAGTTCTCTCTTGTAATTACTTTTTTGGATTTGCTTAGGGGAAAAAAAACCCTACTTACCCATCTGAACACGATTGGAACTTTCAAGAACACTTTCCAGCCGAGTAAATCACATTAATTGTTTATTGACATTAACTAATAGGCAATGTTTCTCCTTTTCCGTTAATAGCAAAGAAAAGATTTGTGCCCTTTATTATTATTTCTAAGAAAGGTTGATTGTGCAAACACCCAACTGCTCAATCAATGGAAGAGTAATCGTTTCCATAATGTTTTAATAAACAACCATGCTAATACAAATCTATTTCCCATTATGAATGTAATAGATGCCTATTAATAAGGTTATGGTTATAATAAATGCTTTTTAGATGTATTAGTGCTCAAGGAGATTAACCCTTGAATGCCTCTTAGAGATGTCTAGTTCCTCAAGAGATGAGATTGTACTTTTTGGTAATCATGACTTCCCCACCAAACTCAAAACATTCACCATCTTACATGTGGTGAAATACTGGCTAAACAGTATAATTTCTCCAGTGGTGTGGAGCGAAGACATCCCGTGATAACGCGGCATGTCTCATTAAGAGCCACATCCATTGTTTTAATGCAGTGAGATGTGTTCCACACTGGGCATGCATACTCAGCAGAAACACAGAAGTGCACGAAGTGGTAATATATATCTCATTTAGTGATTAGTAATGGTAAGTACCAAAATACACAATAATGTCAGTTTCAATATATATATATATATATATATATATATATATATAAAAACACAAGACACATCAATTCCCAGTCCTACCGCCAATGCAATGTCATATGATGGTATTAAGGAGGATAGTCTTCCACGATGGAACCCAGCTAAAATCCAGGAGGGTGCTGGGATATTTGTAATCCAAGTACGAAGTGTTGGCAGAGGAGGCAAACCCGCAGTCGGGGGGGAAAGAAGGTCTAGAAGAGTCCAAGTAGGAGTCGGTTGAGGAGGAAAGAGATGTAGTTTTCCTCAATGCGAATGCTCAGTTCAAAGACGCCGACGGTAAACAAATGCTGGTAATCCCCAGGCCATATCGGGTCCGTTTCTCCCAAAACTGGGTTTTTTCAAGGCGAGAGATGAATATAGATGACAACCAACTTCATACTGAGTAGAACCACGAGCATAACCCCATTCCTACATAGGAGGGGTGACCAAAAGGTTTTGGGGTTGATTTTTAGGTCCGGGCTCTCCACTGGCAGACCGGAAGTCAGGAGTTTCTTCGACTTCTTCTTCCGGCCTCTCTTCTGGTGCCTGCATGCTTGTCCTTTCCGGTCTAAATCCGAGGAGGAGGACCGCCTCCTCTCAGCGTCTCCAAGGCCGTCCGCCATTTTATACAGCCCTCCGCACTCCTGGTTCACTGCCATCAGGAAGCCACAACGTCGAGGACGGGGCCTCTGGGCACAGGCCAGGATCTCCGTAGTATCCAACGGTGCTTGGCCACTCCAGGGGCACCCTGTCACTCCAGGGCTACCCACTAGCAGTGCTTCTTGTTGGTCAGGGCACGGTCCAGGGTAACTCCCAACATTTTGGTGTGCTGCAATGCTCCAGTCATGTGGCTGACATGACTGCATGGAGCACTGTTACTTTCGCACCAGAGCGGTACCTATTGATCTAATCACACTTGCATGTTTTTGAACTGCTAGGTTGGCAGAAGCTGGGCCTAACAGCGGGAGCTCACCCTGCTCCCCAGATTCAAACCACCCATCTTTCAGTCAGCAAGTTCAGCAGCACAGCAGTTTAACTTGCTGTGCCACTGGGAGCCCTACAGTAATTTATAGAGTAAGGAAAATGCAGGACAGGTTCATCTGATGGAATATTTTCATCTTCCCCCTTTGCAATGTGTAGATATAATACATTGCAGTTTGTCTCCTAAGCTTCTTCCGAAACCCAGCTGTGACTATTTGCTCTGAAAGATCACTATATTTGGAGCTCAATATGGGGCTTTTGGTCCTGACCTTCCACATAATGTACTGGGGCTTAACAGGTGGGGCAACATGAGGGATGGTGAGCTTGAGTTTAACGGACTCCCTGCTGGCTCAAGCTAATGAGATAGCTCCTTTCATCTCCATAGGAAGCCAGTCATCGGAGAGCTCTACCTACCTAGCACATGGGCTCTTCCTTCAAATAATTAATCACTCCTCAATTACTTGGTGGGCGCATTCATGCCTTGCAGAGTGTTTCCTTCGTCTTCTGCAGTTGGATAGAAACTACCAATGTTAGAATAAATCAGTGTTTCTCAACCTTCCTAATGCCACGAACCCTAAATACAGTTCCTCATATTGTGGTGACCCCCCAACCATACTTCAGAGCTGTATTTTGCAACTGTTGTGAATATATTTTTATACTGATTTCAAGTCTGATTTTAAATAACTGTTTACTGGGGAGTTGTCCTTCTCCTCTTAGGGCGCTTGTGCCCGCTTTGTGCTGGTCTGTGACCGTAATAAAGTTTTGATTGATTGAACTGTTGTGAATCATAATGTAAATATCTGATCTGCAAGATGAATTTTCATTCACTGGACCAAATTGAAACGCCCAAATTTGATACTGGTGGGGTTGGGGGGGATTTGGGAATTGTAGTTGCTGGGAATTATGGTTCACCTACTATCAAAGAGCATTCTGAATGCCCCCAAGGGCCTTCCAGTCCAACCTCCTGCCATGCAAGAAGGCACAATCAAAGCTCTCCAAATAGACAGCCTCTGAAAAGCTTCCAGAGAAGGAGACTCCACCACACCTGGAGGCAGCCTAGGCCAGAGTTTCCCAACCTTTTTTGAGCCGCGGCACACTTTTTAACATTTACAAAATCCTGGGGCACACCACCAACCAAAATGACACTAAATGACACTCTAACACAGTAATACATACAGTTAATATGTTTTTAAATGTATTTATGCACTCAGTGTGAAACCTGGGCCTGTTTCGATGAACACAACATAGATATCTTGGCAGGAATGGCAGAAAGACACAAACTTCCCACACAGAACTCCTTTAACCAAGAGAAAATGCTATAAGAGTTTGGTGGGCATTGACCTTGAATTTTGGAGTTGTAGTTCACCTATATCGAGAGGGCACTGTGGACTCAAACAATGTTGGATCAGGACCAAACTTGGCATGAATACTCAATATGCCCAAATGTGAGCACAGATGGAGTTTGGGGAAAATAGACCTTGACATTTGGGAGTTACAGTTTCTGGGATTTATAGTTAACACACAATCAAAGAGAATCCTGAACTCTTGCAACAATGGAATTGAACCAAACTTGGCATATTGAACTCTCCTCATTACCAACAGAAAGTACTGAAAGGGTTTGCTTGGGAATTGACCTTGAGTTTGAAAGTTGTAGTTCACCTACTGTACACCCAGAGAGCACTGTGGACTCAAACAATGTTATGTTAGTTTGTTGTTTGTTTTCTATCCAGAATCACAATGTTGGAAGGAGGCTCACCACTTTAAGGTCCCTAAAACAGGCATGGGAAAACTTCGGCCCTCTGGGTGCTTTGGACTTCAACTCCCACCATTCCTAACAGCCTGAGGCCCTTTCCTGCTTAAGTGGCTGAGGGGGGGAAATGAAGAGCTGGCGTTGTCCGTAGACACCTCCAAGGTCATGTGGCCGGCATGACTGCATGGAGCACCGATACCTTCCTGCCGGAGCGGTACCTTCCTTCTGCTCGAGATCCCCGTGTACAACTGGTGGGCCACTGTGCGATACAGAATGCTGGACTAGATGGACTGAGGTCCGATTCAGCATGGCTCTTATTATGTTCTTATGTTATGTTCTATACCTATTGATCTATTCACATTTGCATGTTTTCGAACTGCTAGGTTGGCAGAAGCTGGGGCTAACAGCAGAAGCTCACGCCACTCCCCGGTTTCGAACCTGCGACCTTTCAGTCAACAAGCTCAGCAGCTCAGCGCTTTAACCCACTGCGCCACCAGGGGCTCCTGGGTTTGCCCATACCGATCTAAATCAACCATTTCCATGGCAGTCCAAGTGGTGTCAAACGGCATTCATTCTGTAGTGATGATTCTTGATTTGTGTTGACGTTTCATACATGCTCATGAATTCTCTCCTCGCAGCTACATGCGTTCAGCAGTTTTTTGTGCAGACTATTCACCCTCGCCCTCTTTTGCCCATTGGAAGACTCAGTACACAGCAGTTGTCTGTCTTTTGTTATATCTTGCAGGAAAAAAAACACCTCTGAAAATCTGTACAAAGTTGCCAAGTGTCCTTGGAGACTTTAAAATCCACTCTTGAAGTATAGCTGTGGGGACCTTAGTGAGTTTATTTGACGTTTTCGCAAGATGCTCCCCACTGGGATTCGAACCTGAAATGCTTTCCCTCCCAAAGCAAGGAGTTCAGTCTGAAGACAACTCTTGAAGGACTCCGTGGAGCCTTCCTGCGCTCAGTTCCCCTTCAAGTACTGCAACGGTCTGAAGGAAGGCTGCCATAGTTCATCCCCGTTCGTGATTTTTGGAGCTATAGTTCTTCCATTTCAAGACTTCCCGTGCTCAAAGGAGTCTTGTGCCTGCTTTGCAAGGTATTTCTTTTATTTATTTATTTATTTATTTATTTATTTATTTATTTATTTATTTATTCATTGTTTCGATTTGCTCAGGGCGGTTTCCAACATATGAAACACATAAAATTTAAACATCATAAAACACAACACATCATAAAACAATTCGATTACAATCACCTAAAATCACACGAATCAGGACAGCTGGTTCGTGACAAGAACAGTGGTAGCATGGCCCAGCGAGGATTATTGACTCAGGCATCGGTCAATCCCCAAATGCATGCCTGAACAGCCAGGTCATACAAGACCTACGGAAGGCCATCAGGTCCCGGAAGGCCCTTGTCTCAGCCGGCAATGAGTTCCACAGAACTGGGGCCGCCACCAAAAAAGCCCGCTGCCGTGTGCTGGAAAGCCTATAGAGCTGCAAACTTGAGACCTCAAGCATGTTATGGCCCTCTGAGCGCAGTGATCTTCTGGGCACGTATGGGGTAAGCCGATCCCCCAAGTACACTGGCGCCAAACCATATAAGGCCTTGAAAGTTAAAACTAACATATTGAGTCCCCTTCGGGGTAAGGAGGGTGGAATAGAAATGTTTTAAATAAATAAATAAATCTATCTATTTATCTATGTATATAATAAAAGTCAGTGTTTGCGGTGGTGCGGAGGATGGGAATTACGGAGGAATATGTGCCAGCATTTTGATTGGTTGCCACTGTGGGATTATTTGCATAAAGGACACTGATTGGCCAGCCTCAGAAATCCAACACTCTAAGGCATCAGATCATTTGGATGAAGGACTCAGATTGGCCAGCCTCAGAACTCCAACAATCTAAGGCACCAGACAGAGGGCATTGGTTGCCACTGAGGAACTATTTGCATAAAAGGACTCTGATTGGCCAGCAAAACAGAATGCAACTGAATGCTTGAGTTAGCCAAACAACAGTTTTTTTCCGTTGGAAATGGAATGTTCATTTTCTGGGCGGTGCGGAGGTGCCAAGGAATATGTGACAGCATTTCGATAGGTTGCCACTATGGGATTATTTGTATAAAGGACTCTGATTGGCCAGCCTCAGAATTCCAACATTCTACGGCCCCAGACAGAGGGGATTGGTTGCCACTGAAATGGTATCTGCATAAAGGACTCCGATTGGCCATCCGCATTCCAACATTCTAAGGTGACTCAGAGGGAAAAGAAAAGGCCTTAGGCAATCAGACACTACGGCCCACAGCAATGACGGATCAGGACCAAACTTGGCACACAGGGGCCCAATGGCCCACTTCACAACGCGACCCTCACCCAATGACCAATACAGACCAAAATTAGCACACAGAGCCCCCTTGACCCACTCTACACCCTGGTGCTGTTTCAAGTAGGATGGACCACAGATGATGGGACTTGAAATACCTTCACTCATCTTCCGAGACCGCTGCAACCCTCATCCAAAGAATGATCAAGACCAAATGTGACACACAGAGCCCCCAAGACCCACTCTACATCCTGGTGCTGTTTGGAGGGGGATGGACCATGGCCAATAGGACTTGCAGTACCTTCACTAAGTTCCTGAGACCACTGCAAGCCACATAAACATCTAATAGGAACCAACCTTGGCACACAATGCCTTCCTCAAATAACCCGGGCACCGCCGGGTCCCCAAGCTAATAAATAAATAAATAAATAAAATACTGTGTGACCAAGAGTGCATCTACACTGAAGAATTAATACAGTTTGACACCACTTGCGCTCCATTAAAGAGTGAAACCTATGATCTATATTCAATGGAAGAACAGGGTTTTAAATTTTTAATAGAAGCTATGGAACGGCTGACATTTTGCTAGCTTTTATCTCTTTAGTTCAGTGAATGATTCCTAAGCTAATAGGGATTTTCTAAATGGTCGAATCATATATTTATTTATTTATTGCTCCTTCTCATTACCTTTACTTCAAAGCACATGAAAAATACCTGAGCAAATGAATGGTAATGAATACTGACTAATGCTCGTTTCTTTTTCTTTTTGCGTCAGAGCTGCATACGTTTTTATAAAGGGGGGAAACCACATTAAACTAAGGAAAGGACGGGATCCCTAAGTCCCTTTATGACAACTTCCCTTATAACCTAAACCTTGGGGAGCCCATTAAAGGTAATGAGACTTGGAAGGAGCCTATATTTCTGTGGCGACGAACTTCGGAGATCTGCTTTGCATACCTGGCCATAGACCATTACATGGCTTTCCTTTCCATTTGGGAACCTTGATGGCAGGGTCATAGCTACTGGTAAGAGATGTAAATTCTGACTTGATTCATCCTCCCACAGTCAATGGGACAAACACATTTCTTCTTGGCATGGGCTAAAGCAGTGTTTCTCAACCTTCCTAATGCCGCAACCCCTTAATACAGTTCCTCATGTTGTGGTGACGCCCCCCCCCAACCATAAAATTATTTTCGTTGCTATTCCGTAACTGTCATTTTGCTCCTGTTATGAATCGCAATGTAAATATCTGATATACAAAGATGTATTTTCATTCACTGGACCAAATTTGGAAAAAAAACACCCGATACATCCAGATTTGAATACTAATGGGGTTTGGCCAGGGGGGGGGGGCTATTTTTGCCATTTGGGAGTTGTACTTGCTGTGATTTGAAGTTCACCTATGTGCCGTCGCACCCGGTCTAAATACTTAGTGAAGGGCAAGGACGTGGTCTCTCTATACCGGGGAATTGCTTCTTGCCATTCTATAGAGGCTTGGGGCACCCAAGGACCAAGCTGGACACTATAGATCAGTGTTTCCCAGCCTTTTTGAGCCGCAGCACACTTTTAACATTAAAAAAATCCGGGGGCACACCACCAACCAAAATGACACAAAATGACACTCTAACACAGTAAAGAACGGCTGGGGGATGGTGGCCTGCTGGGAGCAGCTGCTGGGAGTGCCGAAGCCGGGGGAGGGGGAGGAGCCAGGCCACACCATGCCCCACCCTCTCCCCTGGCTTCAGCTCTCCCTCAGCTTCTCCAGCCTTGAGGGGGCAATGCCAAGCCAGCGGTGGCAGAGCCATTACAATGCTGACTTGGCATTGCCCCCTCAAGGCTGGAGAAGCTGTGGGAGAGTGGAAGTCGTGGAAGGGGGCCAAGCCAGGCTGCGCCATGCCCCCCCTCCTTGGCTTCCTCCTCCATGCGGCTTCAGCGAGCGAGGGGCAAGAGTCATGGCAGATTGGAGGCTGGCTGGGAAAACGGCCGAAGGAGACGGCGCCCTGGCCCCTTCTTCTTTTTCTTCGCCGCCACTCCTTCTCCTCCCCCAAGCAGCAGGAGTTCAGCAGGAGGAGGGAAGAAAGAAAGGGGGCAGAGGGCTTTTCTCATGGCACAGCAGGAGGTCCGTCACAGCACACTACTGTGCCGGGTCACAGCGGTTGGGAAACGCTGCTATAGATAATTCAAACAGGCTTTATTGTTCACAACATGAGTTATCTCCACTCTGGCACTTTACTTGGTTCCCCAAAAAGATAAAAGAAAAATACTTTACAGTCTCTAGTTGCTTAGGTCCAAGAAGCTTCAACTGGATGTCTCTCCAAGTCCTCTCCATCTTTGTGGCCTCGAGGTAAGGACAGTCGAGACCCCAGTGAGACGGCCTATGTTGAAGGCACTAAATCTTCCTCTGAATGCCTCCTGACAGTTTGAAGGTGCTTGAGGCTCCTCAGCGTCACTCAACCTTCTGATATGTTGAGTATGCAGTATGAGTCCCAAGGGAAGTCAGATTGGTGTTGAGAGATAGCTTGACCAAGGCCCAGCCTGGCAAACCTTCAGGTACGTCTTCTAGGGAAAACCTGGGAAGCTCTGGTAAACAAAATGGCTAGATTGCCAAGGTCCCTGGGAAAAGGGGCAGAACAAACTTCATTGGGCTCTGTTAAACAATGATTGACAGGTGTAAAGAACCAATCAATGCAACCAAACCTTTGCAAAACTGAGCAGGCTTGCAGAAACACAATACAACAGAGCAAACCTTTGCAACTTTGCAACGTTTCTCATACAAGTGGCACTTGCTGTGCCGTCACAACCTACAATCAAAGAGCATTCTGAACTCCACCAACAATGGAATTGAACCAGGCCCGGATTACCCATAAGGCCACACTAGGCCATGGCCTATGGGCGCAGGCCTAGGGGAGCGCCAGATCAAGGACCAAAAAAAAAAGTTCAAACAAAACCGCAACATGCGGCATGATGACTCTCTCTCTCTCTCAGGGGAGGGTGGAGGGAGAGCACTGCGAGGGAGCGGGGGAGGAGGGAATGGCGCCCCCCCTCTCAATCGCCCTCGCCTCCTTGTCGGGAGGAGGAAGGAAGGGAAGCCCCTGGGACCGCTGCCGGCCATGCGCGACACCCAGGAACATGGCGGAGGAGGCAGAAGCGCCCTCCTGCCACGTGTGCATGCCCGCCAGTGGCACCGATGGCGGGCCTTCCCTTCTCCTCATCCTCCTCGTGCCCAAGGAAGGAGAGCGGGGTGAGGAGGAGGAAGAGGCGGAGGGAAGCCGCGCCCCCAGCAGTGCCCCGGGGGCAGGGCTTCCCTTCCTCCTCCTCCCCACGACTAACTTCCTTGACTGAAGGAAGGCGATCGCGGCGTGGAGGAGGAAGAGGCAGAGGGAAGTCTCGCCCCCAGGGCCGATGCCACGCAGTCCCAGAAGCTCCCCGGGGGCGGGGAATCACTTCATCCTCCTCCGAAAGACTGCCTTCCTTGACTGAAGGAAGGCGATCGCGGCGGGGAGGAGGAAGAGGCGGAGGGAAGCCTCGCCCCCGGGGCCGCTGCCACGCATGCCCAGCAGTGCCCCGGGGGCGGGGCTTCCCTTCCTCCTCCTCCCCACGACTGCCTTCCTTGACTGAAGGAAGGCGATCGCGGCGAGGAGGAGGAAGAGGCAGAGGGAAGTCTCGCCCCCAGGGCCGCTGCCACGCATGCCCAGCAGCGCCCCGGGGGCGGGGCTTCCCTTCCTCCTCCTCCCCGCGACCGCCTTCCTTGACTGAAGGAAGGCGATCGCGGCGAGGAGGAGGAAGAGTTGGAGGGAAGCCCCACCCCCCAGGGCCGCTACCGCGCATGCCCAGCAGCGCCCCGGGGGCGGGGCTTCCCTTCCTCCTTCTCCCCGCGACCGCCTTCCTTGACTGAAGCAAGGGGCGGGGCTTCCAAAGTGTGGCCTAGGGCGCCAAAAGGAGTTAATCCGGGCCTGATATTGAACCAAACTTGGCACACAGGACTCCCATGACCAACAGAAAATACTGGAAGGGTTTGGTGAGCATTGACCTTGAAGTTGTGAAGTTGTAGTTCACCTACATCCGGATATAGACCAAACTTGGCATGAATATTGTAAAAGTTTTCAATGTTGGAAAGCAACTATTGCCTTTGTGTGACTGTGCTCCTGTCCTGAGCATGCGGTTCCTACGTGCCGCTGCTTGACCAGTGTGCAAAAGGAATTCTGGACAAGGTTGGCCTTTGGTTTGAAACAGCAGGGCCCTTCACGTGCCCTTATCTTAAGTACCTTGTTCCAAAGATAAAGCAACTGCAAGTATTGATGCAGGAAAGGCAACAGCAAGAACATAGCAGATTAATCAGTGCAATTAATAGATTAGTCCATTTATTGCAAATTAAAAAAGAAGGCACAAAGAAAGTCTTGATTCATGTGGTGCTTTTAACATGAGTTTCTTTCCCAACAAAACAATTAGTTCCCCCTGTGAGTTAGCTGAAAGAAACACGTTGTGATTAAATACAACTGGAAGCATTCCACTGTATAGAGACTCTGTGCTGTGTAACACTGACCCCTCCAGGAAGTGGGAAACCATCTGGTTCTCAAACTTTGGTCTTCCAGGTGTTTCAAACTTCTGCTCCCAGAATCTCTGACCATTGGTCATGCTGGCTGGGACTTTGGATGTTGAAGTCAATCCTAGAAGTCAGACATTACTTCGCTTGCTGGACACCTAGTACCTCCCTATCTATGTTTATTCCTAAATTTTGCCCATCCCATCCAATTTATTTAGGGAGGTGGGTGAATCTGCGATGCCTGGTGGGAATGGGGGTTGTGTGTGGGAAGTTTGGCCCAATTCTATTGTTGATGGGGTTCAGAATGTTCTTTGATTGCATGTGAACTATAAATCCCAGCAACTACAACTTCCAAAAGTCATAGTCTGTTTTCCCAAACTCCAACAGTGTTCACATTTGGGCATAATGATGATTCGTGCCAAGTTTTTTTTTTTGTTTTTTTTTTAATTTTTAAAAGAGCTTTATTAGAAAGAAAGACACAAAAGAAAACATAGTACATACCCCACTTCCTCAGCCCACCCCCCGTTTTACAGTCACAAAGACGGCCTTGACATATAAACAACGACACGACATCTACAAACATCACCGTTAAAAGAGATGTTGACTTCACATCTCGAGTAGAAATATTCATATTTTAGCCGATGGTGGAAAGAATACATAATTGTAGATACTTATATATATAGCTTTTGTCCAGATCCATCATTGTTGGAGTCCACAGTGCTCTCTGGATGTCGATGAACTACACGAATGATAGAATCGGGCCAAACTTCATGCACAAAACCCCCATACCTTCAAGGGACACACTGGCACGCGCCTCCATCCAGCCTCACATGCTCTCCCTCACCCACACATGCGCACCACATTGCCATGTGCTGAGCATGTCTGCTCCCCCTCCCCCTTGGTGAGAGGTCGAGCAATCACAGCAAAGGAGAGCTTTAGGTGGCAGGATTCATAGTCTGTTTCCAAAAAGGAAGAGAAGGACAGGCGGAGAGCTTTCCAGCCTTCTCTGCCAAACGGGTTCCTAAGACCATCCGAAATATATGTTGTCTGATGGTCATGGACAACCCCTCTGAAATCTCTCATGCAACCCCCCCCCCTCCCCAGGGGTCCCGACTGCCAGGTTAGGAAACATGGCTCTAGCTGATAGAACAAGGTTGGTAAAGTGTAGTTCTTCAGGACTGTTCCTTCCATCTTGCATCGGAACAGTGCAAAGATCGAGAAATGGAGCTGCACTCACACTCAGGGATTGTACTATCTCAATATTTTAAAATATTCTAACTTAATTCATCAGAGCATATTTGGGTTAATCAAACATGAGAGCTTCTAATCAATTCATTTAACTAATTGATTATGCAGTAAATCATCAAGCAGCTAGCCATTCATCATTCATCGGTTAATCATTAATCAGATAGCCATTAATGCATCGCTGCCCTGTGGTGCTCGTTGCCTGCACATTTAGATTGTATCATTATTTTATTATTTTTTTTAAAATCAAAGACCTGATGAACCAGGGCACATTTAGTTAATTGGGCGCCTGGGATTTTTAATCAAGTAATTTAACATCTTCCAGAAATTAAAAGTTGTATCTCTAATATATTGTTGCGTATGCATTGGTATGAATACCAGTTAAGGGCACCACAGTAGGGATCCGAGAAAATCCCAGCAGACATCGCCCTTTTCAAAAGGGGGTAAAGAACAAACTGTGGAAACTATCGAGGTATCTCCCTTCTAACTTCCGCTGGGAAAATCCTGGCAAGAATCCTTGCAAACCGCCTTCTTCCTGTCTCAGAAGACACCCTACCCAAAATCCCAGAATGGCTTTCAAGGAACAGTGAACATGATCTTTACTGCACGACAGCTCCAAAAAAAGACAAGAGACAAAACAAGCCTCTGTACATGGCATTCATTGACCTTCCAAAGGCATCCGACACAGTGAATCGCAGAGCTCTCTGGACCATCCTCCAAAAAATCGGGTGCCTGACAAATTTGTGGATATCCTGCGGCTCCTCCATGATGACATGATGGCAACAGTCTTGGACAGCCATGGCTCCCAAAGTGACCCATTCAAAGTGGAATCAGGTGTCAAACAGGGATGTCTTATTGCCCCAACCTTATTTTCCATCTTCATCACTATGATACTTCACCTTGTTGATGGGAAGCTTCCCACTGGAATGGAAATCATCTATCGCAGTGTTTTTCAACCATTTTTGAGCTGCGGCACACTTTTTACATTTACAAAATCCCGGGGCACACCACCAACAAAAATGACACTAAATGACACTCTAACACAGTAATACATATAGTTAATATGTTTATAAATGTATTTATATACTCAGTGTGAAACCTGGGCCTGTTTTGATGAACACAACATAGATATCCTGGCAGGAATGGCAGAAAGACATAAATTTCCCACACAGAACTCCCATAACCAAGCAAAAATGCTATAAGAGTTTGGTGGGCACTGACCTTGAGTTTTGGAGTTGTAGTTCACCTATATCCAGAGAGCACTGTGGACTCAAACAATGTTGAATCAGGACCAAACTTGGCATGAATACTCAATATGCCCAAATGTGAACATAGATGGAGTTTGGGGAAAATAGACCTTGACATTTGGGAGTTACAGTTTCTGGGATGTATAGTTATCACACAATCAAAGAGCATCCTGAACTCTTGCAACAATGGAATTGAACCAAACTTGGCATATTGAACTCTCCTCATTACCAACAGAAAGTACTGAAAGGGTTTGGGGAAAATAGACCTTGACATTTGGGAGTTACAGTTTCTGGGATTTATAGTTCACATACAATCTAAAAATATTCTGAACCCCGAGACAAGGCCTGCTCCCCTTCCTTCTTCTCACCCTCCCGTCGTGTGAGGGGGAGGCTGCAGCACCGCATGCGCTTTCCACCCGTTCTTTTATTTGGGGCTCATCTGATGCGCTACAAACTGCAGCTGGCAAGAGCACAACGAGAGGAACCGCCTCACCCCTTCCTCGCCTCGTCCTATCTGTAAGCAGGATGCGACGGCAGCAGAGCATGGCCAACCGCTGCCACTCAGAGCGGGTCTGGCCCCGCCCCTTGACTCCTTCCGCCTGCGCACGTATGACTCCCCCCTCCCCTGCCGCACCCTCTCGCTGCCTCCTCCTCCTTCGCGCTTACCGGCCTATAGCCAGCCACCAACGACTCCTGCAGCAGCCATGATGGGACTCCTTCACCTCGCGCTTTTCCAGGCTGTCGCCCTCCCCTTCGGCCTACGTCATAGCAATCTTTAAACCAAGGCCTTTGACTATTGCTTGCGCTCGGCACTAAAAAGGGGAAGTAAATAAGATTTGCATAACGGGAGGGGGGAGCCTTGGGGAAAGACATGATGTGCACCTCTTCCTTCCTTCCCTCCTTGCGTACGCCAGAGTGCGCATTCGCAAAGCATGCTGGGAGGTTCCAATTTCCCACGGCACACCTGAGGATTGCTCATGGCACACTGGTTGAGAAACACCGATCTATCGGACAGATAGTAAGTTATTTAACCTCAACACAGAAACAACAAGGGTTGCAAATAAATTGCAGTAGAAAAGATCAGTATCAAAATATCTTATTTCAACGATATAGGTTCTTAGTTCAACACAATGAGTATTTAGTTCAACACAATGAGTATTAGAATAAAGTTCTACATATAGAGTTCAACACAATGAGTACAACACAATGAGTTCAGCACATGATAGGAATATACAGGCGTTCTGCACAATAAGTAAGTCACAAGACTATGATTCACATCAGCACAAAGATCAAGTAAGCATGTTGCAGTCAAGGTATTCAAATGGTAATTAGAATCATAGGTCTACAAAGACGCTGAGGTTCCAACTCAGTTACACAGTACCTTAGGCTTGTAGCATGTGGTGTTTGTAGAGTTGGAATAGTTGTTAGTTGAGGAATATTCCAAGGAGGAAACCAGGTCGTAAAAGGAAAATACCTGTGGCACGGTCAAAAAGTATTGTAAATCCAGGGGAATCCTGCGGGGGACGCGTTGGCGAGAATCAAAAACTTCCAAGCTGAAAACGCCCAATGGCGTTCCGCGGGGAGGACGCTGGTCCTTGTAGTCTTGTAAGCAACGCGAATCCAATTCTAAAGAAGCCAGGAATCCAAGGGTTTGGACCGTGTAGCAGTGAACACAGTCTCCAAGCTGAGGTCCCTGAAGGCGACCTCCCGGGAGGCGATTCTGCCATCCCGGGAGGCGATTCTGGGCCTGCAGTGGGAGCAGTCGGTGACTTGCAGCGGCTGATCGCCCTGGCAACACAGAAGGCTTGATCGTTTTCCGGGTCGCCAGGGCGATCAGCTGTTTCAGGTCGCCGCCTGCTTCCGCTGCAGGCCCAAATCGCCTCTCGGGATGGCAGGCACTCCAAAGCCAGGATGGCAGGCACTCCATGGCAGGGCGATCAGCTGGGGAACGACTGGGGGCGAGAGCGGGCAGAGGCCTGCAGCCTCCGATCATCTGCTGCTCTGCTCTGCTGCGGTGATGGCTGGGTCCGCTTTGTCATCCTCTGGGCTGGGTCCATTGGGCCATTCCATCTTGGGATCCTTCCTCTCTTGAGGATGTCAGCCTCCATCTTGGTTCGCACCTTGTCTTCTTGAATTTCATTTTATTTTATTTTAGTGGTTTTTATTATTATTTTATAATAATTTTATAATAATAATATAATAATATAATAAATAATATAATGTTATATTATATTATAATTTCAATATATTATAATGTCTATATGTACTATAATATAATAATTATGATATTAATACTAATAATATATGAATATTTATTGATATATTAATATGTTAATATTAATTATGTGTAATATATAGTAAATATAGTAAGTAAATAAGTAAATAAATAAATAATGCAGATTAAAATGTAGTTCAGCCTTTAGGTGCGGCCCTCCATAATATTTTTTGGCTCTCGTGTGGCCCCTTGGAAAAAATTATTGCCCACTCCTGATAAAAGGTATCATTTATGTAAGTAAGTATGGCTCCAAACCAATGCCTTAGTTTTTCAAAGACCCTGGTCCTTCTTATGATGCACTTATAAGAAGCAGCGTAGTAGAAAGATAAGAGCTTAAGCAAATCTCTTCCAAAAACTCCGGCTGACAGTGGGATCCACATATGTTCCATTTCTCTTCGGCCAAAGCAAAGGCATGATGATTTTAAAGGATGTTTGTTTGCAAACAGAAAGCGTTCAGGTCAAGACTTACTACTCCGAAGCGTGGCTAAGCCATTACTTTATTCGATGCCAGGCCTTCTAATATGGAATGAGAAATTTACTCCTGCCGCCAGGCCAAGTTGCCGCCTGCAGCAGGTTTCCTATCAGCCGCAGATGGCAATGTTAATGCAACACAAGTAAAGACTGACAGCATTCCAGTGAATGTGGCCATCTGGGTCTTTTCACAGTGCACAAAGCTACAGAAGGTTTCCCCTCGTAATTAGATTAGTGGCGGCACAAGGGGATTCTTCTAAGGATTTGCAAGGGAAGCTGCCCAGGTGTAAGGCTGCAGAACACAACAACCACCCGGAGTGTGACAAGACCTTGCCAGAACAACAGATGCCAAACCTGCAGACACAGTACCAACCATTATGGATCCCGCTCACTAAAAATCCCGCCACAGACATAATATTTCAAATTAAATGAAAACTTAATTTTCCTACAATGGTTGTTTTTGTATCTTGTACGTTATATATAATCCAGGTTGAACTTTCCTGGTTCTGAAATATTCCAAAAACTAAAATAGTTCACATAGATGGATGTGATGGTGATACCATTGTATTCTCACAAACGTTTCATGCACAAAATTATATAAGGTAAAGGTTTTCCAGTCGTGTCCAGCTCTGGGGTGTGGTGCTCATCTCCATTTCTAAACCGAAGAGCCGGCATTGTCTGTAGACACCTCCAAGGTCATGTGGCCAGCATGACTGCACAGACTGTCATTACCTTCCCACCGGAGTGGTACCTATTAATCTACTCACATATACATGTCTTGTAAACAGTGCTACGAAATGATTTAAGAATTATTAGCTGATTAATGATCTGCCTTCTTGCTGATGCATTGATTGCATTTAAATAGATTTGAATATGGTGAAAACTTTCACAAATTAGCTAAGGAAATTGAAAGAAAGTTGTGGATTGAGGCAAAAGATGACACTCGCTCCATTCCCTCTGCAAAATCCAGACAGCCATTGATTCACACCCACTTCCATTAACAGTAAAGGTAAAGGTTTCCCTTTGACATTAAGTCTAGTCGTGTCTGGCTCTGGAGGTTGGTGCTCATCTCCATTTCTAAGCTGAAGAGCCAGTGTTGTCCATAGACACCTCCAAGGTCATGTGGCCAGCATGACTGCACGGAGTACATTTACCTTCCTGCTGGAGCGGTACCTATTGATCTACTCACAGTTGCATTTTTTTCAAATGACTAGGTTTGAAAACTGTGACATAGACACCAAGAACTGGGAAGCCCTGGCCCTTGAGTGCTCTAACTGGAAGTCAGCTGTGACCAGCAGTGCTGCAGAATTCAAAGAGGTATGAATGGAGGGTGAAAGGGAGTGTAGTGAAGTCATATTTCTTTATTACAGGTTTTAAATATAGTTGATTTATATATATATATATATATATATATATATATATATAATATAATGTTGAAGGGGTAAAAACTTAGCAAACCCTAAAGGGTTAACAGAGATATTAGCGTGCAGAACCTCCAAGGGGTTTCCGTTACCGTGGAAACAGGAGGCAGAGCCTGCAACTGGCCTTAGAATCTTCGAATTCAAACTTTAGCAGTTGGCAGTTGGTATTGAAAGTCGAAGGAGAGAGGGTGTGTGGAGAGTTAGAGAGAGTCCGTTTTAGCCAGCTGTCAGCAGGTTTAAATAAAAAGATTCTACTCTGTGAGAGAGTAGAAAAAAAGCTGTGTTTTAACTGCTAGGAAAGCAGTTGGGTTTAAAGGACGAGCGGTTAGTGTAAAGACTGCTGAGCTATTGATTCTGGGAGCACAGTTATATAGTATCAAGTTGCATCTCCATAGTTAGTGTATTGTAACCTTAAGATATGTGCCTCTAAGAAGATACTGTAACCACCTAAGCTTTGAACTCTGGAACCTCCACTCTTAGAACATTTGTTTGAATAAACTTTGCAGTTCTTTGACAAGGATATCTCCCCACGTAGTTCCTTCACACACAAGCCTCGAAAACAACTTCTTCCTAGTGGGTAGCCAAATATAGTGAATGGTGCCAGCGAAAGTTAACAAATAGTGTCAGTGGGAGTTTGGGTTAGAGGGATATCCTGCCCTGACACAGTAATCAGAAGGTCAGTGGGAAAGCTGACCTGTGTGAATACTTATTACATTATACGGTGGCAGCTAGAGGGATTAAAAGAAGTCTTTATATAAATTGGTGGTAAGGGTGGAATAAGAAAACTACCCAGCCACAATTGAAAGTGAAATATAGAGAGTTCTTACAGGGAGAAACGTGCCAAGAGGAAGGCGTGTTATGAGGAACTCACCCATTTAAGGCAGGGCCCAGACCAGCCTGGCAGTTTGGCAGATAGAACAGCCAGGAGAAGGGGGGGTGGTTTGGGAGCCTTCCCTGGGAGGAGTTAGGGAGAGAGCTGCCTGAGAGGAGCTCTGAGTAAAGGGGAGGAGCTGGAGGGAGAGAGAAAGGACTTATTTGCTAGTTCTTGACAAGCTCTCAGAGAGAGAGGAGTGTTCGTGACACGCTCTCAGAGAGAGAGGAGAGAGTTGCAGACAGCTCCTTGTCAGAACTCATAGAGTAAAGAGCCTCTGAGTCAAAGCTCTGTTTAGAGTATAGAGCCTCTGTATCAACGCTCTGTTTAGAGTATAGAGCCTCTGTATCAAAGCTCTGAAGTGAACTATCTAGGATAGTTGTTTTATAGATAGCTCACCACTAGTTTAGTTATTAGTGGGAGTGAGTTCTGGTTTAGCACTGTCTGTGTAACATTGAACATCTAAGATTCAGTAAGCATTTTGCTGTAACCATCACGCTGTTGAACCATCTGTTAATTAACAATTACGCTCTCGTGCCTCATTTGAAGAACCAATACGATCTGTGCCTGTTCAGTTAATAAAAGTATAACATTTGATTACTTTTAAGAAAAGCCTCTGTTGTGCTCTTTACATCAGCCGAGTGATTCCAGTTCCAGTGTCATTCGTGTTCCCCATTTCTGAAGAAGTTTATTTACCTCAGCATTCCTCTTAGTTTAATTTGGTGAATATAATTAGAGCCTAGCTGAAGGGTTGTTTTAAAAAGAAATCCTAGAATTGATATTTTAGGTTGGCGGTAGCGAACCAAGAAGAGTTTGGAATCCTCCAGACTTTATTTTAAGAGCCAAGTCGTCACACGTGTCAAGCGAACCCTGTTTTCACCTGGAAACCAAAGTCCTCATTGCAGGAGAAGATGTGGATCAAGAATAGGGCTCCACAGCTACTTACAGACCCACTACCAAGACACTACACTTGGAGGACCATCATCCTTGGGCTACGAGGGATCGCCTAAGAAGAAGATGGAGCCATTTGAAGGCAGACCCAATTCACTTCTAGGGCTGGTTTCAGACCTCAAGAAACCTCTAGGCTCTCCCGGTCTTAATGAAGCAAAATCGTCTCTCCTATTCTAACACACTGAGATCAAAACTCAGCGCCATTCTGAGGAACATCAGGTCCAGAGAGATAACACCAGGCCTCTGTGGGTTTAGGCAATAATCTTAGGAAAAGGTCACTCCTTGCTTCGGGCTCAGAGGAGAGCCATTACAGAGCAAATGGTTGAGATTAATCAGAAATCAACTGTGAGGGCATGATAAATGGACTACAGATTATCTGTCCCACTAATTGGGCAAGGCAATTAGACTTCATTAATGAAGATTAAGAAGTTAAACACCTCGGCGATCCATTCGCAATTCCACCTTGGGCAAATGTTTGAAACACCCAGGAAACTAGGATTTTGGACAGAGGAAAAGAGCAGATGGAATAGGAAATTATTATTATTTGTTTTGTTTCAGAGGAGCTATTCAACAACCTGAACCAGTTTGGGGGATAGGCTTCAGAGACACAGATACCTGTTTTAAACTCCTTTAAATGAGGACCAAAGCCCACTTCAAAAGCACTATCCCATTGAGATGGGGCAACCAGCTTGCTTTTAGAAATGATATCCTTGCAATTACGAGGGTTGAATGAAAAGTAATGCCTCCACCTCCGTAACTCCTCAACAGATGGTAGTACTGGCAGGTACTGACTTGTTCAGTAGACTCTCTTCTACAGTTCCATTTTGGCCAGAAGCCTTAGCATTGAACAATTGTGTTGTTAAATTGAAAAGTATGGAACCCTGCGCAGACAGTCGGTCAATGCGGCCATTCCGGAAGGCGGCTGGAGCTCAGCCCTGCTGCCCTGCCAGTTTGGGAGGCAACGGGAGTCTCCGGCTGGCGATTTGCGGCTGCTAAGTTTACCTGTGATCGTAGGACTGTTTAGTTATTTCACCATCTGTGAAGGGGACTAAAGACCACCACCAGATCCTTCACCAACAGGCTCTCTATCGGCAGGCCTCCATTGCTGCTACTGAGCAACCACCATCTTGGCTTCCTTCCTTCTTGTGAAGACAACGACCACCATCTTGGGTCCTGCTGCATCTCGTCATCTTGTTTTAAATTTTTGTTTTTGTTTTTATTTTTTTAATTTTCTTTTACTTTATTTTGTGTTTTACATTATTATTTTCACCCTCCCCCTTCTTTTATCTAAGTCTTGCTGTATTTAAAATAATTCTATAAACATTATTTATTTAAATAAGTAATTTTATTTTGTTTAAATAAATAATGTTATTTATTATTTTATAAATAATATAATATACAATATAATGTTATATTACTTTATAATTTAATATAATATAATATAATATAATGTCAATATATTGTATTATGTTATAGTATAATAATTGTAATGTAATACTAATAATAATAATAGTATGATTGATTACGGTATGGTGTGTTGTATATGCATTTGGTATTGGTGGTGTTGTAATGTAACACAGTATAATACTGCCAATGATAATGGGATATAATAATTATATTGTGATATTATAATGTGTATATTTGTATTACATGCAATATTGCTAACAATATTGCGATATGTTGTAGGGCAATATGATGTGTAGTGCTGATGTTGTGCTATGACAGTAATGTTATTTGTTTTTTTTCAGTTTGCTGTAAGCCACTCTGGCAATATTGTTATATGTACATTGTAAGCCACTCTGGCAGTATTGCTGTTTGCTGTAAGCCGCTCTGAGTCCCCTTCGGGGTTGAGAAGGACGGCATATAAAAATAGTAAATAAATAAATAAATAATGTGACTTAAGCAACGTGCAGTCACTGAATTCTTGACAGCAGAAGGTGTCACCCCAAAGGAGATTCATCAGAGAATGCAAGCTGTTTATGGTGATTGCATTGATGTGAGTACTGTGCGTCATTTGGTGAGTAAGTTTAAAGATGTTGAGGTGGGAACATCTGACTTGCATGACAAACAAAGAGTTGGACATCCTATGACAGCAACCACTGAGTTTCACAAGCAAAAGGTTGACAGACTGACTCAGGACCATCATCATATCACTCAGAGAGAAATTTCAAGCAAGATAAAAAGCACATTCTAAGGATTATTTCTGCATTTAATTTAACGAAATATTCCTATCCAAACCCAAGTAACGAAGGTGGAGGCATTACTTTTCATTCAAGCCTCATATCTGAACAGATGAGAGAGATGATTGGCCAAAACTGTCCAAATGAAGTTCAACAGGGACAAATGCAAAATACTCCACTGAGCCAGAAAAAAAGTGAAATGCAAAGATACCAAATGGGGGACAGCAGTATGTGTGAAAAAGATCTTGGGGTCCTCGTGGGGAGGGAGGGGAACATGAGGCAACAATGTGATAGCCCTCATGTTGATGTATACATGTTGTTGTTTATTCATTCAATTGCTTCCGACTCTTCATGACCCCATGGACCAGCCCAGGCTAGAGCTTCCTGTCTACCGTGGCCACCCCTAGCTCCTTCAAAGTCAATCCAGTCACTTCAAGGATACCATCCATACACATTGTTCTTGGTCAGTCCCTCTTCCTTTTTCCTTTCCTTTTCCCCAGCATCATTATCTTCTCCAAGCTTTCCTATCTTCTCATTATGTGGACAAAGTACTTCATCTTTGCCTCTAATATCCTTCCCTCCAGGGCTTTATTTCCTGGAGTATGGACTGGTTGGATCTTCTCGAGGTCCAAGGCACTCTTAGTACTTTCCCTCAACACCACAGTTCAAAAGCATCTATCTTCCTTTGCTCGGCCTTCCTTACTCCAGCTCTCACATCCTTAGGTTACTACAGGCGATACCATTGCTATACCCATGCGGATCATTGCCTTGTCACAGCACTGCAACTTGAGTGCCTTGATAGCACCGGGAATGTGGTGCAGCTGGCTAAGTGTCAGCTGCATAAGATCTCTCTGACCAGTAAGTCGTGAGTTCGAGACCTGCCCAGGTTGAGGTGGGTGCTTGACCTTTAAGTGTAGCCTGTTGTCAACCTTTGCAGCCTGAAAGACAGTTGCATCTGTCAAGTAGGAGATAAAGGTACCACATCAAGTGGGGAGGCAAATTTTGACTGAATTATGAGGCCATTAAAGAACTCCAGGAATGCTGAGGAATGCGGAAGGAACAACAAGGGACGCTGGGAATGCTGAGAGATGAGGAGTGTGTCAGCTCCCCCTGGTGGCCAGAGTTTGCCTCTGTTCGTCTATATGCGTGTATGTTGGAAATAGCAGGGATTGTCTGATAAGTATGTGTACCTGTAATCCGCTCTGAGTCCCCTTCAGAGTGAAAAGAGTGAAATATAAATAAAGTGTATTATTATTATGCCATGAGCAAAACCGTGAAGGGACACCCCAAGATGGGAAGGTCATGGCAGGGAGGTCAGACTAAATATGATCCCTGGAGAAGGTAATGGGAACCCACCCAGTATTGTTGCCATGAAAACTAAATGGATCAGTACAACCAGAGAGAGAGAGAGAGAGATCCAAATTTATATATGTAATTTTCAAATGTGGAGAAGAACACCATGCTGTTGCCATCTGAGGAAGGTTGTATTGTCTTCCTCCTTCACATCACATACCCCTTACTGGGACCAGGTATTTTAGCTTTGTCAAGCATATACATTTCATATCATTTCAATGTCAGTGGTTCATGCAATTAAATCATTGCATATTAAAATACTTGTAGGTGTTCAGCTTTGCTCTGCTATCTTCTCCAACTACTTTCACAGAAAACCCACAGTATGACCCCTCCATGAGAACCAGAACCCCAGTAGAACTCTGCAACGGAAGCCACGCGTGCGTCCCAGGAAGCGGAAGCGGCGCTGTAAAAGGAGGGGTCTCCAAGAGCCGACATCCGGTCCCGCCAAGGAACATCAGGCGACCTCACAGGCCTCCCAGCATAGGAGTAAGCCAGCGCTCCGCTTTGAGTCCAGAGTCCCCGGGGCTGCAGCGACATCCACCAGACCCCCATAATGGAAGAACCCCAGGAAGTTTAATTCCAGGACCTGGAGAAGGTTCTACTCCAGGACCTTCTGGAATTCAAATTTTAGGCGCCGGGAGCCTGCATCGGTCAGTTTCCATCCTGGAAAACAGGATATTCCCATAGATAGGAGATCTAGTTTTGAATCATTGGGACAAGGGGGTAGAGTTGAGATTCCTTACAATCTTCTGAGAATCCCTCAACTACCTCCTTTTGACTGTTTGTTCCCAACCCACCGTCAGATGACCTCCTGACATCATGCTAACTTGTATGGACTCTGAGTTTGTTCAGATCCTGTTCCGTCTAATGTCTTAGTCCCCACTCCCCTCCCTGTTGTATGTAATTTCTGTGATATGTTGCTATTTTCTGTTTGTTCAAACTATGTAAACCGCTCCGAGCCCTCGGGGAGTGGCGGTATAAAAGTTTGAAGAAATAAATAAATAAATATGAAGCACCAGGCCATCCAATGTTTCTCTTTCAGAGGCCTGGAACAGACATAATTGCCAATTATTTACTTTATTTCATCCTTTGTGCTTTCTGTGCACTGATTTTTTACTATTAAATACATACACAAACCTAGCCTTTATCAGTAAGCCAGAGTTCCAAAAAAATCAACAGTGCCCAGCAATCTTCCCCCTCGCTACTTCGATTGTATCTAAATGTTTTCCCTCTGTAGCAGTATAGTCGCAGGTGTTTGGGGGTGGGAATAGATATGATGCAAAGGATTTGAGGTTATATCTTTTCAAAGCAGATTGTTCTGTGACTGCTGAAAACATGTTGAGTGTCTCTAGCTTCCTGTGAAGCACAAAATTGATTGAAACAAAAGATAAGTCTGGAGAGACAACCGAATAAAGCTAACTGTGTCAGCCGTGAGCAAGTGTTTTCTTGCCTCAACAAAGTTATTTCCCAGACTGAAAAATAATTTTTCAAGATAATTATTTTTTCTTCTTCTCAGAACGTGAAGCAACAAAGTCAGGACAGAACGAATAGGAAATAGAAAGAAGGAGTCCTTCTTCTTGTTTTGAATGTCATTATTTATCGCCTCCTTAGCATCCTGTTCCCTTACTCTATCATTACCGTTTGTCTTGTTCGTTTTCCCCCCAAAGCGCTCAGAGCAGAGATGGAAAGAATGCTCAAGAGTATTTGGGGGGGGGGGGGATTAAAATATTGAAAAGATATGAAGAATCCCAGATTGAGAAGAATTGTGCAGTTTGGGACTTACTCTGTGAAAAATTCACACATGGTTAATTGGAGTAGAGAACAACATTTTCACAGAATCATAGAGTTGGAATAGACCTTTTGGGCCATCCACTCCAACCCCATTCTGCCAAGATGTAGGAAAATCACATTCAAAGCACCCCTGACAGGTGGCGATCCAGCCTCTGCTTAAGAGCCTCCAAAGAAGAAGCCTCCACCACACTCATAAGAACATAAGAACATAAGAAGAGCCATGCTGAATCGGGCCTCAGCCCATCTAGTCCAGCATTCTGTGTCACACAGTGGCCCACTAGTTGTACACAGGGATCTCTAGCAGAAAGGAGGGCAAAACCCTCACCTGCTCCCGACCCCCCACAACCAGTACCCGGGGAAAATCCTGCCTGCCTCCATCAACACAGAGGTGCCACTTGGATGTCCATTTCAGTAACTACTGATTCCCTTGGTATCCATGAATCTGTCTAATCCTGCCTTGAAACTGTCCAGGCTGACAGCTGTCACAACCTCCTCTGGAAGTGAATTCCATAACCCAATGACCCTCTGGGTGAAGAAATATTTCCCTTTATTAGTCCTAACTTTCCTACCTTGGAGCTTTAGGAGTGCCCCTAGTCCTAGTGTTGTGTGACAGAGAAAATATTTTTTCTTTATTCACCTTTTCTATCCCATGCATGATTTTATACACTTCGATCAAGTCACCTCTTAAACGCCGTCTTTCAAGGCTGAAAAGACCAAGGCGTTGCAACCTGGTTTCATAAGGGAGCTGCTCCATCCCTTGGATCATTTTTGTTGCCCTTCTTTGTACCTTTTCCAGTTCCGTTATATCCTTCTTAAGGTGCGGAGACCAGAATTGTACACATTACTCCAGATGTGGCCTCACCATAGATTTGTAGAGAGGCAATACAACATTTGCCGACCTATTTTCGATTCCCTTCCTGATCATGCCAAGCATAGAATTTGCTTTTTTCACTGCTGCAGCGCACTGGGTTGACATCTTCATTGAGCTGTCCACCAAAACCCCGAGATCCCTTTCCTGGTTTGTCTCAGAAAGCTTTGATCCCATCAATTGGTAGGTGTAGTTGGGGTTCTTTGCCCCGATGTTTTGAATGTCCGGTACAGGAAGAGAGAGTTTCACTGTTGAACAGCTCTCTCTCTCTCTCTCTCTCTCTCTCTCTCTCTCCCTCCCTCCCTCCCTCCCTCCCTCCCTCCCTCTCTCTCTCTCTCTCTCTCTCTCTCTCTCTCTCTCACTCCTCCCTATGACTTCCCCTCACATCTTTATCCATGGTCCTCATCCTGTCTCCTCTCCGCCCTATCTTCTTCAGGCTCTAAGCCAGTCCTCCTTCTTATGCCTGTGATTTCAAGGAAAATTTATTTAAAACTAGCTTGCGGACCCGGCGCTGCCCGGGTTATTTGAGGAAGGCATTGTGTGGCAAGGTTGGTTCCTATTAGATGTTTATGTGGCTTGCAATGGTCTCAAGAACTTAGTGAAGGTACTGCAAGTCCCATTGGCCATGGTCCACCTTCCTCCAAACAGTACCAGGATGTAGAGTGGGTCATGGGGGCTCTGTGTGTCACATTTGGTCTTGATCGTTCGGTGGATGAGGGTTGCAGCGGTCACGGATGGTGAGTGAAGGTATTTTAAGTCTCATCATCTGTGGTCCATCCTCCTTGAAACAGCACCAGGGTGTAAAGATGGGGACTCTGGTCATTTGGTCTTGAGAGAGTTGCAGCGGTCTGGATGGTGCTCATCATCTGTGGTCCATCCTCCTTGAAACAGCACCAGGGTGTAGAGTTGGTCAAGGGGGCTTGTGGTGGTCTGTAGTGGTCATTGGGTGAGGGTCGCATTGTGAAGTGGGCCATTGGGCCCCTGTGTGCCAAGTTTGGTCCTGATCCGTCACTGCTGTGGGCTGCAGTGTCTGACTGCCTGAGGCCTTTCCTTTTCCTTCTGAGTCACCCTCTGAGTCACCAAACCGTTCAAGGCCTTAAAGATCAGTACCAACACCTTGAAAGTGATCCGAGTCAAGGAAGGAGGGCACGCTGCGAGGAGGCTGCTGCTGGGCATGCGCAGCAGGAAGGTGCGAGCGCCTCTGCCTCCTCCGCCATGTTCCTGGGTGCCACGCATGCCCGGCAGCGGTCCCGGGGGCTTCCCTCTGCCTCCTTGCGCCCTCCTTCCTTGACAAGGTGGTGGGGGCGGGGGCGATGGTGGGGGCGACATTCCCTCCTCCCCCCTCGCAGCGCTCTCCCCCGCCCTTCCCCGAGAGAGAGAGAGAGAGAGAGAGAGAGAGAGAGAGAGAGAGAGAGTCATCTCCCTGTTTTATTTCAACTTTTTTTTTGGTCTGTGTGAACTGCACCCCCCTTGGCTTGCACCCCGAGGCCATGGCCTAGTGTGGCTTTATGGGTAATCCAGGCCTGCGTCTGATGGGAATGAGAGACAGGACCTTCTCTGTGGTGGCCCCTCGGCTATGGCACTCTCTCCAGAGCAAGATTAGATCTGCCCCCCTCTTGTCCTTCAGGAGGCTAGTGAAATCCTGGCTATGGAACAAAGCCTTCCCAGAATAATGGCTGAGACTGGTTACAGACCAAAATGAGCGACCACATATGCGGACTGAATTGAACATGATTTTATTGGCGATTTGGCTTATATGTATTTTATCTATATGTATTTTAATCCTATTGTTGTAGGATGTTTTAATTTGTATTGGTAGCATTGAATCCTTGCTGTAAGCTGGTCTGGGTCCCTCTACAGAGGTGAGAAGATTGGGATATAAAAGTTTTAAATAAATAATAAACAAATACCTCGGATACAGTGCCTCTTCCAACTGTTAGATTCTGTGTTGAGTTTTACAGAATGTGCTCTTTTGACCTGACACGTTCAAAACTAAGCATTGCCATCAAATGGTGACAAATCCCCCAAGGAACAGCAGCAGTAAATCAACAAGACCCATAATGGTTGGTCTTTCATTTTTGTAATGGGCAAGTCAAGCGCAAAGTTTCCCCCCCCCCCAAATTAATGCTTGGCAGTTCGGCCAAGCAATTTACACTCATGGTCACTCCAGCAGATTACTTGTTGACAGGGGAATTCTCTTAAGCTTTCAGGGGGAGTTTCCTGAAGCTGTTGCAGAAAAATTACTGGTGGGCATCTTCTGCCGACAATTTATGTATTCTCAATATCTTGCAAAAGGCTGTAGCTAAGCTGCAATGCACATGCCCTGCAAATCAAAGGAATCAAAGATTCAGAAAAAAACATCTATTTCTGAAAATGGAAGGTCGATCAGACTCCGTACTCTCTTGTTTCCAACAGTGCCTTGAAGCCGTTACTGGTTGGCTGCACACCAGTAGATTGAGGGTGAATCCAGCAAAGATGGAGATACTGTGGCTGAGCCGCCCGGTGGGTGGCGAGGCATTATGCCCGACATCCTCAGTTAAGAGCCTTGGGGTCGTCTTAGACCCGTTACTGTCGATGGAGGCCCAGGTCTCCACCGTCAGCAAAACCGCCTTTTTCCATCTGCAGCAAGCTAGGCGTCTGGCCCCCTACCTATCCAGAGACGACCTGGCCACAGTGCTCCAAGCCACGGTCATCTTGAGACTGGACTACTGTAATGCCCTTTACATCAGCCTGCCCTTGTCAGTGATCCGGAAACTTAAGCTCGTCCAGAATGCCGCTGCTCGGCTTCTTACTGGGGCTCCAGTGAGATGCCACATAACACCCATTCTCCAGCAGCGCCACTGGCTTCCGGTCGAGCACCGGATCACCTTCAAGGTGGTGGTGTTAACTTTCAAGGCCTTGCATGGTCTGGGGCCGCTGTATCTGAGGGACTGTCCTTTCCCCTACCAACCCCAGAGGTCACTTCGTTCCGAACAAATTTATTATTTATTTATTTTATTATTCGGGTTTCTATGCCGCCGACTCCCTGAGGCTCGCGGCGGCTCACAGGAACCGAAGGTACAACTACACACAAGCAATGCGATAAAACATCTAAGACAATTAAACAGTTAAAACAGCAAAATACAAAAACCCCAGGTACAGTTCAGAAATTAGATAGCGTGACACCCCAGGACAGCGGCTAAAGCGGAACATGGGCAGGACCTACTCACCGAAGGCCTGCTTAAACAAATAAGTTTTGCAGGCGCGTCTAAACGGGAGCAGGTCCTTTATAGCCCGCATTCCAGCCGGGAGGGCATTCCACAGCGTAGGAGCTATAACGGAGAACGCCCTCCGGCGAGTAGATGTCAGTTTAGCCGATTTTGCCGAGGGTATCTCTAACAAATTGGCATCCTCGGAGCGTAGTGATCTCGGGGGACAGTGTGGGGTGAGTCGGTCCCTCAAGTACGCTGGCCCCAGGCCATGCCAGGCCTTAAAGGTAAGAACCAACACCTTGAAGGAGATCCGGTGCTCGATTGGGAGCCAGTGCAGATCCTGCAAAACAGGTGTGATGTGGCAGCCTGCTGGGGTTCCAGACAGGAGCCGGGCGGCAGTGTTCTGCACCAGCTTGAGCTTCCGGGTCGCCGACAAATGAACCTCCTTGAAGTACCGACCTTCAAAGCAATTCGTCTCACATCGACCCGGCGCAGAGCCTTTTCTGTAGTAGCGCCGTCAATCTGGAATACCCTTCCAAGTGATGTGCGGGACATGCAGGACCTACTCTCTTTCCACAAGGCCTGCAAGACCCACCTTTTCCGGCTAGCCTTTGATTGCTAAGCTGGAAACGCTTCTTTAGTTTAGTTTAATATGTTGTTTTTACCTCTGTTGTGCTTTTACATGATTGTGAGCCGCTCTGAGCTTTCGGGGAGTGGCGGCCTAGAAGTCCAAATGATAAATAAATAAATTATAATTATTGACTATTCTAAAGCCTTTGACTGGGTAGATCATAATAAATTGTGGAAAGTTCTTGGTGGTATGGGGAGACCAAGTCTCCTGAGGAATCCAAGCAGCAACAGTAAGAACTGACCATGGAACAACAGACTGGTTCAAGATTGGGAAAGGAGTACAGCAGGACTGTATATTCTCACCCGACCTATTCAACTTGTATGCAGAACACATCATGCAACATGCGGGGCTTGATGAATCCAAGGTTGACCATGGTATCCTTCTGGGACGCCTTGCAGATATGGGGCTTGGAGGTACTGTTTTGCAGTGGCTCTGGTCCTTCCTCGAGGGACCGTCTCAGAAGGTGTTACTGGGTGACACCTGTTCGACCCCACAACCTTTGCTTATGGAGTCCCACAGGGTTCAGTACTGTCCCCGATGTTGTTTACGTAACATCTACATGAAGCCGCTGGGGGAGATCATCCAGAGTTTTGGAATGTGATATCATCTTTATGCAGATGACGTCCAAATCTGTCACTCCTTCTCACCTGTTACTAAGGAGGCTGTCCAGACCTTGAACCGGTGTTTGGCTGCTGTGTCGGACTGGATGAGAGTAGCTAATTGAAACTGAATCCAGACAAGACAGAGGTCCTCCTGGTCAGTCAACAACAACAAAACTTTATTATGGTCACTGACCAGCACAAAGCGGGCAAAAGCGCCCTGAGAGGGGAAGGATAACTCCCCAGTACGCAGTTATTTAAAATTAGATTAGAAATCAGTATAAAATATATTTTAAAAGACAGGATATTGTAACAGGTATGGAACCGAAGGGGGAGGGGAGAGATTGATGGGAGAGGTAAAAAAAACACTGGGGGGGGGGAGACAGAAAGGGAAGGGAGTCTGGTATCATTTCAGCTGTAACATGTTTCTCTAACTGCATTCCCAGCAGGGCGTTGCCTTACGGTGTCAATCATCCTCCGTCTGATTTTAAGAGCAGCAGCACAGAACTTAGCAACACTGTAGTTATTGTAGTGTTAGAGTCCGAAAGCAGCAGGGTGAAATAACATCTTTCACTGTGCCCTGGGTACTTTAAAAGCCATGGTCCAATGAGATTGGATCTAAGATCTCTGTAGAACATGCATTGAAGAAGCACGTGCTCAGTTGTTTCCACATGACCAGACCCACAAGGGCATAGTCTCTGCTTGAAGGGGGTCTTCTGATACCTCCCCTCCAATACAGCCCATGGGAGGGCATGGCATCTTGCCAGGGTAAAAGCCCTTCGGTGTTTGGGCACCTCCAGGTCTGTTAGGTATGCCATGGGGGCAGTGAGGTATCTAGTGGCTTCCCTAACAATGAAGGCTGGGGAACAGGCTAGGTCAGATTGGCGCTCTATGTCCAGGATCCGTTGCTTAATGAGATCCTTGGCTTGGTCCCATCTCATGCTTAGCAATTGTCCTTGGGAGAAACCTAGCGTTGCGATCTTTGCTGCTACTGTTTTAATCCATGTGGACTGGAAGTCGTCTCTCATGATGAGGGGGGGCAAGACCACATGGGGAGAAGCATAGGGGTAGCCAGTAATTGAGAATAGCTGTCCATATTCTCGCTTCCACTTTCACGAAGCCTGTCTCCAGTCGCAGGGTGGAGTTAGGGACACATCTGGGAGCCTGTAGAGCCGCTCTTAGGAATTTCGATTGGACACGCTCTAGTGGGGCATAATTTGAGAAGGGTCCAAGCTGGGCTCCATACAGCATTTGTGCAATTGGTTTTGCTTCAAAAAGTTTAAGTGCCGCCGGTATAAAGTGACCTCCTCCCGTCCTGAGATATATTAAAATAGCAGATGAAAGTCAATCGAAAGGACGAACAGGGCATAGGGTTACAGTCTGTGTTGGATGGGGTTACACTCCTTCTGAAGACACAAGTTCTCAGCTTGGGAGTGATCCTGGACTCATTGCTGAGCCTGGAACCCCAGGGCTTGGTGGTGGCCGGGAGAGCTTTTGCACAATTAAAACTTGTGCACCAACTGCGCCCGTACCTTGGGAAGTCTGATCTGGCCACAGTGGCCCATGTGCTTTTTTATATCCCGAATAGATTACTGCAATACACTCTACGTGGGACTGCCTTTGAAGACTGTTTGGAAACTTCAACTAGTCCAACGGCCAGCAGCCAGTATTTTCTGTCGGCCATGGGAGTTCTTTGTGTTTGGTTCAATTCCATCGTTGGTGAAGTTCTTTGATTCTAGGTGAACTATAAATCCCAGGAACTACAACTCCAAAATGACAAAATCAATCCCCCACAACCCCACCAGTATTCAAATTTGGGCATATCGGGTATTTGTGCCAAATTTGGTCCCGTGAGTGCAAATACATCCTGCAGATCGGATATTTACATTACGACTGATAACAGTAGCAAAATTACCGTTGTGAAGTACCAATGAAAATAATTTTATGATGGAGGGTCACTACAACATGAGGAACTGTATTAAGGAGTCGTGGCATTAGGAAGGGTGAGAACCACCCTTAGATGTGACATAAAGCTAAGCAATAGGGAGGGAATCTTCTCCAGTGGTTGTTTGAAAAGAGCATCCATGCAAGGACATGAGGGCAGACACAGTTGAAACAAAAGCCACTTGCAGTGAAGTAAATATGATGGATAATGCTGTCAGTCAAGAGCAGCGTGTTCAGCAATAGCAGCACTTTTTACGAGCGGCATATCATTGACTGATTACTCTCCGGAGAGAAACATGGCTGGGGAAAAAGAGGGGAAGATAAAATAGTTGTGTGTGTTGTGAGTATAATAAGGAGTCTGTCTTGGGGAGAAGAAACCAAGGTGTTCATTTCTGATAGAATTTAATGCCCAAAATGGTGAAATAATAATAATTTTGTTCTTCTCGCTCCTTCTGATGCTTCTGGCTGTGCAGTGATAATTTCTTCTCTGTGTGAAATTCCTAAGGCTTGGACAATATATAGAGGTGGGATATGAATGTAACAAATAAGCAAACACACACACCTAATAACTACATGATCATCCTTAGGTGTATCTTCCTCTCAGTCCATATACGTTTCTCAACCTGGGGATCGGGATCCCTGGGGGGGTCATGAGGGGTGTGTGAGAGGGGTCACCAAAGACCATCAGAAAACACAGTAGTTTCTGTTGTTCATGGGGGTTCTTTGTGAAAAAAACATTCTATCGTTGGTGGGGTTCAGAATGCTCTTTGACTGTAGGTGAACTATAAATCCCAGCAACTACAACTCCCAAATGTCAAGGCCTATTTTCACCAAACTCCACCAATGTTCACATTTGGGTATATTGAGGATTCGTGCCAAGTTTGGTCCAGAGCCATCATTGTTTGAGTCCATAGTGCTCTCTGGATGTAGGTGAACTACAACTCCAAAACTCAAGGTCAATACTCACCAAACCCATCCAGTATTTTCTCTTGGTCATGGCAGTTCTGTGTGCCAAGTTTGGTTCAATTACATCACTGGTGGAGATGGTTCAATTCCATCACTGGTGTGTGTGTGTGTGTGTGTGTGTGTGTGTGTGTGTGTGTGTGTATACACACACACACACACTAGCTTGGGGACCCGGCAGTACCCGGGTTATTTGAGGAAGGCATTGTGTGCCAAGGTTGGTTCCTTTTAGATGTTTATGTGACTTGCAGTGGTCTCAGGAACTTAGTGAAGGTACTGCAAGTCCCATCGGCCATGGTCCATCCCCCTCCAAACAGCACCAGGCTGTAGAGTGGGTCATGGGGGCTGTGTGTGTCACATTTGGTCTTGATCATTCTTTGGATGAGGGTTGCAGTGGTGAGTGAAGGTATTTCAAGTCCCATCATCTGTGGTCCATCCTCCTTGAAACAGCACCAGGGTGTAGAGTGGGTCAAGGGGGCTCTGTGTGCTAATTTTGGTCTGTAGTAGTCATTGGGTGAGGGTCGTGCTGTGAAGTGGGCCAGTGGGCCCCTGAGTGGCATGTTTGGTCCTGATCCATCACTGCTATGGGCCGCAGTGTCTGACAGCCTGAGGCCTTTCCTTTTCCCTCTGCATCACCTTAGAATGTTGGAATGCAGATGGCCAATCAGAGTCCTTTATGCACATTCTATTTTAGTGGCAACCAATCCCCTCTGTCTGGGGCTGTAGAATGTTGGATTTCTGAGGCTGGCCAATCAGAGTCATTTATGCAAATATTCCCTTAGTGGCAACCTATTGAAATGCTGTCACATATTCCTTGGCACCTCCGCACCTCCTAGAAAATGAACATTCCATTTCCAATGGAAAAAACTGTCATTTGGCTAACTCAAGCATTCAGTTGCATTCTGTTTTGCTGGCCAATCAAAGTCCTTTATGCAAATAGTTCCTCAGTGGCAACCAATGCCCTCTGTCTGGTGCCTTAGATTGTTGGAGTTCTGAGGCTGGCCAATCTGAGTCCTTTATCCAAATGATCTGATGCCTTAGAGTGTTGGATTTCTGAGGCTGGCCAATCAGTGTCCTTTATGCAAATAATCCCACAGTGGCAACCAATCGAAATGCTGTCACATATTCCTTGGCACCTCCGCACCTCCTAGAAAATGAACATTCCATTTCCAATGGAAAAAACTGTCATTTGGCTAACTCAAGCATTCAGTTGCATTCTGTTTTGCTGGCCAATCAGAGTCCTTTATGCAAATAGTTCCTCAGTGGCAACCAATGCCCTCTGTCTGGTGCCTTAGATTGTTGGAGTTCTGAGGCTGGCCAATCTGAGTCCTTTATCCAAATGATCTGATGCCTTAGAGTGTTGGATTTCTGAGGCTGGCCAATCAGTGTCCTTTATGCAAATAATCCCACAGTGGCAACCAATCGAAATGCTGTCACATATTCCTTGGCACCTCCGCACCTCCTAGAAAATGAACATTCCATTTCCAATGGAAAAAACTGTCATTTGGCTAACTCAAGCATTCAGTTGCATTCTGTTTTGCTGGCCAATCAAAGTCCTTTATGCAAATTGTCTCTCAGTTGCAACCCATTCCCTCTATCTGGTGCCGTAGAGTGTTGGAGTTCTGAGGCTGGCCAATCAGAGTCCTTTATGCAAATAATCCCACAGTGGCAGACAATCGAAAAGCTGGCACATATTCCTCCACACTTCCCACCCTCCGCACCTCTGCAAACAGTGACTTTTATTAGATAGATAGATAGATAGATAGATAGATAGATAGATAGATAGATAGCCCTATGGAGACTCCTTGTTGGGGGTTGCCAATTGTTCAGTTGTGAAACACTGCTTATTTACAGCTTGATAGGCAAGTGTTATGGAGCGCTCAGGTCAACTTGGTTGCCCTCCAAAGAGACAGCCGTAAAGACCAGCTGAGAAAAAGCTGCCCAGTGTCTCCGGAGAAGAGGATTCTGCTAAAAATTGGAGAACTTTGAGAAGATCAACATTTTGGTAACATTTCATCTTGGTTTTCTTGCAGACGTTTGACATTTGTAACATCCCTACCTGCCGCTGAAGAAGAGACAAAGAAGCAGCAATAAAGGAGAAATATTACATTGTAAATTCCATCATAACGTCTGTCACAAGCAGCACAAGTCTCAAAGCAATTAGTGAACAGAAGAGGTATGAGGACGGAAAAAGTTGGTCTGAGAGGGGGAGGTCTTGGGAAAAGAATTGGAATCCATCTCAGGTTTTATTTTTTAATTGAACACAAAATGTATTTCAATGTCATCAGCTAATTTTTCATTCTGGGTAAACAAACGGAAGAGACCTTTAAGCATCTCCAAGGAGTGAACGAATGAGGCCACGTCTCAGCTGACTTTGATTTCCAAATTGCTATGTGACAGCAACAAGGCTTTCGAAGGAGGAAGGAGAGGAATAATTCCCTATCTCTAAGGAAGCAACAGTTGCTTTCTTTTAATTGATATATAAGAACGTTGTGTCCTTAGTTGCACATAACATTAAGTTATTGCAATACATTGTTCTTCAATTGTCTCCGGAAGAACTCCGGCACCAGACTGCAAGGCTGAATCTACATTGCTATATAATCCAGTTTCTGAATCCAGATTATTTGTTGTGAACTGGACTGTATGCAGGGGTGGATCTTAGTGGAGGCAAATTAAGCGGCCACCTCAGGGCACCATGTGGCCAAAAGGCGCATCCAGGGCCGGGCGCCACGCCCCCAGGGGTGCTGGCAGGGTGGGAGGAAGGCTCACGCAGGGCGAGAGAGGAGGAGGCAGAAGCGTGCGCCTTTCCCTTCTCCCTGCCTCGCCCTGCGCCCTGCGCGCATCTCATCCCTCACCCTGCGCATGCCTTCCCTCCCCACCCGGGCCGAGGATGCCTTGCGCAGGGCGAGAGAGAAGGGGGCAGAGGCGCCCGCCTTTCCCGTCTCCCTTGCCCCCCGTCCGTCTCCTCCCTCGCTGTTGCACCTTAGACCTGAAGGATCCCTCAGTAAACCACTTTAGTCCAGCCGTGATTAAATGCTTTATTTAGAATAAGTGAAAAGAAGTAAAGAGATAAAAATATAGTCCATTGATGCTCTCAGCATCAAGTATTGCAATGCAAAAGTTCAAGAGTAAATACTGGTTTATATGGCAGTAGATGGGGCCTGTAAGAGAACCAAGGGCGCTTCCAGACAGCACTAAATCACGGGTTTTAAACAGGAGCAACAAATCCCAGGACTTCAGAAGAGGTCCATATACAGACCTGTTGGTCTTGGGATTTCTGCCCCTGTTTTCCAGACTTGATGCTTTGTTGTGAGATTTAGAGGCTCCCAAGATGGCCACCGTGGGAATTCCACCAGAATCTTCAGCTTTTTTAAACTCTCAACATGCGGATATGCAGATAATCACTACAGCGAATCACTGCAAAAGCGAGTACTGCTATGAAGGCGTAAACCTTTCCTGTCTTTTTATTCCTGGGGCAGAATGGGGGGGTGTCTCAACAGCTCAAAAACAACAGCAAGAAAGCTACATGGATAGTAAATTTTACAAGCCAAGAAAGGCTCATAAAAGGACTGTGGAGTTCTAATTATTAGCTCTGTGTCCTTAGGTTGAACAATAATGGCGCAGAATAGTAATTTAGATGTATGCTACTTAGGAGTTATTTATTAGTACACAACTTCTGACACCTTTGTTGAGTGCTAGAAAATAAGAGGAACCTAATAGGTTTTTTTTCCTCTAAAAGAGAAGAAACGTCTCCTCCAAAAACCTACAATATTGTTTGGACGTATGAAAGGGCATATCGATTTGGATCTTTCAGATAGGTGTGAAGGGCGGGGAAAGTCACATTTTTATCACAAACACACATCGACCCTTCCAAATTGATCAACAAACCAGAAAGTGCCCCATTTTCAAACTCCTTTGTTTATTTATTTATTTATTTATTTATTTATTTATTTATTTACAGTATTTAAAACTTTTGTACCCCAGCCTTCTCACCTCTATCGAGGGACTCAGACCGGCATAACAGCAAAAATTCAATGCTATACAGTTTAAAAACAACTACAACAACAAATTAAAATACATAAAAACCCAGCATAAAACCACATCGCCACTAAAACGGACATTCCACTTGATCTGTAAACGTGGTCATTCATTCAGACAATAGCCCATCTTTTCTGGGAAAGCTTTTCACATCCAGGTCTTTACTAGCCTCAATAAATAGTTAGCAGATTACCATCACTTGGTAGAGAGTTCCACAGCCAAGGGGCCGAGAAGGCCCTTGCATCGTGACAACCAGCCGCGCTTGCGAAGCCAGCGGGACCGAGAGCAGGGCCTCTCCGGAGGATCTTAATGTTCTTGATGGTTCATAGGGGAGAATATGTTTGGACAGGTAAACTGGGCCAGAATCGTATAGGGTTTTGTAGGTTAAAACCAGCACTTTGAATTGTGCCCGGAAGCTAATTGGCAGCCAGTGGAGCTGGCGCAGCAAAGGAGTTGTATACTCCCTGTGCCCCGCTCCTGTTAGTAACCTGGCTGCCGAACGTTGGACTAATTGCAGCTTCCGAGCAGTCTTCAGAGGCAACCCCACATTGAGAGCATTGCAGTAGTCTATCCTTCCATTTTATAACACACTTCTTGTGTTTTTCATCCAATGCATTAAAATATGAATATTAGAGGCATATTTTATTTATTTATGCTTCAAATTTCTAGACCGCCACTCCCCGAGGGCTCGGAGTGGTTTACAGAATTGAAGAATAAAACATCATATAGTAAATAAGATAAACATATAAACATCAATACAATACAATTTAACTACATACTAATTTACACTAAACACGGTAATATAGACAGTGGCACTATGCCCTCTCCCGAGTTAGCTCCAAAAGATCTTCCCCAATAGAATCTAAAGGAGGGGTCAGGTCAGTAACTAAAATTTTGGGGATTCCCCAGCTCCCAAAGCCCCAGCTTCCACGGCCTCAAGGTGTTTCATTTAATTTTGGGGCTATGGGAGCCTGATCTGGCCCAGCTCCCAAAGCCCAAACCACAGAAAGTCCTGGATTTGTACTTCCTGTGGTTGCTCCTCCCCAGTGCACCGTCAGCGTTGGTCCAAGGGCTATCCTTGCTTCCCATGCTCCCACTAGAGTTTTTGGGGGCAGCTCGATGTCCTTGGCGGCCCTCTGGATTGCCTCCGTTCGAGGAGGAGGACTTCAGTTCCTTCGGAACATCAGTCTTTTGGTTGATTTTTAGGTCCGGGCTCTCCACTGGCGGGCCGGAAGTCAGGAGTTTCTTCGACTTCTTCTTCCGGCCTCTCTTCCAGTGCCTACATGCTTGTCCTTTCTGGTCTAAATCCAAGGAGAAGGAGGAGGACCGCTTTCTCTCAGCGTCTCCAAGGCCATCCCCTATTTTATACAGCCCTCCGCGCTCCTGGTTCATCTTTGCACATATCTTTGCACAAACATATGTTTGGGGAAACTATTCGCAATTTTTCCATATGAACATATGAATAATAGTTTGCATATCGGTGAGGAAAAACGGACAGAGAAAATTGCAGTTATTTTCATGATATGATTGTGATACAATTATTTCGTATTGCACCCTAGCGCTGGAACACTCTTTCACCCAGCACCACACCAGAGTCCGGTGATACAATAAAATAATGTTTATTTAAAGAAAGAATATAGAATGGGAAAAGGGCAAATCTACCACAGACAGTACAGAAATAAAATGCAATTCTCAAAAGAAGCTAGAGTTCAGTAGCAATAACCCAAAAATGCCAAGATAGCATACAAAGCCAAAGAATCCCAAAATCACAGAATTAATCAAAAGGTATATCCATGAACATGATAACAGGAACTTCTCCAAGGTGATTTCACCAAAGAAACATGTTTATTTATTTATTTATTTATTTACTATATTTCTATACCACTTTTCTCAGCCCTCGGGCGACTCAAAGCGGTTAACAATAGCAAAATTCAATGCTCAAAACATCATAAAACAGTTAAAAACAATAAAAACGGTAGCACAATAACAATCAATTAAACATCAATAAAACATCTCATTAGCATCTCACAGTTAGAATCAAGATCCAGTCTCATCATCCAATTGTTCCGTATTCCTATGTTCATTACACTGCCTATTCAAATGCCTGCTCGAACAACCAGGTCTTCACTTTCCTCCAAAATGCTAACAGGGATCTAATTTTTGAAGGAAGGGCATTCCACAGCCGAGGGGCCACCATTGAGAAGGCCCTGTCTCTCATCCCCGCCAAACGTTCTTGTGATGCCAGAAGGACCGAGAGCAGGGCCTCTCCAGGTGATCTTAACATCCTCACTGGTTCATAGGAGGAGATGCGTTCGGACAGGTAAGTTTGGCTAGAACCGTTTAGGGCTTTATAGGCAAAAGCCAACACTTTGAATTTTGCCTGGTAGCAAACTGGCAGCCAGTGGAGCTGACAGGACAGAGGAGTTGTATGCTCCCTGAGCGCTGCTCCTGTTAGTAACATTGGACGATTTGAAGCTTCCGGACAGTCTTCAAAGGCAACCCCACGTAGAGAGCGTTGCAGTAGTCTATACGGGATGTAACCAGAGCGTGGGCTACCATGGCAAGTCAGACTTCCCAAGGTGCATAAAACAGGAACATTAAACAGGAATCTTGACCATACAGGAACTATGAACTTGAAATCATAAACAGGAATATTGACAATACAGAAACCATGAACTTGGAACCATGAACCGGAGAATTATCTCCTTTAGCAACGTTGTCTCCTCTGAAGGGCCTGAAAGCAAGCCACTTAATTTAATCATTCCGGGCCACCCATGACATCATACCAGACACATCTGGACTTCTGGGTCTTATCGCGAACTCTCTGGGAAAATCTGGTTTGCCGGCTTTTCACTCCCTGCATTCTCAGGTCTAATCTATTTTCCCTTGAAAATTCCCCATCTTCCCAAAGGCTTTTCTCAAGGAAACTGGAACTTTCACTTTGCCTGGGAATGAGCTGAAGACTCATCTGCCTCATCTGCCTGCAATTCCCTCTAATCGCATACAGATTCCTTACTTTGAAAACCATAATCCCCCTCATTCTCTGAACATTCAGAAAAATCCTCTGATGCTTGCCAGACTACAACATTTAGGTCTGTGCGATCAATTAATCAAAAGTCATTACAAAATTAGGAGGCATTGGCATTTCGTTCCTAAAGTGTTTCTAAATCGTCATTAGTGAAAATTTTGTTATTATAATGAGAGTAATGAAATTTCATTACTTTTTCGTTCTAGTAATTGTGCAAGTGGGGAAACTTCAGGGGCTCCTTTCTCCCTCATTTTTACAGCTCCTGGGGTAAAACTTGCCCAGATGATAGAATACAGTGATCACTGTGAGCCCATCAAGTTTCAGAATGGTTCACCAATCTATGAATCTTTGAGAAATTTTCAAAGTTTTTATAAACATTTTTTTAAAACTGCAAAAGCGATCTCCTTCAATTTTCTTTACAATGACACAAGATAACAGGCAGGCCCGGATTACCCATAAGGCCAACCTAGGCCATGGCCTAGGGGTGCAAGCTGGGGGGGGGGTGCAGATCACGGACCAAAAATAATAATAATAATAATGTTGAAACAAATAAAAACGCAATGCACTTGGAGGTGAGGAAGGACGTTTTAAATGTGAACGGATTGCTCTCTGTCTTCAGAGCAGAATTATGCAGTTTACTTGAATGTCGTAGCCTGCAGGAGGGAGGGGAAGGGTAGCTGGTATGGGGCAGGTGTCAGGCGAAGACTCAACGGAAATACAGACGACTAGACGAGCCATCAGCTCCCCTTGCCTCGCAGATCGTTTTGTACCTTGAAGTGTCACTGTTATTGTTTGTGTCGGTGAATTATTGACATTTTCTGCTAGCTTATATGAACTGTTAACCTTGTGGTCAGCAAGTTCAGCAGCTCAGCAGTTTAACCCACTGCACCACTGTGGGCCCATATCTATCATACCATATATATATATACACACACACACACACACCCCTCCACTGTAGAAATAGCGTGGCTTGGCACCACTGGAGGGGCCATGGCTTCATGCTATGGCCTCCTGGTGAGGCACCAGCTCTCTTCAGCAAGGCCTGCTAAAACCACAACTCCCAGGGTGCCACAGCACAAAGCTGTAGGGGTTAAAGAGCTGCCAGGCTGCATTCGTTCCGCGGCGTAGTTGCAACCATTGCAAGTGTATGTTTCTTCTCGCTCTCCCTGCCAGTGGGCCTTCCCGTGCGAAGGAAGCTCTGGGCGTCATGAGGCGGGGCAACCTGCCTGCCTCCCTGACTGCCTCGTAGCCCCCTCGCCACGGCCATTCGGTTCCACTGAGGCAGCAGGAGCGGCGGCGGTGGAGGGCTACGGACAGGGCACGGAGCTGAGAGGCGGCGGTGAGGGAGGGATGTCGGCCGTTGGCAGCAGCTCGTCAACGGGGTCCGTCTCAGTGCTGTCCCCGAACGGCCAACGCATGATGGTGCATGTGGGCCCGAGCATGGCGCTGCTGCAGGTGGGTCCGGCCCAGGTGCCCCGCGAGCCCCGCGGATACACCTGCGCTGATTGGCGCGGGTTGTTGTTGATTTATTTGGATATTACTAATCAACTGAGATGTATTGGGCTACCTGAGTGAATTTGAGGTAAGTTGTATGATATGATTTATTTTTAGTGTGGGTCTGAGTGATGGGGGGGGGGTGCGGTAGAGGTTGGCTTAAAGGGGACGTAATTCCAAAGTGTGGCCTAGGGCGCAAAAAGTTGTTAATCCGGGCCTGATAACAGGGGATCATTCCCCACAACTTTCCAATATATTCATACATCTACTAATTTTTGGGTGCACATTAGATGCCTGCAATATGGTATATATCAATTGACTTCTATCATTTCAGCAGGATTTCCCATGGAACATAATTATTTCAACAGTATTTGCAAGCTTCCCATGAAGACCCCTTTAAAAACTCCGCCATTAACAAGTAACTTTGTTCATTGTTGTTCTCATGCTATGTTATTATGGAGGGGTTTTTTCTATATCGAATGAGCAAAACAGGAATAACAAGGACGCTGGGCACAGTAATATATTATATTGTCATTTCTCTGTACGGATCCACATGACAACCAGCAATAAAAATTCACTAAACATCCCCGCCTCTCCTCCCCAAAGAAATCAATTTTTAAAGGAAAGTCAGGAGAAAAACAAAGCTGGAGACATTGAGTGACTTCAGCAAAAAGCTGTAGGAGGGAAATGGAAGCAAACAAACCTGGAAGAAAACCTGGATCACACTGGATGTAACTTTCTCCCTATTCCTAACTACTAAAATCCCGAAACTCAAAATGTGGCCTTTATTTGAAATCAGCATTAAAAGTATAGCTGTTTTCTCTGGTCTAAAAACAAGTCAGAGCAGAAGTACAAATCTGGCCCATCAATAATTGTTGGAGCGGTGACAATTTATTTTATTTATTTATTTACTTCATTTCTATTCCGCCCTTCTCACCCCGCAGGGGACTCAGGGCGGATTACAATGTACACATTACATTTTAGATACACAAACACACAAGACAGACAGAGGCAATTTAAATTCTGGCCACCAGGGGCAGCTGTCGCACTCCTTCATTCCTCAGCGTGTTTCCTGGAGATCTTTTTATGGCCTCGTAAATCAGTTAAATTTAGCCTCCCCACTAAGTGGTACCTTAATTTCCTACTTGACAGATGCAACTGTCTTTCGGATTGCAAAGGTCGACAACAGGCTACACAACAGGTCGAGAGCCCATCTCGACCCGGGCAGGCCTCGAACTCATGACCTTCTGGTCAGTAGAGATCTTATGTAGCTGACAACCAGCCAGCTGCGCCACATTCCTGGTGACTACGTGCCCATAAATTGAAAGTAAATCCAGCAAAAACCGAAATCTTGTGGTCTGGCCGCCCATCAGAATCAGTTGGTCTATTACAGGGGTGGGCAATTACCGGCCCTCCAGGTGTTTTGGACTTCAACTCCCAGAAATCCTAACAGCTGGTAGACTGGCTGGGATTTCTGGGAGTTGAAGTCCAAAACCCCTGGAGGGCCGGTAATTGCCCACCCTGGTCTATTACCATCTTTTGAAGGGGAGCTCCGTCCCCCACTGTGAAGAGTCTCGGTGTTATCCTGGATTCCAAAATTACGATGGAAGCCCAGATTGCCTCCACTAGTAAAAGGGCCTTCTTTCATCTACGCCAAGCGAGGCAGTTGGCTCCTTATTTACCAACAGAGGCACTGGCTACGGTAATCCATGCCACGGTTACGTTGAGGCTGGATTACTGCAATGCTTTGTATGTGGGCTTACCTCAAGCAGCAATTCGCAAGATCCAAATTGTGCAAAATGCAGCCACTAGACTCCTCACAAAAACATCAATGAGGTGCCATATAACACCGGCCTTGCAGCGCTTGCATTGGCTGCCAGTTGAACACAGAGTCCTCTATAAGACCCTGGTCCTAGCATTCAAGGGCTTTCGAGGTCAGGGTCCTTCATATCTAAGAGACCGTTTAATGCCACTCCACCACCAGAGACTGCCACGGTCAGCTCATGAGAATCTTCTCTATGTCCCTGGCCCTAAAGAGGTTCCTTTGGAGTCCACAAGACAGAGATCCTTCTCCATTGTAGCCCAATCTTGTGGAACTCCCTACTGCCAGACCAAAGCGCCATTCCTGATCTACATACATTTTTAGGGGCACTTAAGACACGACTCTTAATTGGTTGGGCCACGTTTGAGAGGCTAGCTGAGCCTGGGAGTTTTGGCAACAGTTACATGTTTAGGTTTTCTGTGCAGGAGTTTGCCAAGACAAGTCGGTGTGTATATTTTCTTCTTCTGAGCTGCTGGAGGAAGATTCCTCACATGGACACCTAAAGACCATTTGAACCTCTGTAAAAGGACATTGTGTGAGTCAAGGCAACTGTTCACATGACTGTAGATAGGTTGCTCTGCGTAACAAATAGTAAACACATTATTTACTTATTGTCTGCATGACATATCATTTCTCTTGCAAGACAGTATGTGGATTGGTAAAGACGTGAAGTACATGTGATTTTCCTTCCTGCAACACCTTCTACACTGCCCTATATCCCAGGATCTGATCCCAGATTGTCACAAACATGAAAACCTTTCATCCCCTAATTCTTCCTTGTTTCCAAGGATGAACACATTCTTTCTGATGAATGATTATAGCGCACCGTACAAGGCAATGGATTAGCTCTGGATTTTGCAATGGATTGAAAGGAGGTATCCAAGTTGTTGACCTGTTCTGAAGTGGGTTCCACGAATAGCTTCAATAAAGTTTGGACTAGAAACGGGAGTGGATCTGTCATCCCACTCTTGGTCCCACTATATCTGGTTGCATCATCTTCCTCCTCCTCTTTCTTACTTACTTACTTACTTACTTACTTACTTACTTACTTACTTACTTGGAGCACCTGCGTGGGATAGGAGCTTGTCAACAGCCATTGATTACAATAGGGCCGTCCTTGACTTTGGACAATTCTGGGGGAAGCTGATAAGCACTGCTAAAATTAGGATTGAAAACAAGCTTCAAAATACACCCCTTGGAAAATCAGAGTCAATCAACAAGGGGGAAATTGTTCCCAGATAATGAGATTTGGAAACCATATACTATTATACCGTGGGTGGCATTATAAATGTGCTATTAGCCTCTTTGCAATGACAGAATATTGTGGCATCATCGTTTTTATGTATGCTGGAAGATAAGAGCAGACAGGAGACAGGATATTCAAGGTGATCGATGAGGCTTTTCCATGAGCCCAGAATAATATACATTTTTATTTGCACGATTTTTATGACATCCACTCATATTTAATGTTTAGTGTGGTCAGTGTGGCACAGCTTGTAATCCAGCATTATTCTCCATTGATGTATGCATAAAGGGATTGCCATGATGATTGGGATGGTAAAAAATGATGAAACAACAATGGGTAAAAAGCAGTCTGAAATCTTTTAATAGCCAACACTATGCCTCCTGCATACGATTTCCATTAGGAGTGGGCATGAAACCAGACCTACTGTTCCATGTATGTATACAACTTAAGAGTCAAAGAATCATAGAACCATAGAAACACAAATTTGGAAAAGACCCAAAGAACCACCCAGTCCAACACCTTCTGTCAGGCAGGAAGACATAATCCAAGCCCCCTTAAGACAGTGTTTCCCAACTGCTGTTCCGTGGCACACTAGTGTTCCGTGAGCGATCACTTGGTGTGCCGTGGAAAAAACCTCTCTTTCCTCCCCCCCCTTCTTCCCCCTCCTGCTGTACTGCTCGGGGGAGGAGGCGGAGGAGTACGAGTCGGTGCTGTGCGTCAAATCCGAGGTCCACGTCTACCACATGCCGCCCAGGGCCTCTAACCAGGGCTTCTGGTGAGTCCAGGGAGAAAGGATTCTAAGCCCACCGCAAGGCCCACCTCTTCCACCTCCTTCACTCCCTCCTTCCCCTCCTCACTCATTCAGGGCGGCGGAGTGGCAGCTCGACCAGCCGGCCTTGAGCGGGTGCATGCACATCACCGCCAAGGGGAACGTGGCCTACATCAAGCTGGAGGACAAGGCTTCTGGTAGGGAGTTCGGGCTGCGTGGCCATCTACCGGGAGGGCTTTGGTGGTGTCTTCCTTCCTGGCATAGTGGGGCCAAACTGGATGGCCTTGGGAGCATCTTCCCATTTGAGGATTGTATTATTATTGTCAAGCAGAGGCTGCATGGCCATCTGTCGGGAAGGCTTTGATGGTGTCTTCCTCACTAGCAGAAGGGTTAGACTGCATGGCCTTTGGGGTCCCTTCCAGCTCTAGGATTGCATTATTATTATTATTGTCATTATTGTATCATCATTATTATGAAGCAGAGGTTGTGTGGCCATCTGTCGGGAGGGCTTTGACGGTGTCTTCCTAACAGAAGGGCTGGACTGCATGGCCTTTGGGGTCCCTTCCAGCTCTAGGACTGCATTATTATTGGTGTTGTCATCATTATTGTATTATGCTCTCTTTCCATCCGGCTTCCCTGAGGACCGGGTACGTTTCCCCTGAGGACCGGGTGACTGCGATAAAAACTAAACACAGGGAGAGACTGACAGCTGTTGAGCAAGACCTTTGTGTGTGTCTTTCTGCCATTCCTGCCAGGATATCTATGTTGTGTTCATCGAAACAGGCCCAGGTTTCACACTGAGTGTATACATACATTTAAAAACATATTAACTATATGTATTACTGTGTTAGAGTGTCATTTTGTGTCATTTTGGTTGGTGGTGTGCCCCAAGATTTTGTAAATGTAAAAAATGTGCTGCAGCTCAAAAAAGGTTGAAAAACACTGTCTTAAGAGCTGGACTTCCAGCCTCTTTAAGCAGGCCATTGCTACAGCTTTAGCTTCAAATTCATTAGGTCCAGTTAGTCTCAGCACACAGAGATGTTAAAGAAGAGAAGTATATCAGGGCCCTTCTACACAGGCCCTAAAATCCAAGAAACCAGGAATAAAAGAGCCGAGAGGGGTGACTCGATGACACTTGCTGAAATTGTGAGCTGAATCGCATAATCGGCTGAAAAGGGTGAGTTAAAAAGATATGCTTAAAAAATCTGAGATCAGCCGAAAAATGTACATATTGACTATATGATGATTCTGATTGTTTGCAAGTACAAGGAAAGTGGATCTGCATATCCTGTTTTTTATATTTTTGCAACGGTGAAGATTAAAATCTCCAGATATTTTGGTGTGCAGATAAAGTCAGATGCTGGCAGTTGGACTCTGCTAATAGATGGACACATGCTTTACTATGAAACTAGCTGTACCCGGCACGCGTTGCTGTGCCCTATTTAGGAGATGCGAGAAAGTCTGAGTATGTAAGGGTTGGAATTGATGTTACTTATGGTCTTGGTGGGGTCATGGCTGTGTTGTTGTGGGTTTATTTCGGGATTTTACCCCGCTCTTCTCAACCCCCAAGGGGGGACTCAGAGCGGCTTACAGTACGGCACAATTCGATGCCCACATAATAACAATATAAGCCCCAAAACACTTCAACAATTAAAATACATTAAAAATACATTAAAATACAACTACATTAGCACCATACACATTCACTCTGGATTAAAACAATGTTCAGTCCATAAAAACATTGGCCATAATCACCCACTTTCATTAAAAACCAATCTAAAATGCTGCCTTGTGCTGGTGTACGAATGCCTGGTCCCACAGCCAGGATTTTACTTTTTTCCTGAAGGCCAGGAGGGATGTGGTGGATCGTACATCAATAGGAAGTGCATTCCACAGGCAGGGAGCCACCACCGAGAAGGCCCTATCCCTCGTCCCCACCAGCCTCATCTGAGACGTAGGCGGGAGCGAGAGCAGGGCCTCCCCGGATGATCTTAGATTACGAGGTGGGACATAGCGGTTGATGCGTTCGGACAAGTAAGCTGGGTTGTTCTGGTGGGTGGGATGTTGAAGTCCTGTGGAGTTGTCAGTGTGTTGCCCAACCAGTGTGCCGTCAGCGATCATCAGGTGTGCCGTGGGAAATTGGAACCTCCAATACCCTTACTTATTAAAGGAGCGCCGCTACGTCACAGTACAAAATGCACAATTAATCATACATAATCGTATGCAAAAAACACATTCAAAGTACTCAATCCTGAGGGAGAAAATCAAATCCGCCACAGAGAGCGGAGGAGTTGCGAACCAGGAAGTAGCGAGTTCACGGAGCGCTCCTCCACGGAAAACTCATGATATTTGATGAAATCACGGAAGTGAGTGCAAAAAACAAAGTGTATCCTCATGATGTTATCCAATATCAGTTCCGGGATCCACACAATAACACAGTCAGTTTGCGGACAATATAAAGAAGCAGCACCATAATCATAGCGACAAGGTAGAAAATCACGTAGATAATCACATATATTCAAACTGCCAGAGGCTGAAGATAGATGTGGCGATGGAATCGAAAGCTGGCATGGGCAAACTTGGCCTTGGGCCCTTTCCTTTCCCCTCACCTTCCAGGTGTTTTGGACTCCAACTCCCACCATGCCTAGCAGCCTCCGGCCCTTTTACTTTTTCCCCTCAGCCACTTAAGCAGGAAAGGGCCTCAGGCTGTTAGGAATGGTGGGAGTTGAAGTCCAAAGCACCCAGAGGGCCGAAAACACTGCTTTTCCCATGACTGACAGCTGTTGAGCAAGACCTTTGTGTGTGTTAAATCAAATTGCATTAATTCTGCAGATTGACTTCTGAATCAGGAGTATTCTAGGTGTTTTGTTCATCGATTTCAGGCCATGGAGGTTTCACACTGAGTGTATAAATACATTTTAAAAACATATTAATTCTGCAGATATGTATTACTGTGTTGAAGCAGTCATTCTAGGTGTTTTTGGGCTGGTGATTTCTATGAGCATGGAGCTTGGCAGTTAAAAAAATGTGCCAATTCTCAGAAAGGTTGAAAAAGCAGTATTCTAGGTGTTTTGGACTGTGATTTCTATGAGCATGGAGCTATGGCAGTTAAATCAAATTGCATTAATTCTGCAGAGTGGGTGACTTCTGAATCAGAAGCAGTGTTGGTCAAGTACAGTATGAGAACAGTAGTCCAAATGATATTAAAGCAGAATTGGTGCTTTTAGCAGAAGTACAGTCAGGAGAGAGTGATGCACAAGCACAGACCTTAGTATAACGAGATAGCTTGCCAAAATCATGCTAGAAGCCAGTCCGAGAATAATGCACTCTGATTGGTAGGTCAGGCACAAGCTGTGATTTGTTAGAGTACATCATGTGCCTTTTCCGATAACATTGGCCGTGATTGGCCTAGCTAGCACCCAGCGTGTATCTATTTACATTGTTATTGATTGGTAGGAACTGCGCATGGGCAAATGAAACTGTTCTTCCTTGCTGGCATAGAGGGACGGCTTAGAAATGTTGCAAATTCAGTACATGATGCCCATATGGCAGATAACATACTGTGGGAATAAGAATTTAATACTGCGTAGAGCTGTTTAGCAAATGAGAATGCTTATAGAATATGATGCCAAATAATGTAATGTCTAATTGGATGATAGAAATGAGTTGATGCTGTAAACCAATGAATAATGATGAAGAAAGGAGGGACGAGACCTGCCGCCATTGAGTGTATATAAGGGAAAGTTAGAGATTGCTCGGGGTTCTTGCCCTGAGGCAGCTAGTTCTGTGGGCAGGTCCCGTCAGCTGACGTTGTGCAAAAATAAACTTTGGCTTCATTGCACCTACAGTATGATTGTTGCGTTTTCTCTCATTCCTGTGCCCGCACGGCTGCGCCGCCGGAGAGTTAAAAAGGTAACACCTGGGAGTTTTGGGACTCCAGATTTGCTGCTACAATATGAATTTGGATAGGTAGAAGCATTGCTCTAGCTCAGTGTTTCTCAAACTGTGCTTCTCCAGACGTTTTGGACTTCAGCTCCCACAATCCCAACAGAATTAATGCAATTTGATTTAACTGCCATCGCTCCATGCTATGGAATCCTGGTATTTATAGCTGTTTCTGCTACTACTGCCACGGCTGCCTCCTCCTCCTCGTTTTCGTTATCCTGCGCCTCCTTTTCTTTTTCCTCCTCTTCCTCTTCTTCCTCCTCTTCTTCTTCATTTATTTTTATCTCACTTTTATATCTGTGATTGAGACACAAAATGACTCACAACAATTTTTTAAAAGCCTCCAGTGGCCTTGGACTTTTACCTTTTTTTAGCTTGTGGCACAAGAGCTCTTCAATAAAGAAGTGTACATCTATCTATCTTCTATGTATATAATAAAAGTCAGTTTGCGGAGGGCGGGAGGTGCAGATATCTATCTATCTATCTATGTATATAATAAAAGTCAGTGTTTGCGGAGGGCGGGAGGTGCGGAGGGTGAGAGGTACGGAGGAATATGTGCCAGCATTTCGATTGGTTGCCACTGTGGGATTATTTGCATAAAGGACTCCGATTGGCCAGCCTCAGAACTCCAACACTCTAAGGCACCAGATTATTTGCATAAAGGACTCTGATTGGCCAGCCTCAGAACTCAAACACTCTAAGGCACCAGACAGAGGGAATTGGTTGCCCCTGAGGGACTATTTGCATAAAGGACTCTGATTGGCCAGCAAAACTGAATGCAACTGAATGCTTGTGTGCAGTGCATATCGCCTCTGATTGGTGACAGAGTTAGCCAGTTGATAGTTTTTTTCCCGTTGGAAATGGAATGTTCATTTTCTGGGAGGTGCTGAGGTGCTGAGGAATATGTGGCAGAATTTTGATTGGTTGCCCCTGCGGGATTATTTGCATAAAGGACTCTGATTGGCCAGCCTCAGAATTCCAACATTCTATGGCCCCAGACAGAGGGGATTGGTTGCCACTGAAGGAGTATTTGCATAAAGGACCCTGATTGGCCATCTACATTCCAACATTCTAAGGTGACGCGGAGGGAAAAGGAAAGGCCTCAGGCAGTCAGTCACTGCGGCCCACAGCAATGACAGATCAAGACCAAACTTGGCACACAGGGGCCCAATGGCCCACTTCACAACGCGACCCTCACCCAATGACCAATACAGACCAAAATTGGCACACAGAGCCCCCTTGACCCACTCTACACCCTGGTGCTGTTTCAAGGAGGACGGACCACAGATGATGGGACTTGAAATACCTTCACTCACCTTCCGAGACTGCTGCAACCTCATCCAATGAATGATCAAGACCAAATGTGACACACAGAGCCCCCATGACCCACTCTACATCCTGGTGCTGTTTGGAGGAGGATGGACCATGGCCAATGGGACTTGCAGTACCTTCACTAAATTCCTGAGACCACTGTGAGCCACATAAACATCTGATAAGGACCAACCTTGGCACACAATGCCTTCCTCAAATAACCCGGGCACCGCCAGGTCCCCAAGCTAGTATCTAATAAAACTCCAATTTCCAGAATTCCATAGCATTGAGCCATGGCAGTTAATGGGGTGTCAAAATGCTTTCCAGTGTAGATGCAGACTTAGTTGAATCAATGTGTCTAGCTGTCTGCACAACTACAAGTCTGACATCCCATCCCAGGTGTCTTGCTTGCAACCTGACATTGTCAGCTTTACCTCCTTGTTCCTTTTTTGTGTTCATTTGCCAATATCCACCCTGCCTACAAGGATTGCATTGATTATATATCATGCTTCCTTTTTGACCTAAATGTGGTTCCAGCATATTCACTCACAGAGTGCCAAGATCTGCCACTTTATCCAACATTGACTTGGAGTTCGTTCCAGCTACCTTCCTTGAAAACCACTGGGATTCTTATCAGGCTGGCACAGAGCTTAGCTCTGCAGATGTATATCAGTACAGCATTGGCAGCAGAGTTTGTGTTGGACTCAAACGGCTATTATTATGCCACTTCTGTTGTCTGCCTTGGTATCTACATCTGAAACAAGATTCTCCTGATCACGACAGATAGTCAAAACGTGGTTGTATTTGAGAGTAATATCACCTAAGGATCTCTATTTATTTATTTATTTGTCACGTTTCTATACCGCCCCTCTCAGCCTGAAGGCAACTCGGGACGGTTTACACAAGGCAGTCTCTGCCCTCAATACAACACAAGCAAACAAACCAAAAAAATAATCATATAACAACAAATTAACAATTAAAGACATACAATTGCAGTGTCAGCATCATGTTGAAATCCGTTTCCGTCACATCATCGTCATTCTATATATCTAATTAAACCTTTATATTTCATCAGCAAATGCCTGCTCAAACAGCCAGGTCTTGACTTTCTTGCAAAACGCCAGGAGGGAGTGGCCCAATCTGATGTCACTAGGGAGGGCGCTCCAAAGCCGAGGAGCCACCACTGAAAAGGCCCTGTCTCTTGTCCCCGCCAGTCGCGCCTGCGAAGAAGGCGGGACCGAGAGCAGGGACTCTCCAGATGATCTTAAACATCTTGATGGTTCACAGGGAGAGATGCGTTCGGACAGGTAAGTTGGACCCGAACCTTTTAGGGCTTTAAAGGCTAAAGCCACCACTTTGAATTGTGCCCGGTAGCAAACTGGCAGCCAGTGGAGCTGTCACAATGCAGGGTCTCGGCCCAGCCCCTTAATCACACACACACAGACGGTAATCAGCTAACTATTTATTGAATAATAAGAAACAGGTGAAAAGGATAATTGTCCATAAAAGTATCAAAATGCAATCAAAATGGTAAAGAGTTCTTAGGTAAATCCAAAGGCAAAAAGCTTGGCAGAAGTTCCACAAAAGCAATGCGGATCGAAACAAACTTGGTCCGTGGCAAATCAAACAAGGCAAAGTTCAAGGAATCAAGGCCCAAGAAACTTCTTGGAACTCACGAGCCTCAGTCCTGGCTCCGTGGATCTTCACTCGCTTCACTCCCTTCAAATCAGAAGTGGCCGAGCAACTGAGGATCCGTTCCCACGGATCCTATACTTAATTCCCTTGGTGAGACCTCCTTCGCTCTAGGCTGCGGTGCCATTCTGTACTACGGGACCTAGCGCTCCTCTGGCGCTCTAGGCTACAGTGCCATTCTCTCCTGCTGGACTCAATGCTCTGTCTCCTATCAAAGCTCTGTCTTTGCCTCCCAGCACCTGGGTCGCTATCTCCATGAGAGCCAGACTCCCTTTCAGCTTCCATGGGCTCATCCTCCGCTATCTCCCTAACCCTTTCCTGCGACCCGAAACCACCTGGTTTCTCATACTGATTATCGGAATCAGCACTTTCAGTGTCAGCCTGACTTGCCCATACCCATCGGGCCAGCCATCATCCCATGCCAAGCTCTCTGTGGGAGATGAAGGCCCAGCTACCTCATCATCCCCTTCCTCCATGTCCACCTCAGCTGCAATTGGCCCTAATGCAATCGGGACCCCCGGGGCCGCCCCCTGCCCCCCAGGCACGAAAGCGAATGGGGTTGCTTCAGGAGCTGGCACAACAGGGGAGTTGTACGCTCTCTGAATGCCGCTCCTGTTATCAACCAGGTTGCTGTCCATTGGACCAGTTGCAGCTTCCGAACAGTCTTCAAAGGCAACCCCACGTAGAGAGCGTTGCAGTAATCTATACGGGATGTAACCAGAGCATGGACCACCATGGCCAAGACGTAAATTGGTTACGACTAGGTGGGAAGGAGGGAGAGCATGGAACCACGATCAACTTCACATCTGTTGTGAGCAGAAGATAGCTCTTTGTCATAGAGCAGTGTTTCCCAACCAGTGTGCCGGGGCACACTAGTGTGCCGTGAGCAATCATCAGGTGTGCCGTGGTAAATTTGAACTTCCAATACCATTACTTGTTAAAGGAGCGCCGCTACGTCACAGTACAAAATGCACAATTAATCATACATAATCATACCCAAAAAAAACACATTCAAAGTACCCAATCTTGCTGGAGAAAATCAAAACTCTTACATAAGGTAGTTTGGCGTGGTCGCCCCAGAGAGTGGAGGAGCTGCGAACCAGGAAGTAGCGAGTTCACGGAGCGCTCCTCTACGGAAATGTCTATATATATATACTATAATATAATAATTATATTAATACAAATAATATATGAATATTTCTTGATATATTAAATGTTAATATTAATGCTGTGTAATATATAGTAAATAAATAAATAAATTATGTAGATTAGAATTTAGTTCCGTCTTTAGGTGCGGCCCTTCATAATATTTTTTGGCTCTTGTGTGGCTCCTTGGAAAAAATAATTGCCCACCCCTGCTCTAGACCCTCTGAATCTCTCCCAGCATCCCCAGCCTCATCTTCTGAACATGCAGAATCTGACTAGGCCACAAGACCAGGGTCCTCCAGCCACTGGATTATGGGACCATGGATGGTGCCCATAGTAGTTGATTGACTAAGGGATTTCTTACCTCTTAAAAATAACATCTGGTAATGCAAACAGGAGCCTTCCACATGCACAAGCTCTCTTCCTGAGCTAGATGTCTTTATGCTAGAAAAAAAATCTTATCTACATTCTAGAGGGGAATGAGTTTGAAACCACTTCAGCTACCATGGCTGAATATTGTGGAATCCTGGGATTCATTGTTTGGCAATGAAGGCTAAAGCAGTAATTTTCAACCTTTTTTGAGACGCGGCACATTTTTTACATTTGCAAAATCCTGGGGCACACCACCAACCAAAATGACACAAAATGATACTAACTGTCATTTTACTAACTGTCACCCTCCCCCCTCGTGATGCCGCTGCTTCTGCCAAACCCCCCTCCCGCCCCCCTGGGAGGCCCACACGCAGGAGGCCCATCACCATCCCGCGGGGGAGGACTGCGCTGAGTGGTCGAAGCGCACGCGGGTTCGGCTGAGCAGGACAAATAGGAATTGAGCACACGGGGTGGCTCCGAGCCTAGGAACAAACTGTGGCGGAGGCTCACAGCCGTCGCCAACCCCAGCTCTCCTTCCCAGAGGGGTTCAGCCCCCCAGGAGTGCCTCCTCCCTCCCCCCCAATGTCCCTTCATCTTCTGTTGCGACCCAAGGACCTGGAAGACCCCTCAGTAATCTGCTTGACACTGACCACGTTTAAATGCTTTATGTAGAATATGATTATATAGTAAAGAGGCTAGGATTATAGTCTAAAGATGTTTAAAGCATCAATAGATAGCAGCAATTGTCCAAAGAATCAGGATACAAGATTTGGTAAAGCAGGAACAAGCAAAGAGAATCTTCTTGCCCCAAACGGGCTAAATCCAGGAAAGGTAAATACTTGGCTCAAAGCTTGGTAACAAAGTTCTAGGCAGGCCCCCCTCCTGGGCCAGGCAAGGATCCGTGAAACTTGATTTGGTTTTTTCCAACACTGACAAAAGATACCCATTGTCTCTGGGACTGAACCTATATAGGTCCCAAGGCTTTTATCCTTTCGACGTTAACTGTGTCAAAAGTGGCCTCTTCGGGCCTTTCACATGGGAATGGTATGTGATCCCAATTAGCAGGAGCACCTGGAGAAACGGAGTCGTCCCATCTCCGCTTATCGGGCCGAGAGGGAGCTGTTTGACTTGGCCTTGAATGATGAATGAACTGCAAATCTTTGCAAGGACTGCCTGGCTGTGGCTTGGGTTTTGGCCTAGCAGGCCTGACTGAAATATCATTGCTTCGGTCTGGTTTGACCAAGGAAACAGGTTGGGGACCAGGCTGGGGTGTGACAGCTTCCCTGCTGTCGCCTTGGGGCCAGATCGGGAAGGAACCAAGCTAGGCTGTAGAGCTGCGCATCCTGGCCTCTGCTCTGCTCTGGTCTGCTCTACAACGAACCCAGAGCCCAGCCAGGAGAGGCAGGAGATGAGGGGTTGCTCCCCCAGCACGGAGGGGCTAGACTTAAGGCAGCGGAAATTAGACTTTCCTGGCCGAAGCAGCAATGCCAGCCAGCCTGGCCGCAGTCAGGGAGAGCCCTTGGCATCCAGAACTTTCCTCCCTCCCTCTTCTCTCTCTCTCCTTCCTTCCTTCCCTCCCTCTGTGCGCCAAGGGCTACCTGTTCGGGCAGCGGCTCGGGGCAGAAAGCCTCGCCTCGATCCTCCGGGAGCGGGGTCGGACGGGGGCAGCTCCCGCAGACTGCTCCTCCCTCTCCTCCTCCTTGCTGCCAAAGGGGAGGAGGGCAGAAGAGCGCCCAGGAGCCAGGAAGCAGGAGGAGCCGCAGCCCAGCCAGGTAGCCCTTGGTGCACAGAGGGAGGGAGGGAAGGAAGGAAGGGAAGGAGAGAGAGAAGAGGGAGGGAGGAAACTTCTGGACGCCGAGGGCTCTCCCTGACTGCAGCTAGGCTGGCTGGCATTGCTGTTTCGGCCAGGAAAGCCTCATTTCCGCTGCCTGAGGTTTCCTGCTAGGCTCGTTCTCTCTCTCTCTCTCTCTCTCTCTCCTCTCTCCCTTTCTCTCTCTCTCTCCACTGTAATTTCCCACAGCACACTGGTTGGGAAACACTGGGCTAAAGGCTTTGCCAAACTATGAGTCCCAGGATTCCGTACCCCTGAGTTATGGCAGTTAAGGTGGTATCAAAATGCATTCATTCTACTTTGTAGATGAATTCATGGAAGTTCCCATTTTATTTGTCATTTTGTGCATATTTAAGAAGAAAAGGCATTCATATTACATCTCTTTTCCCTTTACTTTACTCCTTTTACATTTTAATTGGCCTCCTTTAGAAAGAGAAAAAAAGTATATACATCAAGACAGAGATTAATTCTGTCCGCACCTTGAGATCAAATTTAGTATGTATGTCCTGATTTTTTCCCCTGGAAAATGGATCTCAGCATTGCAGACGTACATTAAAATGCAACAGAGCTTCCCTTGGGCTCAGGTCCCAGTCTAAATCCACACAGCTGTGAATAATCCACCGTTTCTTTTTCATTCTTCTGTTTTTCGTAAAGAGTGAAATATCAGCACGCATAATTAGAGATGAAATACCTTTTACGGAGAGGATCTGGATGAGCTTTTAATAAATTGGCATAAACAATGTGCTCACCAGAGAGACCATTATTCCAAAAGGGTGGTGACGTACCATTGGGAAAGGAAAGCAGTGTGTTGTGTGTTTAGGGCTTACATGCTGGTCTTAAAATGAGACGTGAGCTTTTTAATAGAGCTTCACATGGCAAGCACACAAAAGCTATTTTGCCCCAGGAACCAGCAAGCAATGGTAGTTCTCAAGGCCAACATATCCGAGTTTTCAGAATGGGGAGGGCAAACATCTTCTCCTATAGGTTTAAAGAACCTTCCCACTGTCCAATGTGCCAGAAACAGTCCTTTTCCTACAATTTTTCAAACAGCTTTTGAAATATAATAGAGTCAACACAACCACGGATTCAGTATCCACGGCAGGCCCGGATCACCCATAAGGCCACACTAGGCCACGGCTTAGGGGCGCAGTCGAGGGGGGGCGCCAGATCCGGACCCCCACATTTTTTTAAAGTCAATCTTCGGGTGCTTCTGCGGCTGCACACCATCCATGCCCGCCCCCCCTTTGCTGCACTCCTCCTTGGCTCCTCCCTCCCCAGGCCACGCTAAGACTCCCAGAGGCCGCAGCGACAATTGCGCGGCCCCATCCACGCAGCGCTGCGCACCTCACGAGACGAGTCTCAGAGTGGCTTGAGGAAGGCGGGAGGAGAAGGAAGGAAGGGAAGGCTCGCCCATGGTGGCGGGGCTTCCCTTCCTCCTCCTCACGACACGCCCGGCTTCCTTGACTCAAAAAAGCCGGGCGCGTGGCGAGGAGGAAGGAAGGGAAGGCTCACCCCCGGGGGCAGGGGTTCTCTTCTTCCTCCTCTGCGACGCGCCCGACTTCCTTGACTCAAGGAAGCCGGGCGCGTAGCGAGTAGGAGGAAGGAAGGCTCGCCCCTGGGGCACGCGAAGGAAGAAGGAGGCGCGCGGAGCCGTGAGGAGGAGGTGGGGGTGCGGTAAAGGTTGGTTTGGAGGTGTAATTCCAAAGTGTGGCCTAGGGCGCCAAAATTGGTTAATCCAGGCCTGATCCATGGCTCTATAGTATTATTCACACTCCAAAAAATATTTTTCTCCCACATAAATGCTTGTGAGCTTCACAAGGTCTTCCAGTGTGATTCTTTAGTATGCTTCCAATCCAACATTCATCAAAATAGAGGGTTCATTCCTATCCACGGCTTCAGGAATCCACAGAAACTATAACTAGTTTCCTTCCTCTCTTCACACATCTCCCCTTTAATGGCTATGGTTCTTTCCCATTCAGAACCCTGCATTGCCATAGTAGTGTAGATATAGAAATAGCAATGGCTGGACAGATGGATGAATTGATGGACAGATGGATGAATTATTTGGCTTAGGGCTCCTCCCCTTCCCAAACTACATTTCCCAAGTTCTGTGCTGTTTCCAAAATGCAATGCTTCCTGTTTTCACACTGAGCAGCAGCTCTCAACCTGGAGGTTGCAACCCCCAGAGGGATCAATTCACAATTTGTGAGAGGTAGTGTCACCACCTCCTTTGACCCCACCTCCTCTGCCTCCCCAGCCCCCTTTGCAAGTCAGACAGCCAGCTGAATGTCCCGCAGAGGGAGACACAGTCTTCCAGGCCACCTGGGGTCGCTCTCCACCACAGACTAGCTGCCGCCACCCTGCACGAGGCCTCCCCTCCTCCTCCCCTCCCTCCCTCCCATGCGCCCATCCATGAGGTTGCTGAAATGAGAGGGCTTATGCCATGCCCGGATTACCCATAAGGCCAATGAGGCCATGGCCTAGGGGCGCAAGCCGAGAGGGGGGCACAGATCAAGGACAAAAAAAACCAAAACTGGTCTACGCCCCTCTTTCCCCCTTTCTCATGCCCCTCCTCACTCCTTCTCCCAGCAAAGTCTCTGCACCGTCCCCTCCGTCTCTCGCTCTTTCGCACGCACTCTCTCTCTCTCTCTCTCTCTCGCACGCTCTCTCTCTCACGCGCTCTCTCTCTCGCACGCTCTCTCTCTCGTGCGTGCCTTTGGAGCAGGTTTGCACCTGCTGTGCTCTCCCCAAGCCTCCCAACTCACGAGGAGACCTTCAGAGCACAGCGGAGCTTTCCAGCTGGTGGGAATGGGGACCTTGGAGGTGACGGGAGGTTGGCTTAAAGGGGGCGTAATTCCAAACGTTGCCTAGGGCGCAAAAAAGTGTTATTCTGGGCCTGCCTTATGCTTCCTTTCATGCCTTGCACTGAATGAAACTGACTTTGGGAGACTTCAGAGCTTTACAAAACTAAAATGAAAAAATATGGGGTAAGTTTCAATTTCTAAAATATTTGTTGTGCGCCAGAAAATACCTTGGAAATGGCTTCCAACTTTCAAAATATACGATTTCTCCAATTTTTCTGATTCTTTGCACACCTCTAATGTCTAACGTTTCCTACCAGCCATATTTGGCAATGGACTTTTGGTGCTGGGCCTTTGGATGCTTTGATAGCCACAAACCAAGCCACGTTGTCATCTCGAATTCTCCATCTTCCATGCAGCAGATCTCCAATGTCCAGCAGCCAGTGTCAGCGTTAACAGAGCTGTGGGGAGTGGGTTAGTCAAAGTGTCAATACTTATCTTTAATTCAGTTTTCATGCCAACATTTCTCAAGGGCTCCCACTTTCTTTGACTTAATGAATCAGCCAAGAGACCGAGAAGGAATATGCAATGCAAATTTGTTAAATATTCAGCAGATTCTGTTAACTGAATTTCAATCAGGAAAGAACTAAGCATCTAACAGGGTAATATTCCATCTAACAACCTTTTTTTTTTTTTGCCTGAAAAAGGTTACAAAAATGCTTCTTCTGGAAGCATGCTTGAAACTTAATAACCGTATTTCTCCCATTAGCATTGGCTCTGACCTAAAGACTCATTTTGAAGCCCGTCGGGTAAGACTTCTCTTACTAATTAGTTCTCCTTGGTTGTAGTCCAGGAAAATGACAAATTTCACCTTGTTTTAGATGCCTCTTGATAACCGTTTAAGCCAACAGAGAAAATCTGGGTAATTTTTAACAGCATCTTGCTCCCTTTCCTTGCCCTTCAAGGGGTTTGTGCAGAGATTTCTATCCAATGATTTCCCATTTAAAATGAAAACATTTTAACCACCTTCTTGACCTTCGTGACCCAAGAAAGGCAACAGCTTTTTTGTTTGGTTTTTCTGCACACCCCAAAGACAACAAACCAAACAAATAGCATAATGCTGTGAGTTTTCTATGCTGTATGGCCATGTTCCATGTTCTTGCACCAACCCTATTTACAGTCTTCTTCAGCATGATGCTCCAAAGGGCTACGGCAGACCTCGAAAAAGAAGACGGCGTATATATACGCTATCGTACTGATGGTAGCTTGTTCAACTTAAGCCATCTGAGGGCTCGCACTAAGACTCTAAACTATCTAGTCCGTGAGCTGCGTTTTGCTGACGATGCTGCCCTTGTCGCCCATTCAGAAGCAGCTCTGCAGCACCCGACATCCTGCTTTGCAACAGCTGCAGACCTGTTTGGGCTGGAAGTCAGCCTGAAGAAAACGAAAGTCCTCTACCAGCCCGCACCACAGGAAGAACACCATCATCCCCACGTCAGCATAGGCAAATCTGTGCTTAAGTCCATTCAGCAGTTCACCTACCTGGGAAGCATCATCTCTTCAGACGCCAAGATTGACAAAGAGATAGATCACAGATTAGCAAAGGCATATAGTACAAAACATGCACTCAAGAGTCTTCTTTGAAAAATAACATATCTTGTTTACTATCAAACTTGTATATATTCAGTATACAGGCACATAGTCTTGAAATGCCTTTAACCATATATGTACTCCTTAAAATCCATGAGCACACACATCCATCTCCAAAGAGGTCTGAAACCAAACTTATCTCATTGAAGTCCATAAGCGTACATCTACCTCATTGAAGTCCAAAAGCAAACTGAACACAAAATGGAGTCCTGAGTTTGCACATGCTCAGTACAATCACATCTATAACTCCTCCCACATCAAAGGGGTAAGTCAAACTGGCAAATCAACATACACATAGAATGCAAGCTAACAATTGTATATACATTAACAAACAGTCAGTGGAGGCTTAGAATGTTGCTATTTCCAACACACTCATTATGATCATAGAGCGTTGGGAAAGTATAGTCCTTGGGATACGTGGAACTTACATTCTGAAGATAACACGTTGCCTACATCGCCTTCATTTTTAATGCTCCAAGGCTGGGGAAAAAATACATATAAATTTCAGCCCTTGGAAGCTTGCAGGAGTGTGTTGTTGTTGTTGTTGTTGTTGGGTGCCTTCAAGTCATTTCCAAGTTATGGCAATCCTAAGGTGACCCTATTATGGATTTTTCTTGTTCAGGGGCGTTTGCCTTTGCCTTACCGAGGGAATGTGACTTGGCCAAAGTCACCCAATGGGTTTCTATGGCTGAATGGGGATTTGAACCCTAGTCTCTAGGGTCCTAGTTCAATACTCAAACTTCTACACAACACATGGTTTCACTATTAAATGAAGCCTGGATTATATCCAGCACATGAGATCAATTCATCAGAAGTAGAGCCAAATCAGTTATTTGGAGCAAGTAATTTGCTTAACAAATCATCTCTGTCTTTTCCCCATTTCTAATGGAACCCTTCTCATCCATACAATTTATTCCACAAATTAACTTTTCCAGCAAGGTTCCAACTTGATTAGTGTTTGCGACGCACAGTTAATCACAAATCTTGAAGAATCACGTCCAATCAGAACTTCAGTTCCTTTTTATGTTGAACATGGAAAACAGCACACTACAACATGGGCAATGTGATGCCCCCACGGGGCTGTTTTATATCTGTATTTTGTATTTTGTTACCCTTTACCTGCATGTGCCTTTGTTTCACCTTTCTGCCATGTGGACATTTATGGGAGGAGTTGTATTTGGCTCCACACATGACATCACCACCCTAACTCCTCCCCGTTCTGAGGTCATCTGAGGGGCAGAACGTCCTCTCTTTGGCCATTCCAGCAAAGAGCACATGGACGAAGCAGCCGGAAATCTGGAGTCAATGCTCAGACAAAGCACCTTCGTTCACGTATAGCCTACCCAACGCTCTCAAACCAAGGAATTCAGTAATAGGAAGGGCCAGCCCTTCAACAGAGACTGTATTTCTTTGGGGACCCAAGGAGCCAGAGGACCATTTGAGGAGCAACACAGGAACCTAAGAGAGGCACCTTCACTCTGCATAAGGCAAGTGGACGCTATTCCTTTTCTCAAACGACCTTTGCTAGCAACCAACCTCAAGGTTTTTGGGCCACCGGTACTTTTACTGGTTGTTATTAAATAAATCTTGGTTTTGGTTCACTATTTTGAGTCTAGCACTCATTCTTAAAGCTACTTCAGGTCTCCTGTACATAGGAGGGCTAGAACACGAACCCCAGGGCCCATAGAGCTCGTCCATTCTTTTATTTATATATTTATATATTTATTATTCACTTTTGTATTCCGCTCCTCCCAGCAGGCTCGGATCACAGCAAAAAATACATGGGCGGCATGTTGTAACATATCAACATGCGACCCTACAATTGATAAAACATAAAAACATAAAACCACATTTAAAACAGGTTACATCGTCAGAGCACAGGTTGAGAGGACATATATCATAGTTCTTGGTCCGGTGTGCCTAATTAAAGGCCAGCCCGAAGAGGGCCGTCTTACACGCTCTCCGGAACGGGCCCAGTTCCGAAATGGCTCGGGTACTGTCCGGAAGGGCGTTCCAGAGCACCGGTGCCGCCACAGAAAAAGACCTTTGTCTAGTCATCGACAGGTGGCAGGAGCAGACTGATGGAATTAACAACAGATTTTGCTCATCTGAGCGCAGTGATCTCGGGGGCGAATACGGGGTAAGGTGGTCCTTCAGGTACGCAGGCCCAAAAAATAGAGTCCCATTTTTTGGCCCTGGCGTGATGCCACAAACAGTGATCACAAATGGCAAGCTGAGCTAAAATCAGGGTCTTTAATACTATGAAAATAGGTATTATTTACACCCCATGCAATGCTTTAGTGTTACAGTAGTTTAAATAAACACATGGCAGTTCCACTGGAATTTAGGATCAAAAATGGAAAGGGGGGGGGGCATAAAACAAAAGTCAATAATAATTACACACTCTAACGTTGTAGCACTATGATCCCACTTTAGTTTTTTGTGACACATTGCAACAGAGAAACATGTTGCATAAAATCTACCATATTACCTGGGGCTATAATTTTACAAAAACTATCCAGACCCTCGTAGAAAACCACAGCTTCTATGTGGAGTTTCAAGGCAGGAAAATTAGAAGGAGGAGGCAAAAGAATGGTTTACCCCAAGGCAGTGTTCTTGCACCAACCTTGTTCAACATCTTTACTAAGGATCAGACAAAGCCACCCCTCACAAAGAGCTTTCTATATGATAATGACCTTGGCCTAACAACAGAAGTCAAAGACTTTGAACCAGTCAAAAACCAACTTACTAATACCCTGAAAGATCTCTCCAGCTACTACAAAGATAGCCACCTGAAGCCTAATCCTGCCAAGACACAAGTGTGTGCTTTCCACCTACATAACTGTGAAGCCAACAGGAAATTGAAAGTGACCTGGAAGGCCAAGAGCTCGAGCACTGTTCCCATTCTATATATCCCAGCATCACCTTCGCTTGAACACTAACTGCATGAACGCCAAGCACAAAGTAGCTGCATGCAATAATATCCTGCGGAAACTTACTAATAGTGCATGAGGTGCAGATCCAAAAGTATTAAGAACATCAGCCTGGCCTTGTCTTACTCAACTGCCGAGTATGCCTACCTTGTTTGGCACAAGTCTGCCCATATGAAGGAGGTGACTATAACACATGTAGAATAATCACAGGATGTCTCAAATCTACACCTGCTGATAGACTCTATAAACTAGCTAACATTGCCCTCTCTAATGGGAAGTTGTAATGGGAAGTTGCTACTTCCCTCTCCCTTTCTTTCTTTCCTTCTTTTCCCTTCATTATTTTACTTTTTCCTCACTCCCTTTCCTTTCTTTCCCCCACCCTTTCTTTCCTCCCTTCCCATTTCCTTCTTTCTCTTCCCCTCCTTGTCTCTCTCCTGCTTTTCTTTTCTTCCTTTTCCATAGTTTGTTCTTCTTTTCTTTCTTCCTCTCCCCTTTCCTCCTTTATTTCCTCTTCCTGTCTTTCTTTCCCCCTTCCTTCCATCTTCTCTTCCTTCCCAGAGTCCTGAGCATGCCTTTTGCAGAGCCAGGTCTGCCAAGGGAATCCTTTTCTCATAGTATGTAGGTATATACTCACATTTAGTTGAATTCAGTCTTAAAATATATTATATATATTATATGACTCTCACTGAAATAAATTTCCATTTTTTTTTGCTTTCATGGCTCTCTGAGTCAAAAAGGTTCCCGACTCCTGCTTTAGGGGGGTTGGAGTTGGTGGTTCGTCCAGATGAATAGCTCCAACCCGCTTTTGAACTGCTGGGCTGGAGGAGCTTTTTGCTCAACCAAGGGTATTTCAGTAGGTCGGGATACTGATAAGCTTCAAGAGCTTCAGAATCCGCTGCGTCCGCCATCTTTGCTGCTACCAGAAAAAAGAAGAACCAGAAATGATGTTGCATCATTGGATTCAGCTCGTGGGGGACATGAGGTAAAAAAGCAAATCTCCATTTTGAGTTTAGGTTTTCACACCTTTTGTAATCCCATCTAAACCGTGAAATGATCAGAAGACATTCTTCTGGTGGCTATATATGGTCTGCCGTTATTCAGTTATTATTTATGGGAGTAGCCCTTGGGCTGGAAGTCAGCCTGAAGAAAACGGAAGTCCTCTACCAGCCTGCACCACAAGAAGAACACCATCATCCCCACATCAGCATAGGCACATCTGTGCTTAAGTCCATTCAGCAGTTCACCTACCTGGGAAGCATCATCTCTTCAACCGCCAAGATTGACAAAGAGATAGATCATAGATTAGCGAAGGCATAGAGTGCATTCAGAAGGCTTCACAAAAGAGTCTGGAGCAACAAGCACCTGAGGCAAAGCACCAAAATCAGTGTGTACAGAGCTATCGTACTGTCTATTCTCCTCTATGGGTCTGAAACATGGGTCACCTATTGCCAACTCCTCGAACGCTTTCATCAGCACTGTCTTCGCACAATCCTAAATATACACTGGACCGACTATGTGACTAATGTTGCTGCCCTTGAGCAAGCAGGGATCACCAGCGTTGAGGCCATGCTATTGAGAACACAGCAGCGCTGGGCAGGGCACGTCTCTAGGATTGAGGACCACCGCCTCCCAAAGATACTACTCTATGATGAAATCGCCATGGGTCAGCACAAGAGAGGCGCCCCCAAAAAGAGATATAAGGATTCCCTGAAACAACATCTCAGGCTCGGCCAGATTGATCACCAAAAATGGTCCACCCTGGCCTCACATCGGGAGGCATGGAGACGCACTATCCACAAAGCTGCGGCCTCTTTCGAGAAGACTTGTCGAACGGGTCTCGAAGAGAAACAACAACGCAGAAAGAACCGCAACTTGGAAACAACATCACCCACGGAGACTTTCTGCTGTGCTTTCTGCAACCGGACTTGCCTATCTCAGATTGGCCTTTTTAGACATCAACACGCTTGTAAAAAGCGTGGGATGTCCTTCCTAAGAATCTTCGTTCACGAAGTAATGCCGAGAGCCCTTGGACATAGTATACTCTTCCATCTGATATAGGGGTTTCACTTTGCTTTCTCATACACAAAGAACAAATAGTTTCAAAAGTTTTCCTCCCATTGCACAGGATGACCAAGGTTTCTTTTTCACTGACATTTTGCACTTTAGGACTTTTATTTCCCGCTAGAAAATAATTCTAATTCAAATGAAAAAACACTCTTGTTTGCTGTGGAAAATGGACAGTTTCTCTGGGCAGAAATGTTGGGAGTTGAAAAAAAACTAAACAATTTCTCACTCACAAAAAAAGCACTTTGCATTTCGTTGTAGTTGAGATGTTCAGAAACACACGTTGTTATATTTAGGGCAAGAAATGTAATGAGTCTCCTTGACATTCGTAAGCTAATACCAAACCCACTCCAAGCATTGTTACTTTCAGAAGGAAAGTTGGAAACCTACCTATGTTTGCAAACCCTCCCACTGCTGTTGCAGCCTTAGCATCTGTTTGATGAATAATGCAAAGTGCTGTTGTCTTGTTCCCTATGTATTGTTTCATAGTGTATGTGTTATTGTTGCCGTACATCACTCTGAGATCTCCAGCGATGAGTGGTTTATAAATATGAGGAAATAAATAATAAATAAAAAAGAGAACCATGAGGGCTTACAGAAAAAAGACATATTGGAAATCAATATTTAAAAGGTGTCTTGTAATTCGGTCTGCATGAAAGCTTCCAGCCCTAAATATTATGGCCTCTGCGGCCTTACATGTGAAGCCTTGGGGGTGTGAGACTTGTCAGAAAAAAAATTCCATTTTCAGTTCCATTTTTGGATGCTTCCCCTCCCCCCGCACCACCCATTCTGTATTCTGAAATTGGGAGGGGGTGCGATTTTCAGTCCATTGGCACCAATGGGGAAACTTTATAGGGTTGTTTCCTTTTAGGTCTATCAGGGTGAAACTTGCCTTGGTTGTGGACCAGGCCCGGACTTAAACCTTTTTGCGCCCTAGGCCAGTGTTTCCCAACCAGTGTGCAAGGGCACACTAGTGTGCTGTGAGTGATCATCAGGTGTGCCGTGGGAAAAACACCCCCACCCGTTGGAACCTCCAGGAAGGGGGGGGTGAGAAGAGTCTAGTGGGGTTCAGTTGAAGTATAAAAACCAACTAAGAAACCCATACCCAAGTTTGTTCCTGATAAATTGGCACAAAATTACAAACAAGTTCTGTGTGGGAAGTTTGTGTCTTTCTGCCATTCCTGCCAGGTTATCTATGTTGTGTTCATCGAAACAGGCCCAGGTTTCACACTGAGTGCATAAATATGTTTTAAAAATATATTAACTATATGTATTACTGTGTTAGAGTGTCATTTTGTGTCATTTTGGTTGGTGGTGTGCCCCAGGATTTTGCAAATGTAAAAAGTGTGCCGCAGCTCAAAAAAGGTTGAAAAACACTGCCCTAGGCCACACTTTGGAATTACGCCCCCGTGTGTTGTGCTCCCTCCTGCCCCTCCCTCCCTCTCTTGGGCCCCCTAATTCTAAAGTGAACTATCAAGAGGTTTTATTGACTGAGCCCTCTTTAGCAGCCTCCCGCCCCTCCAGGCGACCCACCCTCAGGATGCGCTTCTCTCCCATTCCTCCCCTCCCTCTCACCCAATCAGGCTCCAGCCTCCCCTCCCCCCCCTCCAGCGCCCCAACCTCTGCCTTCCTCCTCCCCTTCACCTCGCGCCCCAAACCTAAGGCGGTGGTTTTGGAGCTTGCTCGCCGCAAAAGGGAACGGTGAAGATGCCCGACTTACCTTTGGTGGCCTCTGGGTCGAGGTATATTTTCCCCTTGTCTCCTGTTGCACCCCAAGTAAATCCCTCCAGACGGGGCTCTGCCTAGGGGCGTGTGTGGCAGTGGGTCTCCGGCTCCTCCTCCTCCTTCTCCCCGCGGGCGAGCCCCAAAGATGCTGCTATGCGGAGGAGGTGAGGGGGGGAAGCCACAGGTTGCCGGCGGCCCAAGAGTGACCTCCACAAACAGGTTGGAGATGCCCAGGGAGGGATGGGCCGACCTGACTACAGCTTCCAGTAGCCCCTGCACTGCCGAAGCCCTCCCTGCCCTCGGTTCCAAACCCGCCTTCCCATCCCGTGCCCAATCAGGCCCAAGTGCCGTCGAGGCTCCTCCCCCGTAGCTATTGGCTGCCCAGGGGGGAGGCATGAGTAGTCCACTTTCCTGCCAATCATCGTGATGGACAGCTTGCTGAGGCAAACAGAGGTGCAAACTCAGCCGGGGGAGAAGGAAGGGGGTTGGGCAGAGTGGGGAGGGCCTGGCAGGAGGTGGCTGAGCTGGGTGAGGTTGCTTTGCAGCGGGCCAGCGGCAAGCCGTAGGCGCTCTTCCCCAGTTCCCCTCAGGCCAGTGGGAGCAGTAGCAGTAGTAGCAGTAGCAGCAGGCGGCATGGGGTCTGTCCTACCTGAGCACGGTGGAGCCCCAGGTGGCGGCGGGATAGAGCGGCATGAGGTGGAGGCAGCCTAGGAGCAGCGGCTTCCTTCCTCATCACCATGCGCCGTAACCAGTTGCATTTTTATTTGTTTCAAAAAATGGGGGGGTCCATGATCTGCGCCCCCCTCGGCGTGCACCCCTAGGCCATAGCCTAGGCTGGCCTTATGGGTAATCCGGGCCTGTTGCAGGCCACATTTATGACTGCAAGCCTGCCAAGTTTCAGAACATTTCATCAAACCACTAATTTTTGGGAAATGTTTAAAGTTTTTACCATCCTATTTAAAAAACACACACACCAAGAGTGGATTCCTGGATGTGAAGGTCCAACCAGAGCACATCACAAGAGGAGTATAGACACAGCCAACCAGGCTTCTGATTGGCTGAGAAAGAAATCTGAGAAACAGAGAGGAAGAGAGAAACCTCTGTCCGAAATATTTAAAGATTAACTGGGTATTTTTGATTACAAAAGTGTGAGTCAAGCACCGAAAGAGTGAGTAGGCCGAAGACTGTTAGGGTCAGTAGTCCAAAGGTAGTGTCGTCCTGAGGAATGTGAGGTAAACCTCTGTGTGAGAGAAGCCTTGTGTGGGGTTCCAGCCTGGTGGGCTTAGGGAGACCCCGGGGGCTCAGGACCAGGTATCAGCTGACCCAGGAGAGTCAGAGGATGATGGATGGCCTGATGCTTATGATACTTCAGAAGAGAGCCTACAATGGGATAATACAGGGTTGCAAGGTTATGGGACTTCAGATGAGTTTAGTGAAGATTCCATGGAAACGGACTCAGATAATTATGAGAAACCAGGCGGCCTTGGGTCGCAGGAGAGAGTACTACTCCCTTCCCAGATGGTGCGATGGGAGACGAGGAACTGCCTGGTTCCCATTCTGATAACGATACAGCTGTCCACGCTAATGAGATGGAATTCAACAGGAGAGCTAATATCTCGGCTTCAAGGAGAGATTGGAGAAAAGGAGTGTGTTGGGCACACAAGAGCTAGATCCCTATATCTATCCGGTCTGGGAAATTGGGCACCAGATCTGAAGCCACGTTTGGTTTGACCACGTCTCTTGTTCTAGTCTCCAAGTTCCTACTGACCGCCGGGGCGGTTAGATGCTGTTTTGCAGGATGGCAGTTGCGGCTTGACTCAAGGTTCATGTTTGACCGCGGAGGCGGTTGCTTCGCTTTGGAACTTTGTTTGGGATTCTATCCGCTTTGATTTTATCTACGGACTCATGAACTCTTTTTAGATCGCTTTCTTTTTACTTCCTTGGACTTTTACTATCTTATATTCTAAATAAAGAACATTTATTGCATTTGCCTGTGTGTGGTGACCTGGGGGGGGGGGGGGCTGCCTGGGTTCTGAGGTGCAACACCTCGTGTGAGAAACTCCAGTGTGAAGGATGCTGCATGTAAAGCTACTATGAATTTGTTTATTTGTTTTGTGGAAACCTTGTTCTTGTAAATAGTGCAACCATATTATTTTACTACAAAGAAAAGCCTCATATGGAAGAAGGATTTTCACAAGGGAGAATAACAGTTAGCAGTCTTTTCTTGCCTATGTCCACTAACTCCTCCTTTACATATCTAGGAGTTTGGGCACAGCAGGTTTTCATGGCAACTTCCTGTTTCTCAGGTTTGTTCCAGGTCCTTTTCTCTTCCTGCAGGATTATAACACACAGCTGTGTTTTCTCTATTCTCTGTCTCTTACTTTAGATCAGTGTTTCCCAACCAGTGTGCCGTGGAACACTAGTGTGCCTTGAGTGATCATCAGGTGTGCCGTGGGAAATTGGAACCTCCAATTTCCCTTTCTTCCCCCTCCTGCCGAACACTGACTTTTTCTTCTCTACTCGGACTCCCTTCTTTCCAGACTCGCTCTGCTTGCTTTGTCTCGCTTTGCTCACGCTGCCGCTTCTGCCGCCATTTTGATCCAAGGGTGCAGCGTGAGATATAGATAGATAGATAGATAGATATAGATATAGATATAGATATAGATATATATATAGAGAGAGAGAGAGAGAGAGCACAACAGCGCAGGTAGAAAAGCAAACATCACAGGGAAGCATGTCTGTGTAGGAGGGTGAACATTAGGAAGAACTTCCTGACTGTGAGAGCTGTTCAGCAGTGAAACTCTCTGCCTCAGAGTGTGCTTCCGTCTGGCTGCTCTCTTTCCAGCCGGCTTCCCTGAGGACCGGGTACGTTTTCGTGTTTATGTTTACCAACTATTGCTACGTTTGGCATTTGGCCTTTCTAGTGATTGTGTATCAACTCTCCTGGTCATTGTTCACCAGTTATATACTGAGTGTATAAATACATTTAAAAACATATTAACTATATGTATGACTGCGTTAGAGTGTCATTTTGTGTCATTTTGGTTGGTGGTGTGCCCCAGGATTTTGTAAATGTAAAAAATGTGCCGCGGCTCAAAAAAGGGTGAAGAACACTGCTTTAGATTATGTCTTTGTTTAGCTGCCCTTTGATGGCATTTTAACTGCCATGACATGTGAGTTGTAGTTTTACAAGGTCTTTAGCCATCCCTGCCGAAATTTGAAGACACTGAGAACTTGAAAAACTCAGTCCTCCTCGGGGCTCATTTGTACACACAGAGAGAACAATATCGAGGATCTGAAAGAACTGAGGAAAAGCTGGGAGAAGATTTCCACCTGCTGGAGATACGGGATAATTAGCCAACTACTCTGAAATAGAGAGTTAATTAAAACAAATGCAGGTTTTCTTTTCCCATTAATGTTAATGTAAGCATAATAGACATAAATGCACCATCCCTGCAGCACCATCTCCGCTCGGAAAAGGGCTTGTTTTTTCACTGCTTTCCTCTGAGGCTGAAAAAGAGGGACTTGCCCAAGGTCACTCAGTGGGCTTCCATAGCTGAACAAAGAATCAAACCCTGGCCCAACAGTCAAACCATTGTGTTGATGTTACTTTTCCTAAATCAAAGAGTTGTTTTGCTTTGCTGCATCGGGCACTGAATGCTTCAGTTTCCCTTGATGCAGATTGTCTCTGTCTTCAAGAAGGGAAAAAAAGGGCGCCCCAAACAATTACCATCCGGTCAGCCTCATGTTGATACCAGGCAAGATTCTGGAAAAGATTGTTAAGGAAGTGGTCTGCAAACACTTAGAAACAAATTTATTTATTTATTTATTTATTTATTTATTTATCATTTCTACCCCGCTCTTCTCAACCTCCGAGGGGGGACTCAGAGCGGCTTGACAAAAGGCAGCAATTCGATGCCGATACACAATATAAACACAATATAAAACCATAAACATTCAGCATTAAAATACAGTTAACATTAACGAGTAATACACATTCACTTAAGTTAAAAACAATGTTCCGGCCACAACATGAGCATTGAGCCATATCCATCAACTTGCCATTACAATTCCAATCCAAAGTGCTGCATTGTGCTAATGTGCAAAAGCCTGTTCCCATAGCCAAGATTTTACTTTTTTCCTGAATGCTAGGAGGGATGGGGTTGGTCGTATGTCGCTTGGAAGCGCGCTCCACAGATGGGGAGCCACCACCGAGAAGGCCCTCTCTCTCGTCCCCACCAAATGCATTTGAGAAGTTTGCGGGAGCGAGAGCAGCGCCTCCCTTGATGATCTTAAATTAAGAGGTGGGACGTAGAGGTAGATACGTTCGGACAAGTAATCTGGGCCAGAACCGTATAGAGCTTTAAAGGTCAAAACCAGCACTTTAAATTGAGCTTGGAAGTGGATCGGCAGCCAGTGGAGCTGACACAACAAGAGGGTGGTATGCTCCCTGTATGTAGCTCCAGTTTGTACTCTGGCTGCCGCCCTTTGGACTAGTTGCAATTTCTGAACTGTCTTCAAAGGCAGCCCCACGTAGAGTGCGTTGCAGTAATCTATTCGGGATGTGACCAGAGCGTGGACGACCGTAGCCAGATCAGACTTCCCTAGGTATGGACGCAGCTGTCGCACGAGTCTTAACCGTGCAAATGCAGTCATCGCTAATAATCAACGTGGATTTATCAAAAACAAGTCATGCCAGACTCATCTGAGCTCTTTTTTCGATAGAGTTACAAGCTTGGTAGATGCGAGTAATGCCGTGGATGCAGCGTACCTGGATTTCAGTAAGGCCTTTGACAAGGTCCCCCATGACCTTCTGGCAAACGAACTAGTCAAATGTGGGCTAGGCAAAACTACGATTAAGTGGATCTGTAATTGTTTAAGCGAACGAACCCAGAGGGTGCTCACCAATGTTTCCTCTTCATCCTGGAAAGAAGTTTCCATATCTCAATAACTTGCCAAGCGTGTGGCAAAGATAGGTGTAGTCATATTTATTATTTATTTATTATTTCCATTTCTATACCGCCCTTCCCCACAGACTCGGGGTGGTTTACATAGCCTAAAAAGCACAATCATAATATGCAACAATAAAACAAATTTAACACAGATTTAAAACAGATTTCCGACCCACACAGGATAGTCAACATGGGTTATCAGAGGGTAAAAGCCTGCCGGAAGAGCGTTGTTTTGCAGGCCCTCTGAAAGGAGGATAACTCTCTAAGGGCCCGAACATCCTCCAGTAAGGCGTTCCAAAGGATCGGAGCTACCACCAAAAATACTCTCTGCCTGGTGGAGGGTTTTGTTCTTTAGACCAGTGTTTTTCAACCTTTTTTGAGCCGCGGCATATTTTTTACATTTACAAAATCCTGGGGCACACCACCAACCAAAATGACACAAAATGAAACTCTAACACAGTAATACATACAGTTAATATGTTTTTAAATGTATTTATACACTCAGTGTAAAACCTGGGCCTGTTTCGATGAACACAACATAGATATCCTGGCAGGAATGGCAGAAAGACACAAATTTCCCACACAGAACTCCCATAACCAAGAGAAAATACTATAAGAGTTTGGTGGGCATTGACCGTTAGTTTTGGAGTTGTAGTTCACCTATAACCAGAGAGTACTGTGGACTCAAACAATGTTGGATCAGGACCAAACTTGGCATGAATACTCAATAAGCCCAAATGTGAACACAGATGGAGTTTGGGGAAAGTAGACCTTGACATTTGGGAGTTACCATTTCTGGGATTTATAGTTAACACACAATCAAAGAGCATCCTGAACTCTTGCAACAATGCAAGAGGGGGCAGCGTGAGCATGTTTAGGAGGGGCGAGTATAGGGAGGAAGATGTGACCCATACGGGCGCTACTGCGCAGACTCACCCCAGAGCAAAGCGAGGACAAGTGAGCACTGAGCAGAACGAGGCTGGGAAGAAGGGAGCCCGAGTGGAGAAGAAAAAATGTTTGGCAGGAGGGGGGAAAAAGGGTATTGGAGGTTCCAATTTCCCACAGCACACCTGATGACTGTGGGATCAGGTGGTTGTGAAACACTTCTTTAGACCGTAGTGATCTCTGGGGAACATATGGGGTGAGGCGGTCCCTCAAGTACACCGGCCCTAGACCATATAAGGCCTTGAAGGTCATGCCAAGGTTGGACACGTTGGACACCTGTAAAGACAAACATTTAGCATGAGATGCTATCACAAATGCTGCTGGAAGGAAGAAGCTAAGAAAGTTGGTCCGAACAGGCCCAGAAGGTAAACCTAATGGGACCATTTGCCCATCTCAACCTAGGCCTCCTCACACCAAGTTCCTCCATTTCCACTCCTCCACTGCAATACATTACACAAAAGCCAGTGCAGAGAAGAAAGGAAGGGAAAGCAAGCGTCAAACTGCTTTTGTAGACAGCAGGGCATTCTATTTTTAATAATAGCAATCGAGAAGTGAGTCTTCACGCACAGGTCAGTCTCCATGCACATTTGACTTCCAAGGTCATTTGCTGAAGCAAAAAACTATTCAAGTCTTTCCAATAATAGCGCATTGCAAAGCTCAAGTGTCTGTTTTCTTTAGATTCGACTATCAAATAAACACACACAATTCCATTTCTGTGACCAAGTCTAGTCATGCTGGGAGCTTTCGCTCCAAAACTATTGGGGAAACATGAAGGAAAAGTCTTTTCCTTTAAACTGCCTGAGCTGGTTTGTTTGCGTATTGTCAAACTGTCAACATCTTTCCTTTTTTCTATAACAAGAAATGTTTGGGGTGACTAAACCCAATCCCGTATTGATATCTTATTAAGCTATCTTGCTATTGATAACTAGACATCTGGGGATCTGATGCCTGGCTTCCAGGGGTGTTTCATGGAAGTGGAATTACTTCAGTGAGAGGAAGAATAATTGGAATTTTTACAGATTTACAACTTGATCTCATGCTTCATGAGCAGGTGCAAATGAAAGTATTTGCTTGAAACTATAGCTGCAACAGTCATTTGGAAGCTTCTCGCTAGGTTTAGACTTCTGATACAAATTGGACCTGAACTGGAGATATAGTTTGGGAGTGCTCCTAGACTCATCGCTGTGCCTGGAGCCCCAGGTCTCGGGGGTGGCCGGGAGAGCTTTTGCACAGTCAAAGCTTTTGCACCAGCTGCACCCATACCTTGGGAAGTCTGACTTGGCCACGGTGGTCCATGCTCTGGTTACATCTCGAATAGACTACTGCAACGCTCTCTACGTGGGGTTGCCCCTGAAGACTGTTCGGAAACTGCAATTAGTCCAATGCTCGGTAGCCAGGTTACTAACAGGAGCGGGGTACAGGGAGCATACAACTCCCTTGTTGCGCCAGCTCCACTGGCTGCCAATTAGTTTCCGAGCTAGGGTTGCCATATGTCCCTTATTCTAAGGGACGTCCCTTATTTTGGCCCTAAAATTTGTGTCCCATTTTTTCAGGCCCTGTCCCTTATTATTGACTAACAGGACAGGACTGGGCAGGGTTGACCAGAGGAAAGTGCGTGCTGCGGTTTCCACGGCAATGCCTGCCCGGGGATTCCAACTCGCAGGGCAGGCTGAGTCACGCGCTTGCGAGTGTGCGCCCACCTGTGTCCCCGTTGGAAGGAAGAGGCGATACAGGACTTTTTCAAAGTACAGTAGACTCAATTAACCGTTACCCAAGGGGAATGTTAGATCATGTTGGATAAAGATAGTTTCTGGTTGCTTGAGAGTTACTCTTAAAATAGGCCTAGCTGTGTATCCCATACTATACTATACCATTAACTATTGACATAATAATAATGAAGATGTACTGACTTATAAAATTATTTTATTTTAATGTTTAGACAGTGCACTTTTAAAGTCAGCAAAGTCAAGTACTAAATGCAGGTGGAGAAAATAAGGTAGTTCTAAGAATGTTTTTTCTGCATGGCAAAACATGCAGAAACATACCATGTACCGTTAAGAGGGTGCAAGTCAGTTTCTTCCATGAGTTTCAGTCATTATCTCATTCTGTTAATAAAACTATTTCTACCTAACGTTTGAGTTTCAAGTTTTAAGGAAGTGTCCCTTATTTTTGTGTAAAATCCCATAAATGCCCCTTATTTTTTATATCAAAAAGTGGCAACCCTGTTCCGAGCACAATTCAAAGTGCTGGTTTTAACCTACAAAACCCTATATGGTTCCGGTCCAGTTTACTTCTCCCAACGAATTCTCCCCTATGAACCATCAAGGACATTAAGATCCTCCGGAGAGGCCCTGTTCTCGATCCCACCATCTTCACAAGCGCATCTGGTAGGGACGAGAGACAAGGCCTTTTCTGTTGTGGCCCCTCGGCTGTGGAACTCTCTCCCAAGCGATGTTAGATCTGCCCTCTCCCTGTTGTCCTTCAGGAGGCGAGTGAAGACTTGGATGTGGAATGAGGCCTTCCCAGATTAAGCTGAGATTGATTTCAACCGCTGGCTTGGCACTGACCCCTCAAGGCTGTAGAAGCTGTGGGATTGCTGAAACCGGGGGGGGCGGGCATGGCGTAGCCTGGCTCCGCACTCTCCCCTGGCTTCAGCTCTCCCACAGCTTCTCAGCCTTGAGGGACAGTGCCAAGACAGCATTGTGCTGGCTCTGCCACCGCTGGCTTGGCACTGCCCCTCAAGGTTGGAGAAGCTGTGGGAGAGCTGAAGCCAGGGGAGGGGGCATGGCGTGGCCTGGCCCCCCCCTCCAGCTTCAGCTCTCCCACAGCTTCTCCAGCCTTGAGCAGGCAGTGCCAAGCCAGCATTGTGCTGGCTCTGCCACCACTGGCTTGGCACTGCCCCCTCAAGGTTGGAGAAGCTGTGGGAGAGCTGAAGCCAGGGGGAGGGGCATGGCATGGCCTGGCTCCGCCCCTTCCTCCAGCTTCAGCTCTCCCACAGCTTCTCCAGCCTTGAGCAGGCAGTGCCAAGCCAGCATTGTGCTGGCTCTGCCACCACTGGCTTGGCACTGCCCCCTCAGGGTTGGAGAAGCTGTGGGAGAGCTGAAGCCAGGGGGAGGGCATGGTGTGGCCTGGCTCCACCCTTTCCCTCCAGCTTCAGCGCTCCCACAGCTTCTCCAGCCTTGAGCAGGCAGTGCCAAGCCAGCATTGTGCTGGCTCTGCCACCACTGGCTTGGCACTGCCCCCTCAAGGTTGGAGAAGCTGTGGGAGAGCTGAAGCCGGGGGGAGGGGGCGGGGCATGCTGTGGCCTGGCTCCTCCCCCTCCCCTGGCTTCGGCACTCCCAGCAGCTGCTCCCAGCAGGCCACCATCCCCAGCCGTTCTTTACTGTGTTCAAGTGTCATTTTGTGTCATTTTGGTTGGTGGTGTGCCCCCGGATTTTTTTAATGTTAAAAGTGTGCCGCGGCTCAAAAAAAAGGTTGGGAAACACTGTCCTACTTCTATACACACTGCTAAACCACAATGTTTAAAGGGGCAGTGTCAAAGGAATACCAAGAAATAGCATATATAGATAAAAACCACTATATTGTATGGCAGTATATGCTCAATAGCAGAACAATATTACAAACAGTACAATGTAATGCAAATAATCAATCATGTGATTAATACACAGTATGAGCATAAATCACAAGCCCATATACATGGTTGGGCGAAGGAGTATTCCACTAGGCACTGAGTAACCCTTAGTGAAGTCCTGGGTATGATGACCCATGGACCTGCGACTGAGTCAATAGGGGAACCTTGGTAGGTGGCAGGGCTAGTGGCTGCTATGGTAGGCAGGCGCCAACGGTTGGAAGTAAGCTGACGACGCCAAGACGGCCGTTTCGCGTAACCGCTTCCTCAGGGCGCTGATCACTTCTGACCGCTCCTCCCCAGTATTGTAGTAGACCAAATTAGACTCAAAGTCGAAACGAGAGATTTCGCGTTTCCGCGTTTCAATACAGATCGCTCTTGTGAGTTATCTCCCGGGCTGCAAACACTGTCCTACAGCACCACATTTCAAATGAGTTGATTTTCTTCCAGCCAACTTTTTTTTAATTACTGTCCAACTTTCACAACTCTATCATGCACGTCTCTTGACAGTGACATGGTATTAAATGCATCACCAACCCTCAGGTGAGGAGGCGCCATCAACAATCCTTTTAACCTCGTGCTCGGACACCCTCCCACTTGGATGTTTTGTTTCCTTCTAATGCAAGCATGTCAAAAACAAAGAGGTTGTCCTTTATGGTGCAGGGGAAATTGCAACTATTGTGCATGTCTGTGTGTGTTTTCCAGCTGATACAAAAATAATTCTTATTCAACCTCAAAACTGCTCTATTAAGCTAAGTGCTCTGTACCTAGCAATCTTCGTACTCATTCTTTTTCTCTCTTTTCACTGCCTTCTGTATATAATTTCAAGAAAGGATCAAGGGTGGAAAGTGGGTGGATGCACATGTCTGGCCAAGTGCTCTCAAGGACTAAATATTACTTTTGGGGACTGCAGGTTCTACAATCCCTCATCTTGCCCAGTCCCTGACAGTAATGTTGGGGGGTTCTGACAGCTGTAATCAAAAAGGTAACTTTTCCAAGCTCCCTCTGCCTTACACACACTATCTTATCTTCCTTGAGTTGTGCTATGCCACTCCGATTTTTGTTCTACTCAGGAAAAAAGGACATAGACTGGTGTTTCTCAACCGTACTAATGCCGTGACCCCTTAATACACTTCCTCGTGTTGTGATGACCCCCAACCATAACATTATTTTCGTTGCTACTTTGTAATTTTGCTCTGTTATGAATCATAAAGTAAATATCGAATATAAAGGATATATTTTCATTCACTGGACAAAATTTGGCACAAATACCCAATACTCCCAAATTTGAATACTGGTGGGGTTGGGTGGATTGATTTTGTCATTTCAGAGTTGTAGTTGCTGGGATTTATAGTTCATCTACAATCCAAGAGCATTCTGAACTCCACCAATGATGGAATTGAACCAAACTTGGCACACAGAACTCCCATGACAGAAAATACTGGAAGGGTTTGGTGGGCATTGACCTTGAGTTTTGGAATTGTAGTTCACCTACATCCAGAGATCACTGAGAGGTCAAACAATTATGAATCTGGACCAATATGCTCAATATGCTGGGGACTCAAGCAATGATGGATCTGGACCAAACTTGGCACTGATATTCAATATGCCCAAATGTGAACACTGGTGGAGTCTGGGGGAATAGATCTTGACACATGAGAATTGTAGTTGCTGGGATTTATACTTCACCTATAATCAAAGAGCATTCTGAAACCCAGCAATGAATTGGGCCAAACTTCCCACACAGAACCTCCATGCCTTGAAGGGACTCACTGGCATGAGTGTCATGTATCATGGTTCTGCAGTTGGTGGTGGTTGGTGGTGGTAGGCCTAGCAGTTGCCCCCCAGGTCCAGATCTATCAGAAACACTGACACTGTATTTTATTGATTTGATGGAAATAATGAAAAAGATTTTTAAAAAAAGAAACACTGACATAAACTCTTTAAAAAGATGAAAAAGGACATCTAAAGCAGTGTTAGCGATCACCAGGTGTGCCGTGGGAAATTGGAACCTTCAATACCCTTTCTTCCCCCTCCTGCTGAACACTTTTTCTTCTTCACTCAGGCTCCCTTCTTCCCAGCCTCACTCTGCTCGCTTTGCCTCGCTTTGCTCACGCTGCCGCTCCTGCCGCCATTTTGATCCGAGGGGGCAGCATGAGCATGTTCAGAAGGGGAGGGGGAGGGAGGAAGACGTGGGGTGAGTCAGCGCAGTAGCGCCTGCACAGGTCATGTCTTCCTCCCTCCCCCCTCCCCTCCTGAACATGCTCACGCTGCCCCCTCGGTTCAAAATGGCGACAGACTCGCCGCACGACTTCGTCCCCCTCCCCTCCTGAACATGCTCATGCTGCCCCCTCGGATGAAAATAGCGGCAGAAGCGGCAGTGTGATCAGAATGAGGCAAAGCGAGCAGAGCGAGGCTGGGAAGAAGGGAGCCCGAGTGGAGAAGAAAAAGTAAGTGTTTGGCAGGAGGGGGAAGAAAGCGCACGAAGGGGAAGGGGAAGGGGAAGGAAGAGGTCTCTGTCGGAAGCTGGCATGGGCAAACTTGGACCTTCCAGGTGTTTTGGACTCCAACTCCCACCATTCCTAGCAGCCTCAGGCCCTTTTCCCCCCCCCCCCAGCCACTTAAGCAGGAAAGGGCCTCAGGCTGTTAGGAATGGTGGGAATTGAAGTCCAAAGCACCCAGAGGGCCGAAGTTTTCCCATGCCTATTTTAGGGACCTTAAATTGGTGAGCCTCCTTCCAATATTGTGATTCTGGATAGAGAACAAACAACAACACAACATAACCTTGTTAGAGTCCACAGTGCTCTCTGGGTGTAGGTGAACTACAACTTCCAAACTCAAGGTCAATTCCCAAGGAAACAATTTCAGTACTTTCTGGTAATGAGAGTTCAATATGCCAAGTTTGGTTCAATTCCATTGTTGCAAGAGTTCAGGATGCTCTTTAAGAACATAAGAACATAAGAAGAGCCATGCTGAATCGGACCTCAGCCCATCTAGTCCAGCATTCTGTATCACACAGTGGCCCACCAGTTGTACACGGGGATCTCGAGCAGAAAGGAGGGCAAAACCCTCACCTGCTCCCGACCCCCACAACCAGTACCGGGGAAATCCTGCCTGCCTCCATCTACACAGAGGTGGCACTTGGATGTCCATTTCAGTAGCTACTGATTCCCTTGGTATCCATGAAACTGTCTAATCCTGCCTTGAAGCTGTCCAGGCTGACCGCTGTCACAACCTCCTCTGGAAGTGAGTTCCATAACCCAATGACCCTCTGGGTGAAGAAATATTTCCCTTTATTAGTCCTAACTTTCCTACCTTGCAACACCTTTGTGTGTGTCTTTCTGCCATTCCTGCCAGGATATCTATGTTGTGTTCATCAAAAAAAAGGTCCACGTTTCACACTGAGTGTATAAATACATTAAAAAAACATATTAACTATATGCATTACTGTGTTAGAGTGTCATTTTGTGTCATTTTGGTTGGTGGTGTGCCCCAGGATTTTGTAAATGTAAAAAATGTGCCGCGGCTCAAAAAAGGTTGAAAAACATGGGTCTAAAGGAGCAGCAACTTGAAGAAGCAGCTCCTTTGACCCACAGAACGGAAGTGATGCATGCAGCCTCTGGAGAGATCTCAACAAAGCATCAGTGAGAAACATTTCGCACAAACAAATCTGAGACCTTTCCCCATCCCATTCCGGTACACACACATTTAAGGACCCAGTGGAGAGCCAATTTGCATCAATATGTTCCTCATTTGAAAACTGTAGCATATGCAAATGAGAAGGGTATGATTAGTCACTACAGATCAAGCTTAAATGTGCCACTGACAGCTTCACATTCTGTTTGAAGCACCCATCCCATGAGTCTATTGCACAGGGACAGAAGGGAAGTAGGGCCACTTCATTGACTCTGCAGAGATGCTAGAAAGCTTGAGTGGCTCCTCTCCCTCAACTGAGCATCGCAGCATTGCAAGATAAGCCATCTTCCATCACGCTTCTCCTTCCATCTGCCATCATGAGCTAGCAGCTTTCCAACAGTCTGTAGCATAAGAACCATGCCCGGATTACCCATAAGGCCAACGAGGCCATGGCCTAGGGGCACAAGCCGAAGGGGGGCGCAGATCACGGACCAAAAAAACCAAAACTGGTCTGCGCCCCTCTTTCCCCTTTTCTCATGCCCCTCCTCGCTCCTTCTCCCGGCAAAGTCTCTGCTCTGTCCCCTCCGTCTCTCGCTCTCTCGCGCTCCTTCTCTCTCTCTCGCTCCTTGTCTCTCTCTCGCTCTCTCTCTCTCTCGTGCTCTCTCTCGCGTGCGCACGCTCTCTCACGCGCGTGCTTTCCCGCTCTCTTGCTCTCTCTCTCTTTCACACGCGCTCTCTCACACGCGCGTGCATGCACTCTTCCTCTTGCTCTCTCTCGCCTCGCGCTCTCTCTCGCGCTCACTCGCTTGCTCTCGCTCTGTCTCGCACTCTCTCTCTCGCACGCGTGTGCGCGCGCTCTCTCTCTTGCTCTCTCGCTCTTGCTCTCTCGCTTTCTCTCTCGCACGCGTGTGCTCTCTCTCTCTCTCTTGTGTGCGTCTTTGAAACAAGTTTGCACTCGCTGCGCTCTCCCCTAGCCTCCCGACTCCCGAGGAGACCTTCAGAGCACAGCGGAGCTTTCCAGCCGGTGGGAATGGGGACCTTGGAGGTGACGGGAGGTTGGCTTAAAGGGGGCGTAATTCCAAACTGTGGCCTAGGATGCAAAAAAGTGTTAATCCGGGCCTGATAAGAACAGCAGGGCCATGTCATTGGATCCACATATTGACCTCGGCCCCTTCAACACAACTGAATAAAATCCCACATTTTCTGCTTTGAACTGGAATATATGGCAGTGTGGACTCAGATAATCCAGTTCAAAGCAGATATTGTGGGATTTTCTGCCTTGATATGTTGGTCGAGTGGGCTTAATAACAAAAGACCCTCCTCATAAATGTACAACAGAGTAACTTATTAGCAGCAGCATGACCCAACACCATTAGCCCAAAGTGACACAAAGAACAAAATAATAGTAATAATATTAATAATAATCTTTATTTATACCTCGCCACCATCTCCCCGAAGGGAACTCAGGGCGGCTAACGTGAGGCCAAGCCTGAAGATACAATACAGCAAAATACAATACAAAATACAGAACAGACAAAATTAAATCAAAATAAAATACATACAGTAGGAAAATAAAATAAATAAAGCAAAATAACAGAATGGAAAATTGAAACACAATGGGCGGGCCAGATGCACAAGATAAAATGATAAAACCCTGGATGACGTAGGAGTAGAAAAAGTGTGTTTTAGAGGAGCCGCAAAAGGATGAGCAATGGGGTTAGGCCTTCAAAAGCACAGAGACCAATGTTATCTCTTTCATAGGAGGCTTTTCTATATAGCAAAATAATATGGCCTCAACCCCACCCCCCAGGGACTCCCGGGGGAGTTACTAGGGGCATCAAAGGGGTCACCAATGACCATCAGAACACACAGTATTTTCTGTTGGTCATGGAGGTTCTGTATGGGAAGTTTGGCCCAATTCTATCATTAGTGAAGTCCAGAATGTTCTTTGATTGTAGATGAACTATAAATCCCAGCAACTACAACTCCCAAATGTCAAGTCTATTTTCCCCAAACTCCACCAGTGTTCACATTTGAGCATATTGTGTATTTGTGCCAAGTTTGGTCCAGATCCATCATTGTTTGAGTCCACAGTGCTCTCTGGATGTAGGTTAACTACAACTCAAAACTCAAGGTCAGTGCCCACCAAACCCAGTGAATGAAAATACATCCTGCATATCAGATATTTATATTACGATTCATAACAGTAGCAAAATCACAGATATGAGATACCAACGAAAGTAATGCTATGGTTCGGGATCATGGTAGGAGCCCCCGGTTTCACAGTGGAATGAACTGCTGAGCTGCTGAACTTGCTTACCGAAAGGTCCCAGATTCGAATCCGGGGAGCACCCACTGTTAGCCCCAGCTTCTGTCAAACTACCAGTTCAGAAACATGCAAATATTAGTAGATCAATAGGTACTGCTCCGGTGGGAAGGTTACAATGCTCCATGCAGTCATGCCAGCTGTATGATCTTGGAGTTGTGTATGGACAACGCTGGCTCTTCGGCTTAGAAATGGAGATGAGCACCAGAGTCGGACACGTGACTGGACATAATCATGGTGTGTGTGTGTGTGTGTGTGTGTGTGTGTGTGTGTGTGTATGTATGTATATGTATCTGTATATATAATAAAAGAGAATGTATGTATGTGTCAGGAACTCCAATTCGACCAGAAAAGACACGCCAAAAGTCCTCCGTCTTCCAATGGTGATTTATTGTAGTACAGCAAACTTGTAAAGCTAAGACACCTGAGCCCCTCCACCACAATCCTTAAATACCAACCCCCTCCCTATGCAACATCCTGTAAAGATTACATCAGCCACCCTGACTCAGCATACCCAGTAGTCCTTTTCCCACCCAGAGTCCTCTTGGATATTACTTCATATCCTCCTGGTAACTGGAGCAAAGTTCACAACCCCATTGTGATCCTCAGCAGAGAAGTGGAGCAAAGTTCATGGCTGCAGTCCTATCCTTCTGGCTCAGCTGAACATCATCCCACTCATGGCAGAGTGGAATCTACTCTGGCCCAAGGCATAGAGATTCCATTCCTGACAGTATGTATGTGTGTTTGTGGATATGCATGTGTGTTTGTGCCTGCTTTCTGATTGGTTGCCACTGTGGGATTATTTGCATAACGCCTCTGATTGGCCAACACCACCAACATTCCAACACTCTAAAGTGGCAGAGGGGGGTAAGGAAAAGGCCTGAGGCAGTCAGGCATGGTGGGAGTTTAAGGCCAAAACACTTTGCAGCCCCCAACAATGACAGAACAAGACCAAACTTGGCACAAAGATGCCCCAAGACCCACCCTATATCCTGGTGCAGTTTGAGGGAGGATGGAACATGGATGACAGGACTTGCAGCACTTTAATTCACTTCCTTAGAGCATTGTGGCCCACACCAATGACAAATCAGGACCACACTTGGCACACAGAGCCTGGTGTGGTTTAGGGCAGGATGGGCCACAAATGATGGGATTTGCAGTACCTTCACCCGATTCACTTCCCACAGACCAGGCCCAAAATTGAAAGTAAGGCTTCATTAACTTGATTTTCCTGACTAGGCCTCACTTAATGGGATTCTGTTTAAGGCCCGAATTGACAGTAAAGCTTCAGTAACTTGATTTTCCTGACTAGGCCTCAGCTCATGGGACATTGTGTATGGCCTGAATTGACAGTAACCTACCTTGGCACACAGAGCCCCTATGACCCACGCTACAATCTACTGCAGTTTGGAGGAGGGTGGACCATGGATGATGGGACTTGAAGTACCTCCATGGATTATGGGATTTGTAGTACTTTAAAACTACTGCGGCCATGAACAAAGACCGATACAGACTAAACTTGGCACACAGTGTCCCCATGACACAGACTTCATCCTACTTCAGTTTAGAGGAGGGCGGACCATGGATGATGGGATTTCAAGTACCTCCACTCACTTCCTGAGCCCACTGCAACCCTCATCCAGTGACTGATCAAGACCAAACTTGGCACACAAAGCCCCTATGACTCACTTTACATCCTGGTGCAGTTCGAAGGAGGATGGACCACGCATGATGGGACTTGAAGTACCTTCACTCACATTTTGAGACCACTGCGAGCCAAATAAACAACTGATGAGGACCAACCTTGGCACACAATTCCTTTCTCAAATTACCCGGGCACCGCCGGGTCCCCAAGCTTGTGTGTGTGTGTGTGTGTGTGTGTGTGTATTCACACTTGCCAGCAAAAACAAAATAGGGAAATGTGTATATTCCTATTAATCACATAGTAATGAGCTGTAATAGCAGAGTTAACTACTTGTGAATGCAAAGGCGTGCTTTTTTTAGTGTACCACTCTGGATAGAAGTGATAAAATGAGTGTCAAATGCTAGTGGGTCTCATTAAAGTGCTGCAAAACACCTGAGTAAGTAACACTCATAATCATACAAATAATATTTTACATCCAGTTTTGAAATTACCACTTAGATTTAAGAGCACTTGACAAAAAAAAAACAACGCTACTTCTTCCAAGCGCTGCTCATAATCCTGCCCATGGAAATATTTGCATCCTGTTTTTTATTGCCTATTCCGTGAAAATAATCAAGGAGGACATCAATTTTTCTACAGAACCATCACCATTTTGATCCCACAAAGGGGGAGGAGATAAAAGGCTACAGAGAGGTAGAAAGAAGGAAACCCCATCACAATCCAAGGCATCCTATTCGACTGTGGAACAACTCTTTCTGTTAGGAAGTTCATCCTAAAGTTAGGGAGCGTCTTGCAATTTGAGCTAAGTGGTTAATGTTCCTGTTTCCGGAGAAGCAGAAAACAAATAAAGACAATATAACCGGAGAGCTCTGCCATGCATATAAAATAGCAGAATTTGTTCAACACCAAAGCTGTACCATTTAAGACTCAGGATTTGGTCATAATCTGTTTTTAATGGCAATTGCTTTACAACAAGGTTCATTGCGGCCACAGAACCATCATCTTCGAGGAGGAAATACAGATAATAATTGACAGAATGCCTTGGTTGAGATGCTCATAAAGGAGGGTTTTTTTTCAGATGAGTGTCTAGACCTGGGCAATCCATGGTTCTAAATGGTTCTAAAGTACTTACAAAACTAAAGTTCTTGTGGTGAAAACTAAGTGGCGCTGGTGCTTTGCTTCTACAGTGTTGCTAAAGTTCTGGTGGTGAACATTTCAGAACTCTAACAAAACTTTCAAAACTTCATTATTATTTCATTATTGGAGATTTTCAAGACAGAACCACTTAGCAACTGCCATTTATAATGAAATTTTAAAAGTTTTCTTAAGAGTTCTGAAATGTTCACCACCAGAACTTTAGCAACACTGTAGAAGCAAAGCACCAGCGCCACCTAATGTTCACCACCAGAACTTTAGCAACACTGTAGAAGCAAAGCACCAGCACCACCTAGTGTTCACCACCAGAACTTTAGTTTTGTAAGTACTTTAGAAACATTTAGAACAGGGATGGGCAATTATTTTTTCGAAGGGGCCACACGAGAGCCAAAAAATATTATGGAGGGCCGCACCTAAAGGCTGAACTGCATTCTACATAATATCAATTGCATTTATTTAATAATAGTAAAAAGGCACTACATTGCGTTTTTTATATATTAATAAGACTGATAAGAGTATATGTTATAAGCAATGAAAAATAGAGGTTGTCATAGGAAAAATGACATTTATTCACTAAAATTTTACAAAACAATGGTTAACAAAATGTGAACGTTTGTATCATTTGTGATTCATTACAATAACTATAATTTTCAGTCACATTTGCTTCAAAGCACATTTTCCCTCTTCTTGGGCAAAAAGGAATGTAAACATGTGAGCTGAAGTCTTGTGCCAGCTCAAACTTATTATTAGAAACAATGATTTTATATTTTAACTAACCAACTGCCTTGGTGAGACCGCACCTGGAATACTGTGTCCAGTTCTGGGCACTGCAAATTAAGGGCGATGTTCACAAGCTGGAATGTGTCCAGAGAAGGAAGACTAAAATGATCAGGGGTTTGGAGAACAAGTCCTATGAGGAGCAGCTTAAAGAGCTGGGCATGTTTAGCTTGCAGAAGAGAAGGCTGAGAGGAGACATGATGAGGGCCAGGTATAAACATGTCAAGGGAAGTCATAGGGAAGAGGGAGCAGTCCAGGCCCAAATGTGGGCGGCCACAGGGGAAAATACGCGAGAGGATACCTGCTTCACCCGCTGCTTGAGCCCGCAGTCTCCCAGGGCGAAGCGGCTCCCCGCACGATTCCGCATGGCGGCCCCACGGCGCTCAGCTCCACTCTCACATCAAAGGCGGAGCCAGGCCTCACGTGAGGCCCTCAGCTCAGGGGCTGGCCTAAGCGCCTGATTCTCCGGAAAGCAGACACGGCTGCGGAAGGCTACCGTAATAGACAAACTCTAGACTTTCAGTGCAGCAGGGGGGAAAGGAGACATTACCTCAACAGATCCCTATTTTTGCGAAGGCATAAATGTAGACACCTATAAATCTCCTGCCCTGGAGACTCGCCCCCGCCTCCAACCTTCGCTCCTGCTGCTGCACCAGGGAGCACCGGAGCGCCGGCAGCGCGAAGAGGTTGTATGACCATGGCTGGCTGCTGAAGAAAAGAAGGGAGGGGGGAGCACGTGAGGCGGAAGGGAACTTCCCCTCTCTTTGCCTGCCTGCCTGCCTGCGGGGGCTCTTATGCGGGCCGGACAGAATTGGCCGGGGGCCGCATCCGGGGCGCGGGCCGCAAGATGCCCAGGTCTGGTCTATACCATAATCAAAAGTCCGTCCAAAGATACAAAGTTCCAGGATTCCAAAGGTTCAGGAGACAGGTCAGGACACCGAAAATCTCATTCAAGTCTTCCTACGCTTCGACCATGCTAAACACTGTAAATAGAAAGGTATGGAATAAATACAAACCGAGATGAGCTCTGGCTAAGCCTAGGGCTGGTTTTTTCCCCTACTATGGACAAATCATTTTGGCATTCAGTACCTAGCAACGGCTGTTTCAATATTTCTTGGGCTTTGTTCCTGTCAAAGCATCTGCGTTGTGGTGAAAAACCAATTACGCTTAACCTCAGATTAACAGCTTGCAGCCCACCACTACTGTGTGAATCCATCTTTTCAATGGGGAGCGAACCCATTGGAACTAAATGCAGCCACAGCCCATAAACACATGAGCATGAACCAAGCCTGTATGTAAACCGAAATCATGCCAACTTCTAGCCACGGGAAAGGTTCCAGAACGTAATGAAATATATTTGTCTAAAATGTGGACTGTTGGTTTAAATTGTCAGGATTACACACAAAGCTGTTGAGCCATCAGTGGTTCTTTCTCTCCCCAAAGATCATTGGTTTCTACAAGAGCATATCTCATTCACCTTCATCCACTAGCTACAAATAACATTGAATTCCTAGATCAAGGCTCCACAAATGGTTCTGTACCCATAGGCATTAATCAGACTTGAGTTTTCTGCATTTGATCATTATTCAAAACTATTACAAAGATCCACTGCCAGCATAACTCAACCTGTGGTTCATTATAACTCTGTCTAACTACGAGGGCGGGTCAATAAGTCCGTGACTTTTTGAATAAAACACAGGTTTTTGGATTAAAAAATCATTTTATTTTTCAACATAGTCTCCTTTGAGCTCTATACACTTTGTCCAACGTTTCTCCATTTTTTTTATCCTTTCCAAAAAATAAGATTTGTTGATGTCATCAAAATAGGTATTTGTCTGTTAGAAGATTTCATCGTTGGAGTCAAATCTCTTTCCGCCAAGCCATTTCTTCGGGTTTGGAAACAAGAAATAGTTATTCGGGGCTAAATCCGGAGAATAGGGCGGATGAGGGAGCAATTCAAATCTCAATTCATGGATTGTTGCCATGGCAACTGAACATGTGTGCACCCTTGCATTGTCCTGGTGCAAAAAAACCTTTTTTTGGCCAAATGCACTCGTTTTTTTTTCCAAATCCTCATTAAATCAACCCAATAAGTTGGCAAAATATTTGCCATTGATTGTTTTACCCTATTGAAGGTAGTCAATGTGGATTCTATTACGTGCATCCCAAAAAATGGTTGCCATGAGTTTATTGGCTGACGAACCCACCTTGGCCTTCTTTGGCGCCGATTCACCCAGAGAAACCCACTGTTTTGACTGCTGTTCGGTCTCTGGTGTGTTGTGGTGGATCCACATTTCATCCACTCTCTGTGTTATGGAACAGAGACTTAAGCAGCCAAGTCCAGGAGTTAAAAAGGTAACAAAAATTTATTGTCACAATAAATGGGAGGAGGACTAACAAAAATAGCCTAAATCCGGCTTTAAAACCCACAAAAATCCCAGGAATGCCCAAAAAGAAATGCTGTGGAGAAGAAAATCAAAACAAACACAAGACGTCCGTCTGCGTCGTCCAACAAGGGGCGTACATGAAGAGAAGTCCAACAGCCAGTCCAAAGGTCGTAGGGTAGGAGAGTGACAGATGGAAAAGGAGAAGACATTCCAGGGTCGACAGGAGCTGAGTATACAGAAAGCACATAATTCACAGCCCCCGTTAAACACAGCGTCTACCTCCCTCCATGTAATACAATACCAACACTCTGCAGCAGGAACTCACAGTAGTCACAGCGAAGGTCAAGAGGTACATGGCGGCCGCTAAACAGAGAAGCAGACATTGAATCCCAAAACCCCCCACCTTTTCCCAATATCAGCTAGAGCTGCCATAGCAGCTCACCCAAGGAACAAAGTGGAGAAGTAACCCATAACTCACAAGTAATTGGAACCAGGATCAAAGGTACACAAAGTCAGGAGCACAGGATCACGAACCAGAATAGCAACTCCTTGACCACCGTGAGGGCCAAGTCAAATACTCACTTCTTTTATAGCACTAAACATCAGAGTCATCTGAAACCCCACCCTGTTCCAGAGCAACAGCATCCTCATTCCTTGCAGCTGTTGACCTATGCCCAGACCTCCAAGCTAACCAACGATCTTGCTGACTTAAAGTGTCCCACTCAGCTTCTGAATGTGTTAACGGCCAATCCTGATCCGTCTCAAACCCAAGGAACGTGCTGTCACCAGAGTCTGCATTACATACATCTCTCACTTCCTGAACTAATGACAAATCTAAGTCCGTATCACTCTCTTCTGACTGTAGTTCTGCATCCCCAGGAAACCCTTCAAAGGTGTCTGAATCAGTAGGATCCCTAAGTATGTGCTGGATCTTTCTCCTCTGTTCACTGCCTTCCAGGCTTGAGTCACTAGCAGCCCTTTTGATCCCAGCTGCAGGAGCCTGATCATCCAGAGCCGCCCAAATCCATGTTACTGTTTGATGCTACTGACTCAGCATCTTCCCCAATGCTACTAGCTGTAGTAGCTGAAGGCTCACTCACAACACTCTGTTCCCCAGGTAACATTCATGTATTCTATATTCCATATTACTTAGGAATAGCATACCTGCTTTATCATTTACATGTTCTTAGCCTCTCTGCCCAAATGTTTGGTGCTCCGTTTGCAAATGTGAAAAGTCTTCCAAAGCATGAACAGTGCCATGACGATTAAATGTATTGGATGGCAAAAGTATCCAGGCAGGAAAACCAGGCAGTCTCAGTTTCCTCTCCTGGTCATTACTGATCACTTTCCAAGAAACACAGAAGGGAGTATTGATTGGTAACAGAGAAAGTGTGAGATCGCCTCCCGGGTCATTTAGGCCAGCCTTTGCGGTTAGAAAGGCACTTTATTTCTATGCCGTTTAGAGTCTTGCAAAGCCTTTTATTTAAGGAAGGAAGGAAAGAAAAGCCAATCCTCGTGCGATGAGGCTTTGTTTGCCTCCTGCAGGGATGTCTGCATTGCTTTTGAAAAAGATTCAGAAAAAGAGCAAGGACTATCATAGAAAAAAAAAAGACCCGAACCAAAATAGAACAGGAGAAGAGGAGAGAGCCAAAGGTGTTTCACAAATGATGCTAAGTGAGCATTTAGCAGAACAGGGATACTATTTACTAGGCTTGTTTGATTTTTTAAAAAATGGTTCAAAACTCATTTCAGATGTAGAGGATGCTAGTGGTTCAGATCTAAAGTCAATTCCGATTTTCACAGAAAAAACTTTCAAAACTTTTCAAAATTTCCGAGACTTCCGAATCCTTTCTTAAATGGCTTGGCCCGACTTACTGGGCCGAGTAGATTGCGGCGGTGGATGTCCTCGCCGCCATTATGGATCGGGAGGGGGGCTTCTTCCTCCCAGAGGCCCCCTGGGTGGCAGGAGATTTTCCCGCCACCAAAGCCAGCTGGCCAATGGTGGGGCTGGCCCCGCCCTGGCCTGGCTTGTAGTTGAGGCCAGCCCTCTCTTCCACCGGGCAGCCTACTTAAGGCTGCCCAAGGCCTACCAGCAGGCACTGGACCTGCATCGGCTTTTCCACCCACCCTCCCTGCATGTAGCATTGCTTTGCATTTGTTAGCTTAGCTTGCTGTTGTTTGGTGTTCATCTTGCTCTGTAGTCTGTTAGCTGATCTTGTTGTTGCGTGTTTGTCTTGTCACAATTCTGTGTAGGGCATATGGCATGGCCCCTGGATCAGGGTAGTGTATCGCCCCTGGTTGGAAGGGGGGATAACACCCGGTCCCCTGGGGTGCTGAGCTTACGGGAACCGGCGGTGTGCTGGTGGCACCCAGGGATGTAAGTATCTTCGGACAGCAGCGGGCTGTCCTACCAGGGCCCATGCATTGCTGCCAACCTTTGTTCCTGTTATCAATAAATGAGTTGTGGCCATATTTTACTCCAACTACTTGTGTCGGTGTCTTCTTGGAAAGATGGGGGGAGGTGTATCACCCATACACATGCAATAGTTTCAAAGTGTTATTTCCTGTTTCATTGGGTGGTCTTTACTTTGAAAGTAGTTGTTTTACTCCAGAAAAGGGTGAGGGGGGAAGCAAAAGGAAGAAATCCATCCACTCTGGTTAAAACCAGTGTGGATAGATTACTTTCCTTTCCCTCCCCGCTCCCACGTCAGTCTTAAGCGAGAGAAGCGGTTTTAACAAGATAATATTTATTTTATTTATTTATTTACTTTGCTTCTAGACCGCCTCTCTCAGCCCGAAGGCGACTCAAGGCGGTGTACAACAGCAAAAACTGCTCAAGACAAACATATCAACAATTATCAATACAATACAATTCCAACATATACAAATTAGCATTCAATGTTTAAAACACAATATCAGCATCTCATTAATTAAATCGACTTCCAATTGCATCATCGTCGTTCCTTAGGTCTCAATTTGACAATCATACGACATCGGCAAATGCCCGGTCAAATAGCCAGGGCTTAACCTTCCTGCGAAATGTCAGGAGGGAGGGGGCCAATCTGATGTCATTAGGAAGGGCGTTCCAAAGCCGAGGAGCCACCACTGAAAAGGCCCTGTCTCTCATCCCCACCAATCGCGCCTGCGAAGCAGGTGGGACAGAGAGCAGGGCCTGTCCGGATGATCTTAAGCATCTTGAAGGTTCATAGGAAGAGATGCGTTCGGACGTGTAAGTTGGACCAGAACCATTAAGGGCTTTAAAGGCCAAAACCAGCACTTTGAATTGTGCCCGGTAGCAAACTGGTAGCCAGTTGAGCTGGCACAACAGAGCTGTTGTGCGCTCCCTGAGTGCCACTCCTGTTATCAACCTGGCTGCTGTCCATTGAACCAATTGAAGCTTCTGAGCAGTCTTCAAAGGCAGTCCCACGTAGAGGGCGTTGCAGTAATCTATACGGGATGTAACCAGAGCGTGGACTAATAATAATAATAATACACTTGGGAAGTGTCCAACATGTGATCAAATACAAAAGCCAGCATAGTGATCTTGTTTGCTGTGTACTATTCTTGTTGTGTATATTTATTTATTTATTATTTTGACTTGTACGCTGCCACTCCCCGAGGGCTCACAGCAGCTCACAATCATGTAAAAACACAACAGAAGTAAAACAGCATATTAAACTAGACTAAAAAGGTTTTCCAGCTTAGCAATCAAAGGCTAGCCGGAAAAAGATGGGTCTTGCAGGCCTAAATAATAATAATAATAATAATAATAATAATAATAATGGAAACCCTTTAATTTCCCTGCTTTTCTCATAGGAGAAAAGAGGAGGAGGCAGAAAGTAGCATGGGGCTGTAGAGCCTCTATTACCCATGAGTCCCAAGGGCTCCCTGGAGCACAGTTTGGGAACTCCTACATTGCACGCACGCAAGCACACACACACACACAAATACAGAACCATGGACAGCTCCAAATGGAGATCAGGGAAGGCAGAACTGCTAACTGCAGGAGTAATGCAACTAGGTGAAGGAGGCTGGGAATTAAAATGCAAATGCAAATACATACTCAGTTGGCTGCAATCTATATATATAAAAATCAAGTGGTCGTGGGTTGTCCGTTATGCACGGCCAAACTATACGCCCCACGAACACAAATCCCACGAAACACATTCCCTCAGACCATGAGGTACATACATAGCACGAAAAACCCCACCTCCCTACCTTGCAACCCCCCCAAAAACAGCTCCCAAAAACCGCCCATTGCCTCCCATTCTGCGCTGGCCGCGAGCGCTGAAAAGAGGGACAGCAATCGCGCAGGCGCACTCCGACACCCCCCCCAACCCCCAACCCATCCCGTCACCTTCTCTCCCCCACTCACCAGGACCTTCGCAGCCACACTGGCGGCGCCCCTAACCGCCTCCTCGCCAGTGCCCGCACGTCCCCGGTCCCAGAGCAGCTCTGGGGCGCCGCACTACACTTCCCAGAAACCTCTGCATAAACCAGAAGTGGCCATGCGGGGCCTTCTGGGAAGTGTAGTCCGAAAGGCGGGACTTCCCCAAAACGGCCTGACGCCACCCAGCACAACCCAAATGGGGTGGGCCGCGTACGACGCTGACCATGCACGGCAGGGCGGGAGGCAGGCCCGGAGATCGCCGATCCGCCCTCCGCCGTGTCCCCCACGGTTCCAGCGGCCGCCTGAAAGAAGGTAAGCTCCCAGGCTTACCTTGCTTCACGCGCGGCCGCTGCAACAGCGAGGACACGGCGGAGGGCAGCCTCGCGATCTCCGGGCCTGCCTCCCGCCCCTGCCGCATGGCCACCAGCATCGTGGCCCGCCTGTTATTGGGAGACAGAGAGGGAATGAGAGAGACAGAGGGGAGGCCTGAGAGAGGGGAGAGGGGGATTGAGACAGAGAGAGATGGGGAGGAGGAGAGAGAGGAGGGAATGACACAGAGAGAAAGAGGGGGAAGAGATGGGGGAATCAGACAGCGAGATATAGGAGGGGGAGAGAGGGGGGAAAGTGAAACAGAGAGAGGGGGAGGGAGAGAGAGAAACGGGGGAATCAGACAGAGAGAGGGGGAAAGTGTACATACACACACATACATACACATAAACACACACATACATACACATACATACACAGACAGATACATACACACACATACATACACATAAACACACACATACATACACAGACATACACAGACACACAGAGAGATACATACACACACACACAGCCACACACACACAAACATACACACACACATCCATACACATACACAAATACATACACACACACATACATACACAAACACATATACATACACAGACACACACACATGCACACACATACATACACACACACCAACAGACACAGACACACACACATACAAACACACACACATACATACACACACATACAGACACACACACACACACATACACATACATACACATACAAAACACATTGTCAAATCATTTCCAACCCTTACATACCCACACTTCCACACATCTCCTAAATAGGGCACAGCAACGCGTGCCGGGTTCAGCTAGTGATATATACACTAGCATTGGGACACACTTAGTCCTGGTTTTACGTTGTTAGCTTATTCTTTTTTTAATTGTTTTTTATTAATTAAGACAAACAACCACATAAACATGAATGAATACTACTAACAATACTTAATTAATACATTCACTCCCCCCCTCCATTCACAAGAATTTAACATGTTTATAAACACACTAATTGACAATGCCATACTAGTGAACACATAACGCACATATATCTAAAATACCTTCACCACCCCACACTAAACATGAAAGTTCCTTTCACTTCCAGATCGCTTTGTGATGGTGTATTAATATTCTTTAAGCACATCTTAGATGTTAATCCCTCTCTTTAGTCCTTTAGACCAGTGTTTCTCAACCTTTTTTGAGCCGAGGCACACTTTTTACATTTACAAAATCCTGGGGCACACCACCAACCAAAATGACACTCTTAACACAGTGGTTCTCAAATTTCTTTGGCCTACCGTCCCCTTTCCAGAAAAAAATTTACTCACCGCCGCCCCCCTAGAAATTATTATTTTTTATTTTAATAACAATTAAACAGAAAGATATATATAAATATATTAATGTTTCTTTTTTGTAAAATATAATAAAGGTGTATATTAGAAACATTGAAGTTTGAAATTATGAAACTATTTAATCCACAATATCTCGTTGAACTGGTTTAAGGGGACTCGGAATATCATGTCAGATAATCCACAATATATGCTTTGAACTGGTTTATCTGAGTCCACACTGCCATATAATCCAGTTCAAGGCAGAAAATGTGGGTGGGATTGTATTCAGCTGTGTGGAAGAGGCTTCAGAATATCATGGCAGGATAATCCATAATATGTGCTTTGAGCTGGATTATCTGAGTCCACACTGCCATATATCCAGTTCAAAGCAGATAATTTGGATTTCCTTGGATATTCTGGTGTTCTTTCCACACAGCCCTATATGGCAGAATATCAAGGCAGGAAATCCTACAATATCTGCTTTGAACTGGATTATCTGAGTCCACATTGCCATATATTCCAGTTCAAAGCAGATATTGTGAGATTTTCCTGCTTTAATATTGAAGGTTAAAGGCTGTGTGGAAGGGCCCTGGAAGAAGGAGGTTGGACTGGATGGCCCCTGGAGGGCTCCTACTACTCTAGGAACCCATTGTAATTATTATTATTAATATTAATATTAGCAGAGGCTGAATGGCCATCTGTGAGGAATGCTTTGATTGTGTTTTCCCCTTATGGCAGAAGGAGGCTGGACTGGATGGCCCTTTGGGGTCTCCTCCTACTCTAGGAACCTGTTGTTATAGTTATTATTATTATCAGCAGAGGCTGAATGGCCATCTGTGAGGAATGCTTTGATTGTGTTTTTCCCCTTATAGCAGAAGGAGGCTGGACTGGATGGCCCTTGGGGGTCTCCTCCTACTCTAGGAACCTGTTGTTATAGTTATTATTATTATCAGCAGAGGCTGAATGGCCATCTGTGAGGAATGCTTTGATGGTGTTTTCCCCCTTATGGCAGAAGGAGGCTGGACTGATTGCCTGGGGGTCTCCTCCTACTCCAGGAACCTGCTACTAAGAATAAATTATTATGAATAAATTCAGGTACCTCCAGGAGAGGAGCACACATGTCTCCATAAGCAGCCTGTGTGAAAGCAAGCCTGGTGTAAAAGGAGAGGCAGGGTGAGTTCTCGATCCCAGAAGCCTGGATCCGTGATGTTTTCCAGGTCTCCCCGTTGAGCTGCTCTTTCCCTACGAGCTGGATATGTTGTGGGGAGGAGGAGGAAAAAAAGGGAGAAGGAAGAGGGCGAAAGAGGTTTTTGCCGGCACAGCAGGAGGTTTCTCAAGGAGTAGAGAGTCACACGGTTGAGAAAGACTGGCCTGTGGGAGAGGAAGCCAGTGAGCTCCAAAATGACGCAGCGTCTTTTTCCAGCTGCCCATTGGTCCCCTCTTAAAGAAGAAGATTTTCATTTTTTCCTTTTCCTTTTACAGTATTTGCAAATATTTTACAAATATATGTATTTGTTACTTCTTATGACAGTGATTTTCAACCTTTTTTGAGCCGCGGCACATTTTTTACATTTACAAAATCCTGGGGCACACCACCAACCAAAATGACACAAAATGACACTCTAACACAGTAATACATATAGTTAATATGTTTTTAAATGTATTTATACACTCAGTGTGAAACCTGGGCCTGTTTCGATGAACACAACATAGATATCATTGCAGGAGTGGCAGAAAGACACGCACGAAGGTCTTGCTCAACAGCTGGGAGTTATAGTTCACCCACAATCAAAGAGCATTCTGAACTCCACCAATGATGGAATGGAATCAAACTTCCCACACAGAACTACCATAACCAAGAGAAAATACTATAAGATTTTGGTTGGCATTGACCTTGAGTTTTGGAGTTGTAGTTCACCTATATCCAGAGAGCACTGTGGAGGGGAGGGAGAAAGACATGGGGCAAGTGTGCACAGTAGCGCCCGCACGGGTCACGTTTTCCCCCCTCCCGCAGAAACGGCAGCATGAGCAAAGCGAGGCAAAGCAAGCAGAGCGAGGCTGGGAAGAAGGGAGCCCGAGTGAAGAAGAAAAAGTCTTCGGCAGGAGGGGGAAGAAAGGGTATTGGAGGTTCCGATATCCCACGGCACACCCGATGAATGCTCACGGCACACTAGTGTGCCACAGCACACTGGTTGGGAAACACTGTCTTATGAAATCAATAAACTTATTCCAATTTGTTTTTTTTTTAAAACGACCTGTTTTGGGCAATGGCTTGAGTCAATAGGTCCATGTTCATAACATCTAGTGCCTTTTTTATCCAATCATACACTGTTACCATTTTTTTAGCCTTCCACAATCTTGCTATATTTCTTGCAGTGAAAAAGTTTTGGTGGGAAATATACAAAAAGATGAAGAAAATCCTCCAGCTGAACTTTGATTTCAAACCAGAATATTTTTTACTGGGGATTTTAGTTTTTCAAATAAACAAAAATGATGATTTAAAAAATTTCTATCTCACCACGGCTGCAAGAATTTGTTAGTTTATTCTTGGAATATCACCAACGTAACCTCCAGGCACTCTTCCAGGTGATGACGTTCCTCCTGTACCTGACAGTTGCAAGGGTGTTATGTCACAGATTGTAACATGGCATTAGATGGGCCCATAAATCAGAAGTATACAAAAGTGAGAAAATGTAAAGCTGCTAATTGCAGCTTTCCAGGGGGAGCCAAGAAAGCATACTACGCAACATTTGTCTTCTCTTTCAGTAGAAACCACCTCATCGACTTCAATCAAATCCAACCTCATTTCTATAGGGGAAAGTGTGGAGGGCCTGTATCCTTTAGTCGTGTACTTCTAGAACAGTATGGGTGTAAATGAGGACAGCCCCGTGGTCTACTGTTCTCCACACTTTAAACATTTATATTGGCCTGTGCAATATTTATGCATTTGTCATTTAGAGAATATTTGTGTCACTGCGCCATTCATGCACTTTTAGAGATGACTTGGGGAAATTTCTTTTGTAGTGCAAAATAAATTATATATTGTGTATTTACCATACACTGTAAATATTTTATTAAACTGGGCCATTTGTTCGGTGTGGTGGAAGCATGCAGAGTGCAAAGCTCTCATTCGCGGGAAGGCAGGAGACTTTTTAGCAAAGCAAAGCTGGGCTTTTTAAGCCAAAGGACTTCAACAACCAGGGATTTTCAAGAGAAGGCAAACACAGGACCAGATGTGCCAGATCTACTTCTGACTTGTGTGTGTGTGGAATGTAAGAGCTTGGCTGTAGGTACCACTTGCAAGCACGCTTTCTGAGCCTGCACACCACACACACACACTCTTTCCAAGGAGTGTGTGTGTGTGTGTGGTGTAGCATGCAGTTCCAGAAAGCACACATGCTTACAGTGCCTACAGCCAAGCGCCTCTTAGTCTAGAGCAGGGGTGGGCAACCTACAGCCCGCGGGCCGGATCTGGCCTGGCAGCCGATTCTGTCTGGCCCGGGGAGAAGGGCATCGGGGGCGGGGCCAAGAGGAAGGGGTGCCGCCGCCACCATCCCATCGCAGACAGGCCGGAGGAGTGGCAGCTTTGGAGTGCCTGCATCCCTGGAGGCGATCCGGGCCTGCACCGGGAGCACTCGGCGACCTGTGAGGGGCTGATCGCCCTGGCGACCTGGAAGACTTGATCGTCTTCCGGGTCGCCAGGTCGAATAAGCCACCTCAGATCGCCGAGTGCTCCCTCTGCAGGCCCGGATCGCCTCCAGAGATGCAAGCACTCCGTAGCAGGGTGATCAGCTGGGGAACAGCTGGGGGCAAGAGCGGACGAAGGCCTGTAGCCTCCGATCACCTGCTGCTCTGCTCTGCTCTGCTCTGCTCTGCTGCGGCGGTGGTGGCTGGGTCCGCTTTGCCATCCTCTGGGCTGGGGTCATTGGGCCATTCCATCTTGGGATCTTTCCTCTCTTGAGGATGTCCGCCTTCATCTTGGTTCGCACCTTGTGTTCTTGAATTGAATTGAATTGAATTTTAGTGGTTTTTATTATTATTTTATAATAATTTTATAATAATAATATAATAATATAATATATGATATAATATAATAATGTTATATTATATTATAATTTCAATATATTATAATGTCTATATATATACTATAATATAATAGTTATTATATTAATACTAATAATATATGAATATTTCTTGATATATTAATATGTTAATATTAATGATGTGTAATATATAGTAAATATAGCAAATAAATAAATAAATAAATAATGTAGATTAGAATGTAGTTCAGCCTTTAGGTGTGGCCCTCCATAATATTTTTGTCTCTCGTGTGGCCCCTTGGAAAAAATAGTTGCCCACCCCTGCTCTAGAGTAAGAGGCACTTAGCTGTAGGCACTGGCAAGCACACATGCATTCTGGGCCTGCACGCCACACATGCACTCCCTTTCCATGGGGAGATTGTGTGTGGTGTGCAGGTCCAAAAAGCACTCATGCCTGCCAATGTCTGCGGCCGAGCACCTCTTACCCTGGGGGGTCGTGAGAGGGGTTGCAAAAAACCATATTTCTGATGGTCTTAGGAAACTGTGTGGCAGAGAAGGCTGAAGATCTCTCAACCTGTCCTTCTCTTCATTTTTGGAAAAAGACAGTGAACTCTCCCACCAAAAGCCCTCCTCCACTGTGATTGGCTGGCCTCTCAGCGGGGGGGGGGGCTGTTTCTGAGACTCCAAGCAAGGAGGGGAGAGCAGGTGTGCTCGATACATGGCAGCATGGTGCGCATTCATAGGTAAGGGAGAGCATGCAAGGCTGGAAGGAGGCTTGCGCCAGCAAGTCCCTTCAAGGCATGGGGGTTCTCTGTGGAAAGTTTGGCCCAAATCTATCATTGCTGGGGTTCAGAATACTCTTTGATTGTATGTGAACTATAAATACCAGTAACTACAAATCCCAAATGTCAAGACTATTTCCCCAAACTCCACCAGTGTTCACATTTGGGCTTATTGAGTATTCATACCAAGTTTGATCCATCATTGCTTGAGTCCACCTGGATGTAGGTGAGCGACAACTCCAAAACTCAAGGCCAATGTCCACCAAACCCTTCCCGTATTTTCTGTTGCTTGTGGGAGTTCTATGTGCCAAGTTTGGTCCAATTCCATCATTGGTGGAGTTCAGAATACTCTTTGATTGTGTCTCTCTCTCGGCATTACTTCGCGAACGAAGATTCTTAAGAAGGACTCATCCCACGCTTTTTACAAACGTGTTGATGACTAAAAACGCCAATCTGAGATAGGCAAGTCCGGTTGCAGAAAGCACAGCAGAAAGTCTCCTCGGGTGATGTTGTTTCCAAGTTGCTGTTCTTTCTGCGTTGTCGTTTCTCTTCGAGACCCGTTCGGCATGTCTTCTCGAAAGAGGCCGCAGCCTTGTGGATAGTGCATCTCCACGCCTCCCGATGTGAGGCCAGGGTGGACCATTGTTGGTGATCAATCTGGCCGAGCCTGAGATGTTGTTTCAGGGAGTCCTTATATCTCTTTTTGGGGCACCTCTCTTGCGCTGACCCATGGCAAGTTCACCATAGAGTAGTTATCTTTGGGAGGCAGTGGTCCTCCATCCTTGAGACATGCCCTGCCCAGCGCAGTTGTGTTTTCAATAGCATGGCCTCAATGCTGGTGATCCCTGCTTGCTCAAGGATAGCAACATTCGTCACATAGTCGGTCCAGTGTATATTTAGGATTGTGCGAAGACAGCGCTGATGAAAGCGTTCGAGGAGTCGTAGGTGTTGGTGATAGGTGACCCATGTTTCTGACTCATATAAGAGAAGAGACAGTACGATAGCTCTGTACACACTGATTTTGGTGCTTTGTCTCAGGTGTTTGTTACTCCAGACTCTTTTGTGAAGCCTTCCAAATGCACTCTATGTCTTTGCTAATCTGTGATCTATCTCTTTATCAATCTTGGTGTCTGAAGAGATGATGCTTCCCAGGTAGGCGAACTGCTGAACAGACTTAAGCACAGATTTGCCTATGCTGACATGGGGATGATGGTGTTCTTCCTGTGGTACGGGCTGGTAGAGGACTTCTGTTTTCTTCAGGCTGACTTCCAGCCCAAACAGCTCTGCAGCTGTTGCTTTGATTGTAGGTGAACTATAAATCCCAGCAACTACAACTCCCAAATGACAAAATCAATCCTCACCCACCCCCACCCGTATTCAAATTTTTGCATATTGGGTATTTGTGCCAAATTTGGGCCGGTGAATGAAAATACATCCTGCATATCAGATTTTTACATTACGATTCATAACAAAAAAAATTGCAGTTATGAAGTAGCAATGAAAATACTGTTATGGTTGGGGGTCGCCACAAGATGAGGAAGTGTATTAAGGAGTCGTGGCATTAGAAAGTTAAGCAACACAGTCCTAGGATGATAAACAAAGAACCGAAGTCAATCCCTGTCTTCTATTCTTTATCCAAATTAACCTGATCCCCTGTTTGTGTATCTCTTCAATCTAGTTTGGCTAATCCATAACAGGAATTAAGAATGCCTTCCAGTTCTGAATTCAGAAGCCCCCAATTAGACAGCGATGTAACAGCCTGTCACAAATAATCATATTGATGGCACAAAGTTGCATACATATTTAATAGTTATTTACATCCTTATGACAAGTTAGGAGTTTTACAACTCTGCCTCTACTGAATGGAAATGTGGGTAACCACGGGCCATGCAGAAATGCTCCTTAGCCAGAATATGGCTGCGCCATTCTCTCCTTTTCTTTCCATGTCGATGATTAACAGTCCAAGAGGATTCCAAATTTAGCTTCATGCTCCCAGCATTCAACTTTATTAATGCTACATAACATGTCAATTAGACTTATGGGCTTAAAAGCTCTTCCATTCTAAACAGCCTTTTAAGCCTCCAGACAGATGCAAAAGGAAAACTCCTTAAGGAACGCACACACATATTTGGAACTAATCAGCGTCATTCATTGTAAACTAAAATGGCCTGTCAAATTAGACATTTAGGAGAAAGTTAACGGACGTTGCTTTTGGTCATGAAAATGTGCCTCAAGTTTTGCTGGGGTGAGAAAATTATACTATGTCTTAATAGTCATTACTCCATCCTATGAAACCATGGGATTTGTGGTTAGCAAAGGTACTTAGAATTCTCTCCTAGAGCAGTGTTTCCCAACCAGTGTGCCGTGGCACACTAGTGTGCCGTGAGCGATCATCAGGTGTGCCGTGGGAAATTGGAACCTCCAATACCCTTTCTTCCCCCTCCTGCCGAACACTTTTTCTTCTCCACTCGGGCTCCCTTCTTCCCAGCCTCGCTCTGCTCGCTTTGCCTCGCTTTGCTCATACTGCCGCTTCTGCTGCTTCTTCCGGGGGAGGGAGGAAGACATGGATCGAGTCTGCGCAATAGCGCTGGCACGGTTCACGTCTTCCTTCCTCCCCCCTCCCCTCCTGAACACGCTCACGTTGCCCCCTCAGATCAAAATGGTGGCAGAAGCGGCAGTGTAGAAGAAAAAGTAAGTGTTCGGCAGGAGGGGGAAGAAAGGGCGCGAAGGGGAGGGGGGGGGGAAGAGGTCTCTGTCGAAAGCTGGCATGGGCAAACTTGGACCTTCCAGGTGTTTTGGACTCCAACTCCCACCATTCCTAGCAGCCTCAGGCCCTTTTCCTTTCCCCCCTCAGCCATTTAAGCAGGAAAGGGCCTCAGGCTGTTAGGAATGGTGGGAGTTGAAGTCCAAAGCACCCAGAGGGCCAAAGTTTTCCCATGCCTGTTTTAGGGACCTTAAAGTGATGCGCCTCCTTCCCATTGTGATTCTGGATAGAAAACAAACAACAACGTAACATTGTTTGAATCCACAGTGCTCTCTGGATGTAGGTGAAATACAACTCTAAAACTCAAGGTCAATGCTCACCGATCCCTTCCAGTATTTTTGGTTGGTCATGGGAATTCTGAGTGGGAAGTTTGGTTCAATTCCATTGTTGCAAGAGTTCAGGATGCTCTTTGATTGTGTGTTAACTATAAATCCCAGAAACTGTAACTCCCAAATGTCAAGGTCTATTTCCCCCAAACTCCATCTGTGTTCACATTTGGGCATATTGTGTATTCATGCCAAGTTTGGTCCTGAACCAACATTGTTTCAGTCCACAGTGCTCTCTGGAAATAGGTGAACTACAACTCCAAAACTCAAGGTTAATACCCACCAAACTCTTAAAGTATTTTCTCTTGGTTATGAGAGAGAGTTCTGTGTAGGAAGTTTGTGTCCTTCTGCCATTCCTGCCAGGATATCTATGTTGTGTTCATTGAAGCAGGCCCAGGTTTCACACTGAGTGTATAAATACATTTAAAAACATATTAACTATATATATTACAGTATTAGAGTGTCATTTTGTGTCATTTTAGTTGGTGGTGTTCCCCAGGATTTTGTAAATGTAAAAAGTGTGCCACGGCTCAAAAAAGGTTGGGAAACACTGTCCTAGAGTGTTCCAGTAATATGGTTTACTAGCAGTATCTTGGAGAGCATTTTAAATACTTTACCATGCAACTAACCAACTGTGGCAGAAAGCGGGAGGAACCTAGAAGCATGAAAGAAGGTCATCAGAACCATGAGGACTAGTTGGGGTATATGGACTCCTACAGATGCCAAATGTCAGTAGTGGAAGGTGGTGGAAGGTGGCATCTGTATTGCTGCCAGAAAAAGTCAAATCCCTACTAAATTTTGCCTAAAAGTACTGAGAGGAGTATGAATACTGCCGCATGTTCGCTGCTCCTCATTGACACCTTTATTCATCTCCTCTTGGCGCTCTCTTTGCAAATGAAAGGAAGATTAAGCAGTGAACGCAAGCCCTGAGCATGAAGTCATCCTTCCTGTGGATCCTCCCAACACAATGGCTGTCTGACAAAGCCACTTCATACCTAGATGAGTGATGGCCACATAAAACCGAGCAACGAAAAAGGTGCCAACGAATGCATTGCAAAGAAAATCAACTCCCTTTAATTAAATTATGATGCTGCACAAAACGATGTTTCATGACAACGCTTGGCGCCGTCATTTTTCAAGTAAATCTTCCATTTGCTCAGAAATCCCCGTTGCGACAATCCATCATTTTTGCAAGTATTGTTTCCAACCTAGGTGCATTATTCAGAAGGCATTACATTGGTGGAGAGACCGTTGCGTGCAACACGTTTTGACTCTCCAAAGTTCCAGGACACTAACTTTCAATTTTTAGGCATCCATGCGAAAGCAGCTATATCAGGTGTGCAAAGAATACCAATTAAGCAAAAAGTCCATTAATGCTCAGAGTAATTCTTCAGTTATCAGGAATTCATTAAGTCTTTAATTCAGCTGCCCTTCCCTTCCATTGTTTCTGTATTGCTGCCAGAAAAAAGTCAAATCCCTACTAAATTTTGCCTAAAAGTACATTTGAAGTACTTTAGGAGGGAAATGACAAATAACTACCTGGATGTGAGAATCAATGTGAGGTAGGCATTGAACTAGGCAGGGATGCATCTATACCAGTGTTTCCCAACTTGGGCATCAGGACCCCGGGGGGGGGGGGGTCATGAAGGGGTGTCAGAAGGGTAATCAAAGACCATTAGAAAACACAGTATTTTCTGTTGGTCATGAGGGTTCTGTGTGGGAAGTTTGGCCCAGTTCTATGATTGGTGGAGTTCAGAATGCTCTTTGATTTTAGGTGAACTATAAATCCCAGCAACAACAACTCCCAAATGTCAAGGTCTATTTCACCCATACTCCACCAGTGTTCACATTTGGGCATATTGAGTATTTGTGCCAAGTTTGGTCCAGATACATCATTTCTTGAGTCCCCAGTGCTCCCTGGATGTAGGTGAACGACAACTTCCGAACTCAAGGACAATTCCCAAGCAAACCCTTTCAGTACTTTCTGTTGGTAATGAGAGTTCAATATGCCAAGTTTGGTTCAATTCCATTGTTGCAAGAGTTCAGGATGGTCTTTGTTTGTGTGTTAACTATAAATCCCAGAAACTGTAACTCCCAAATGTCAAGGTCTATTTTCCCCAAACTCCATCTGTGTTCACATTTGGGCATATTGAATATCAGTGCCAAGTTTGGTCCAGATCCATCACTGCTTGAGTCCCCAGTGCTCTCTGGCTGTAGGTGAACTACAACTCCAAAACTCAAGGTCAATGTCCATCAAACTCTTCTAGTATTTTCTGTTGGTCATGGGAGTTCTGTGTGCCAAGTTTGGTCCAATTCCATCATTGGTGGAGTTCAGAATAGGTGAACTATAAATCCCAGCAACTACAACTCCCAAATGACAAAATCAATTCTAAACCCCAACCTCCCTCCATCCCCAACAGTATTCAGATTTGGGTGCCAAATTTGATCTAGTGAATGAAAATACATCCTGCATATCAGATATTTACATGACGATTCATAAAAGGAGCAAAATGACAGTTATGAAGTAGCAAGGAAAATAATTTTATGGTTGGGGGTTACCGCAACATGAGGAACTATATTAAGGGGTCATGGCATTAGGAAGGTTAAGAAACACTGGTTTAGATGCTGGTGTAGGACTCTGGAGACCAGGGTTTGTTTTCCCCTTGATTATGGAAACACATTGGATGGACTTGGGCAAGTCATATACTCTCAACCTTAGACAACCCAATAATAATAACAACAATAGCAAAAACAATAACAACACTTTATATTCTGCTCTATCTCCCCGAGGGAACATAACATTCAATGCCTTTAATACAGTGAAATACAATGGAGAGCAGAAGAGAAAACTGGCAAAAGAAGGATCTCCATGGTCAGTTCCTGGGGAAAATTGAGAGCATTATGGACAAGGAAAAAACGTGGACGTGGCTCACAAATGGAACTTGGAAAAAGGAGATGGAGGGCCTGATTCTTGCAGCCCAAGAGCAAGCCATTAGAAGCAATGCCAGCAAAGCCAGACTTGAAAAGTCGACAACAGATTCCAAGTGTAGACTCTGCAAGGAAGCAGATGGAACAATGGATCACATCCTCAGCTGCTGCAAGAAGATCGTGCAGACAGACTACAAGCAGAGGCATAACACAGTTGCTCAGATGGTCCATTGGAACTTGTGCCACAAATACCATCTGCCTGCGACAAAGAACTGGCGGGATCACAAGCCTGAAAAAGTTACACAAAATGAACACATCAAACTATTCTGGGACTTCTGAATTCAGACTGACAGAGTTTTGGAGCACAAGACAACTGACCTCACAATCGTGAAAAAAAAAACCAAGTGTATGGATCATCAATGTCGCAGTCCCAGGTGACAGCAGAATAGACGAGAAGCAACTGGAAAAGCTGGCATGATGTGAGGATTTAAAGATCGAACTGCAAAGATTCTGGCACAAGTTGCGTGTGCAAGGGTGACTAGGGTTGCCACTTTTTGATATAAGAAATAAGGGACATTTACAGGATTTTTCACAAAAATAAGGGACACTTCAAAAACTTGAAACTCAAGCACTGTCTAAACATTAAAATAAAATAAATTTTATAAGACAGTATATCTTCATGATTATTATGTCAATAGTTAATGGTATAGTATAGTATGGGATACACAGCATTGTATAGTATTGGGATGCACAGCTAGGCCTATTTTAAGAGTAACTCTCAATCAACCAGAAACTATCTTTATCCAACATGATCCAACATTTCCCTTGGGTAATGGTTAATTAGTCTACTGTACTTTGAAAAAGTCCTGTATCGCCTCTTCCTTCCAACGGGGATGCAGGCTGCCCTGCGAGTTGGAATCCCCGGGCAGGCATTGCCGTGGAAGCCGCAGCACGCACCTTCCTCTGGTCAACCCCGCCCAGTCCTCTCCTGCTAGTCAAAAATAAGGGACAGGGCCTGAAAAAAGGGACACAAATTTGAGGGCCAAAATAAGGGACGTCCCTTAGAATAAGGAACATATGGCAACCCTAAGGGTGACACACCTCGCGCCAAGGTCAATAACACAGACACAAGTGGTTGGATGAAAATGGCCACAACTCATTTATTGAAAACGGGAACAAAGGGTTGGCGGCCACGCATGGGTCCTGGATCAGGGTTGTTCAGCCCCCACAAATGTCCAAAGACATATGCAAGCCTGGGGTGCGAGTGGCCCAATGCCTGTCCACGGGAACTCGGCACCCCAGGGAGCCTGGGCATTATTCCCCTTTCAACCAAGGGGTGATAAGCCAGTTTGATCCAGGGGCCATGCCACACGCCAAACACAGAGTTGTGACAAAGAACATAATAATGCATAACCATGAACAATGCAACAATGACATGAAGAATGAACAAAATGGACACCAACAAACACTGCAATAAGTAGGGAGGGTGGGAGGAAAAACAGAGCTGGCCCCCATGTGCACTAGGCAGCCCCAGGAGGCCTTAAATAGGCTGCCCAGGCGGAAGTGCAGGCCAGCCGGCGCAAAGAGGGGGCGGGGCGGGGCCAGCCCCATCATTGGCCGGCCGGCATTTGGTGGCGGGAAACCTTCCTGCCACCCCAGGGGCTTCTGGGAAGGAGAAGCCCCTGCATCTCTCCGCAAGATGGCAGCGAGGGCAACCCCGCCCCGCAACCCGCTCGGCCGGTAAGTTGGCCAAGCACATTGCGTGTGCAAGGGTGACACACCTCGCGCCAAGGTCAATAACACAAGTGGTTGGATGAAAATGGCCACAACTCATTCATTGAAAACAGGAACAAAGGGTTGGCAGCCACGCATGGGTCCTGGATCAGGGTCGTTCAGCCCCCACAAATGTCCAAAGGCGTATGCAAGCCTGGGGTGCGAGCAGCCCAATGCCTGTCCACGGAAACTCGCACCCCAGGGGGCCTGGGCGTTATCCCCCTTACAACCAAGGGGCAATAAGCCAGCCTGATCCAGGGGCCATGCCACATGCCACAACTCTGGGACAAGCCAGTCAAGGTGGTCCTTCCCCAGGGGCGGTCCGAGCTCCTGGGGGTAAGCGAACATTATCTCTTGGGAACTGCCTTTTGGAGGTCCGTATGTCACAATGGCGCCCCACCCCGGAGCGTCCAAGATGGTGCTCACGCGGCCGCATAGGCCGCGTAATGGCAAAGACCGTCCCTGTCCTTTCCTGAGCTCATCTCTTGGGAACTGCCTTTTGGAATGTGGGACAAAGAGCTCTCATGCTCAGGACTTAAAATCTCCCAATTCCCTTGCTCATCTGCAGGCCCAAAATCCCCACTGTCAGCATCAGGCTGCCTAACAAGCCCAGAATCCCCAGTGAGATCAGGTACAGGCACAATCAAAGGCTGTACTGCTACAGTAACCCATTGTGTGACCTTGGGCTAATCAGACTTTCTCAGCCTCAGACGAAGGCATATGCAGACCTTTTCTGAGCTCATTTTGCCAAGAAACCCCCATGATAGGTCTGCCATAGGGTCACCATAAATCAGAGATGACCTGAAAGTACACAACAATGACAATAGCTTTGCAAGACCTTTGCTTTGGTTTCAGACTCTCATGACACATAACATACGATACTGAGCCACTCTGTCGCTCCTAGCTTCCGAAAACCTTTGCTTCTGTAGCAAAATGCCAACGTTCTTTGAAAAATCAGAAGGTCTTTGAAGCATTCAAGCAAATCCTGTGTGCTTCAGTGCAAGTCACTTTCAAAGTGGGGGCACATTTTCTACTTGTTTAACTATAGACTCCCTTTTCTCAAAATCCTCGTGTTATTGGGTTGCCTGAGCTACCATCTCCAAATTTAGTTCCTCTTTCTCAGTGACATTAAGTTGCAACTTGAATGTATGCAGACCTATTAAAATTATTTCTTTGGCTCATTTTCTTTTTCTTTTTCATAAAATACTAGCTGAGGACCCAGCGGTGCCCGGGTTATTTGAGGAAGGCATTGTGTGCCAAGGTTGGTTCCTATTAGATGTTTATGTGGTTTGCAGTGGTCTCAAGATCTTAGTGAAGCTACTGCGAGTCCCATTGGCCATGGTCCACCCCCCTCCAAACAGCACCAGGATGTAAAGTGGGTCATGGGGGCTGTGTGTGTCACATTTGGTCTTGATTATTCACTGGATGAGGGTTGCAGCAGTCTCTGGAAGTGAGGGAAGGAAGTGGAAGTCCCATCATCCATGGTCCCCCGTACTCCAAACTGCACCAGGATGTAGAGTGGGTCATGGGGGCTGTGTGCCAAGTGTGGTCTTGATCATGAGGGTCGCAGCAGTCTCAGAAAGTGAGTGAAGACTGAGGGCCACAGTGCTAAGTGTGGTCTTGAAGGAAGTGAATTGAAGTACTGCAAGTCCCATCATCCATGGTCCATCCTTCCTCAAATTGCACCAGGATGTAGGGTGCACCTTGGGGGGGGGGGTCTGTGCGCCAAGTTTGGTCTTGTTCTGTCATTGTTGGGGGCCTAGTCAGGATAATCAAGTTAAGGAAGCCTAACAATATCCCATGAGCTGAGGCCTAGTCAGGAAAATCAAGTTAAGGAAGCCTTGCTGTCAATTTTGGGCCTGGTCTGTGATTTATAGGGGCTTCAGTGTTGTTTGGGAAGTGAATGAGGTGAAGGTACTGCTAATCCCATCATTTGTGGCCCCTCCTGCCCTAAACCACACCAGGTTGTGAAGTGGGCCATTGGTCTCGTTTGCCAAGTTTGGTCCTTTGCTGTGGGCAGCAGTGGCTGACTGCCTGAGGCCTTTCCTTTTCCCTCTGAGTCACTTTAGAATGTTGGAGTGTGGTTGGCCAATCGGAGTCCTTTATGCAAATACCAGTTCAGTGGCAACCAATCCCCTCTGTCTGGGGCTGTAGAATGTTGGAGTTCTGAGGCTGGCCAATCAGAGCCCTTTATGCAAATAATCCCACAGTTGCAGCCAATCGAAACGCTGGCACATATTCCTCCCGTCCCACCACCACACCACTGCCCACAAACACTGACTTTTATTAGATAGATAGATAGATAGATAGATAGATGATTTTTTTTCTCCCACCAGTGTTCTGACGTTGAAGAACTTCAATTTCCTCCATTGTTATTGCCCTGTACTTTTAATTTGTGTCCAATACATAGTGTCCAAGGTGAACCATTACAAGGGTTGCAGTTGGCCCAATGGGCTAAAATTTTGTGCTTCTGAACTGCTGACCAAAAGGTTTGCAGTTTGAAGCTGCAGGTCGGAGTGCGATCCTGCTGTTAGCCCTAACTCCTGCCAACCTAGCAGTTCAAAACCATGCAAATGAGAGTAGATCAATAGGTACCATTTCGGCAGGAAGGTAATAAAGATCTTTGCCATGACGGCAAACATGACCAGGAGGTGTCTATGAGCAACCGGCTCCTCAGTTTGGAAATGGAAAAACAGCACCTCCCCTTGGCCAGAGTTGAGCACCACCTCCAGAAGCCAGAAATGAAAGGGGAAGCCTTTACCTTTGTTCTGTGTATTTGTGTGTCATTGTTATTTCACTGTATTAAAGGTACTGAACGAAATGTACAAAACCTACTCGCATAACAAAAGTTGATATTAATTAAAATATATGTTTTTAAAACCACTCTGAGATTTTGGCGCTATTCCTGGCCCCTTCCACATACATGTACTGGATTATATGCCAGTGTGGATTCAGATAACACAGTTCAAAGCAGATATTGTGGATTATCTGCCTTAATGTTCTGGGTTATATGGCTGTGTGGAAGGGCCCCAATAGTTGTTTCAAAAAGCAAAGGAATGCATTGAGGAAAGCATGCAGTGGCCGTCCTGCTTCAGTCTGAGCCCTGATCGCAGCCCTGTGCCTCAGCTGGGCAGCCTCCGTTCCAGCGGGCGGTTCTCTGAAAGGGTTCATGGACGCAGCTGACAAAGTCCATGTCCCTCGGGGCTTTCCCTGGAAGGACCTGCCTCCATCTGAACTGCTCCTGTCAGCCTCGCACACCATTTCTACCAGTGGCCTGATGCTGCGTGGCATCTGGGCAAGGGCCTTGCCACATAGGCTCAACTTTTGTGTCACTTAGACTTTGCTTCCAGTCATTTCCAGCATCTACTCCCCCTCTCTCACACACTTTTTTCTTTCATTCTTTCTCTCTGTCTCTTTCTGGCTGTTTCTCAAGACTTCATCCCAGGGTTTGGAAGAGTAGGTTTACCGTACAGCTCAGGCATACTCCGCCTTGAAATTAAATGGATGAGTTTCCTACCTCCATCACACATGAGCAAACTATCTGTTGTATTTGGGGGTTCTCAGTTGATTTGTCATCACACTGTCAAGAGTTGTTCCCACACACTGTCCCTCCCCTGTTTCCTTTGTGAAAAGAAACACTCCCCTCTCCTGGGCTACAATTTTGGTTCATGGCTTATCAATGTCATTTCCTAATTGGCTCTATAGTAAACACATGGGAAAACTGTAAAAACTTTGTCTTTACAGGAGGGGCATCCTGCTATAGCACATTTTGCTCTAGTTTCTCAATGATGCTTCCCTCCCCCCTCTATCTCTCCTTCCCCATGTTGGAAAAGGGAAGGAAAGAAAGAAAGAAAGAAAGGAGAGGAGGAGGTAACACATAGCATACATGACAGAAGGAAGGAACGAAGGAGAGGAAGAGGAGGAGGTAACACATTGAACACATGACATAAAGAAGGAAGGAAGGAATGAGAGGAGGTTACATATGGCACACACGACACAGGGATGGAAGGAAAGAAGGGAAGGAAGAAAGGAGAGGAGGAGAAGGTAACACATGGCGCACACAACACAGAAAAGGAAGGCAGGCAGGAAGGAGGGAAGGAAGGGAAGGAGGTAACACATGGCACACACAACACAGAGACGGAAGGGAGGGAGGGAGGGACGGAGGGAGGGAGGAAATAATGGCACATACAACAGAAGGAAGGAGAGGAGAGGAGAGGAGAGGAGAGGAGAGGGAGAGGAGAGGAGGGAGAGGAGAGAGGAGAGGAGAGGAGAGGAGAGGAGAGGAGAGGAGAGGAGAGGAGAGGAGAGGAGAGGAGAGGAGAGGAGAGGAGAGGAGAGGAGAGGAGAGGAGAGGAGAGGAGAGGAGAGGAGAGGAGAGGAGAGGAGAGGAGAGGAGAGGAGAGGAGAGGAGAGGAGGTAACACATGGCACACACAACACAGAAAAGGAAGGCAGGCAGGTGGATGGGAAGGAAGGAAGGAAAGAAGGAAGGAAGGAAGGAGAAAGGAAGGAAGGAAGGAAGGAAGGATAGGAAGTAACACATGGCACACACGACAGAAGGAAGGGAAGGAGGAGGGAAGGAAGGAAAGGAGGTAACACATGGCACACATGACAGAAGGAAGGAGGAAGGAAGGAAGGAAAGGAGGAAACACGTGGCACACACGACAGAAGGAAGGAAGGAGAGGAGGTAACACATGGCACACATGACAAAGGAGGTAACACGTGGCACACATGACGGAAGGAAGGAAGGAAGGAAGGAAGGAAGGAAGGAAGGAAGGAGGGAGGGAAGGAGGGAGGGAGGGAGGGAGGGGAGAGGAGGAGGAGGAAACATATTTCACACATGACAGAAGGAAGGAGAGGAGAGGAGAGGAGAGGAGAGGAGGAGGGAGAGGAGAGGAGGAGGAGAGGAGGAGAGGAGAGGGAGAGGAGAAGAAGAGGAGAGGAGAGAGGAGAGGAGAGGAGAGGAGAGGAGAGGAGAGGAGAGGAGAGGAGAGGAGAGGAGAGGAGGTAACACATGGCACACACAACACAGAAAAGGAAGGCAGACAGGTGGACGGGAAGGAAGGAAGGAAAGAAGGAAGGAAGGAAGGAAGGAAGGAAGGAAGGAAGGAAGGAAGGAAGGAAGGAAGGAGAAAGGAAGGAGAGGAAGTAACGCATGGCACACATGATGGAAGGAAGGAAGGAAGGAAGGAAGGAAGGAAGGAAGGAAGGAAGGAAGGAAGGAAGGAGAGGAGGTAACATATTTCACGCATGACATAAAGAAGGAAGGAAGGAAAGAATGAGAGGAGGTAACACCTGGCACGCATGACACAGAGATCGATAGAAGGAAGGAAAGAAGGAAGGAGAGGAGGAGGTAACACATGGCACACACAACACAGGGAAGGAAGGAAGGAAGGAAGGAAGGAAGGAAGGAAGGAAGGAAGGAAGGAAGGAAGGAAGGAAGGAAGGAAGGAAGGCCCCAGAAAGTGCATGAGACAAAAAGGAACACAGCATACTCCCAATCTTCCCTCTTCTGTGAGCTTTGGTGCAGCCTTTTATCAAAGGAGCATTTTGGCTCCTCCCCCCCCCCCCCCAAAAAAGACGAATATCATCACATGAGAGAATTGACCATTTTGCCCATCTCTATCCAGATCATTTGCAAAAAAAAGTCACTTTCCAGCCATCTTAGAAAGTCATCATCTCCCTACTCTACACTTGAAGCTTACGGCATGTGACGAACCGAGTAGGTAGCCATTTCTTAAGTGGGTGGCTCTGTAGTATTTAATGAACGTGATAAAGTGGTCAGTCAGAGGAAGGCAGATACCTTCAAATGTTCAACATGAAAATGTGCTTCTTCAAAGGATATTCTATCTCAGGAAAATGCAGTTTCGGGTTGCAGAGAGCAGAATTCCCTTTCCACGATACTTAGTGGCCAGACACTGTTTGGATTTCCATCTGGATGTAACCACAGACAAATCTTAATCCAGTGCACCTTAATCCAGTGTTTCCCAACCAGTGTGCCGGGGCACACTAGTGTGCCGTGAGCGATCATCAGGTGTGCCGTGAGAAATTGGAACCTCCAGGAGGGGCGGGGGGGGGGGGGAGTCTAGTGTGTTGAAGTATAAAAACCCTAAGAAACCTACCTCGATAAAGGCACAAAATTACAAACACCCCCCTCCCCACCCGTTGTCTACTTGGTCTCTCCCTCTCCATGCAGTGAGAAGGCCCGCATCCCTTTCCCCAAGTAGAGACCTCCTCTTGCCTCCTGGGGGTTCTGTGTGGGAAGTTTGACCCAGTACTATCATTGGTGGGGTTCAGAATGCTCTTTGATTGTAGGGGAACTATAAATCCCAACAACTACAACTCCCAAATGTCAAGGTCTATTTCCCCTGAACTCCATATTTGGGCATATTGAGTATTCATGCCAAGTTTGGTCCTGATCCAACATTGTTTCAGTCCACAGTGCTCTCTGGATATAGGTGAACTACAACTCCAAAACCCAAGGTCAATGCCCACCAAACTCTTATAGCATTTTATCTTGGTTATGGGAGTTCTGTGTGGGAAGTTTGTGTCTTTCGGCCATTCCTGCCAGGATATCTATGTTGAGTTCATCAAAACAGGCCCAGGTTTCACACAGAGTGTATAAATACATTTGAAAACATATTAACGATATGTATTACTGTGTTAGAGTGTCATTTTGGTTGGTGGTGTGCCCCAGGATTTTGCAAATGTAAAAAGTGGGCCGCGGCTCAAAAAAGGTTGGGAAACACTGCCTTAATCAATACTCCATGGATATCCGGTATGTATCTTATCAGTATTCAGAGAGCTCCATTTGCTCATGAGTTGGATATTTATTTGCAGAGGGGGATTTCGACGTCTCTGCTGGAATGCACAGCTGTATCAGAGCAGACAACTTGTTAATGAAATCCTTTGGGATTCCCGTCTCTTTGCATTTGGGAGAATGGAAATGGAACGTTCTTGGAAGGAGAAAGCGAGCAGGGCATCTCCTGGCTGAACTCATCCACCAGCAGGTCACGTTTTAATCATCCAAGCCACTTTTCTCCAAAGTGCTGTTCATAAAGAAAATATCGAGGAAATAAATCAACTCTGCCGCATAACAAGAGGCGCTGACCTACTTCCTAAATAGGACGTCAGCGATTGCAAACACTTCTGGGAGAAGTATTTGCATTTAAAGTCCTGCAATTACTGGCAATTAAAGCAGAAGCTTTTTCAAATATTGTGCGCTAACCTCGTTGCATTAATGAAGTCAGCAGCATTGTTCGTGGAAAAAATGGCAGAATTTGCATGAAGTCATTCACGAACACGCGTGTACGGACGCAATTACATATTCCAGTCCTGTGGAATAAAATCCATTGCTCTTAGAAAGAAATCTCGCAAGGGAGTTCGGAGAAGGCGGCAACATTTCCATGTTTATATTTACATGTACTGAAATTATGCCATATCCGCCCCCACCAGTTATGCAGAGGAAATGAAAATCTTAACCAGTTAATTCTTCGCTCAAACTCTCACAGCATAAGACAAAGTATGCTTGTTCTGAAGTCCCTCTAAAAGGGCCCTTACACACAGCCATCTAACTCAGAATATCAAGGCAGATAATCCACAATATCTGCTTTGAACTGCATTATCTGTCCACACTGCCATATAATCCAGTTCAATGTGGATTCTATGCAGCTGTGTGGAAGGGGACTTAGTCGGTTTTATTGCCTCCAGTGTCTCTTTAACCACTTCATTCAGGCCCGAATTACCCATAAGGCCACCCTAGGCCATGGCCTAGGGGTGCAAGCCGAAGGGGGCGCAGATCATGGAACCCCCCCCCCCCAAGTTATCTCAGCCGCCCCTGAGGGCGAAATGTCTGGGAGGAAACGGGGAGAGCGTGCTTCTGGGAGGAAACCTCCAGTGAGGTCTCCTTCCCAGACGGGCACCGTCGGAGGAGAGCACGCCCGGCTGCAGGTGCCTGCCCCAGAGGGAGGCCTCCTCCACTTGGGCGGGGGAGAGGGCCCGGTGGCAGCCTGGGGCAGGCAGCAGAAATGGAGCTCAGGGCAGGGGCTTTCTTTCCGCTCTGCAAACCTGTCCCTGAATCTCTCTCTCTCTCTCTCCACTGAGGAGGCAGCAAAAGGCGGGAAAGGAGGCCACTCACCCTGGACACCTCCCTTTCGGCAGAGGCAGGAGAAGTGACAGGGCTGCTGGAGCGCGCCTGGCCTCCGAGCCACCACTTTTTGTCCTGTTGCGCCGAAATCCGAGGAGGAGGAGGAAGGCGCCGGAGCCGTGGCCGGTGAGGCTGGGGATCTGCAGGGGCTCCTCTCTGCGCTTTGCCTTCCCTTCCTTGCCCGCTGCAAAGGCTGTTGGCGGAGGATGCTGGTGAGGCGGCCAAAGTGCGCTGGAGGAAATGGGTCCCACTTTGGCCGCCCCGCCAGCATCCTCCGCCAACAGTCTTTGCAGCGGGCAAGGAAGGAAAGGCAAAGCGGGAGAGGAGCCCCTGCAGATCCCCAGCCTCGCCGCCCATGGCTCCGCGCCCTTCCTCCTCCTCCTCCTCAGATTTTGGCGCAACAGGACAAAAAATGGTGGCTCGGAGGCCAGGCGCGCACCAGCAGCCCCATCTCTTCTCCTGCCTCCGCCGAAAGGGCAGCGTCCTGGGTGAGGGGTCTCCTTTCCCACCTTTTGCTGCCTCCTCAGTGGAGAGAGAGAGGGAGAGAGAGAGAGAGAGAGAGAGAGAGAGAGAGAGAGAGAGAGAGAGAGAGGGCCAGGTTTGCAGAGCGGAGCAGAAAGCCCCTGCCCTGAGCTCCATTTTTGCTGCCCATGGCAAGCCTTCCCCCACTTTCCAGGGCCACCATCAGGGAGGAGGGAGGGAGGGAGGGAGGGAGGGAGGGAGGGGGGAGGGGGGGAGGGAGGGAGGGAGGGAAGATAAGGTTTTATTTTTAGTGTGGGTCTGAGTGATGGGGGTGGTGGTAGGGGGCGTAATTCCAAAGTGTGGCCTAGGGCGCAAAAATTTGTTAATCCAGGCCTGACTTCATTACATTCACTGAATTCCACTGAGTGCTACATTTAAAATCCGGGAAGCCACACTTGTCATCACATTAGTTTGACCTCAAGTGTAGGATAGAGCATTCTTTGCATATTTTAAGCATGAGGGCCAGCATTCTTTTCAAATATTATTATTATTATTATTATTATTATGCTATTTGTCCATGCTGTGCAATCACGGGAGTTATAGTTTCCCAGGGCCCATGCCCTTCTCTGGGTGCATTTACACTATGGAATGAATGCTCTTGGGCCCCACTTTCAATATTATAGCTCTATATTATGGTGTTCTGGGAGTTATAGTTTCCCAAGGTTCATACCCTTCTCTGGGTGCATTTACACTATGGAATGAATGCTCTTGGACCCTACCATAGCTCCATACTATGCAGTCCTGGGAGTTATAGTTTTCCAAGGTTCACACCCTTCTCTATTGGGGCAACCAAGAGGGGGGGAGGGAAGGACACAAAGAGAGAGTGAGCACCCCAGCATCCCTAGAGTGACCCTCCACGGCGTGAGTCCCCAGAGCTATGCTGGGATTACTCCTGGGATCTCCCAGTTGAGAAGTCCTTGGAAGAACGGAGAGCTATGGAGGAGAAGCCTACGGGGGAAGAATCGAGAGCATTGGCAGAGTCACATACTTCTGCCGAGCATCTGGGAGTCAAGGAGGAGTTGGCCGGGCCAGATCTGGAGGCCCCGGATCTGGAGGCCTTTAACTTCTCTAAGATCCTGGAGAAGGACCACGATCCCCCAGGGTTGTCTCGAGTAGCAGATCACCATCGGTGCCGCTGTCTCTCTCGCATGGGGTGAGAGGCCCCGAGAGTCTTCCCCAAGGTGGCGCATGTCCTTGGGGACACCGGCGTGGAGATCGCTCCTGGAGCTGACGTCACTGGACTGACATCCCCCCCCCCCAACGGCCGTGGGATGACCAAGCGTGGACACCGAGCAAGGAGGAAGCAGAAACGGCGCCATCCCACCCCCGGCACCACTTCCAATGATCGCCATGGAGGAGCTGGGGCAGTGGAGCCCACCATGAGTGTTGTGGGGGAGGCACTGAGTTCCTCTGGATACGGATGCCAGCGGTGCAAGGCCCGCCACTTACGATTCCAATCCAGAACTGTTTGGGGAGTGGGTTTCGGGAGTCGGAGGCGAATGGCAACATCACAGCCTGTAGGAGGTGAACTAAAGCGGCGAACGACTCCCCTATTTATTAGGGTTGAGAACTCCCTAAACCAGGCCCGGATTACCCATAAGGCCACCCTTGGCCATGGCCTAGGGCGGCAGCTATAGGAGGACAGCAGGTCCGGACGCCCCAAAATTGAAAAAGTAATTTTTTAAAAAAAAAATTCGTTTGGAGGAGAGTGGACCATGCTTCTACACCTGCGCAGTGAGGAGGAGCAAGCGAGAAGGAGCCAGGGGGGAGTCCCGCCGCCCGTAGAGCATCTGACATGGCTTCCCCCCATGGCCTCCTTGCTCGCGTGGGCGGGCGCCGCCCCTTCCTTCAGTGAAGGAAGGAGGGGCGCCCGTGCGAGCGAGGAGGCAGCGGTGGGAAGCCACATCAGATGCCCTAGGGGCGGGAATTCCCCCTGGCTCCCCCTCCCTCACGCCGGCTTCGCCCCTCCTTCCATCACTGAAGGAAGGAGGGGCGAAGGAAGGAGGGGCAAAGGAAGGAGGGGCGAAGGAAGGAGCGGCACGCGCCCGTGCGAAGGAGAAGGAGCCGGGGGGAAGTCCCGCCGCCCCTAGGGCATCTGACGTGGCTTCCCCCTGCCGCCTCCTCGCTCGCGCGGGCAGGCACCACTCCTTTCTTCAGTGAAGGAAGGAGGGGTGCCCGTGCGAGCGAGGAGGCGGCGGGGGGAAGCCACGTCAGATGCCCTAGGGGCGGGACTTCCCATGGCTCCTTCTCCCTCACACCCGCCCCGCCCCCGCAAGCGGCCCTGCCCCCCAGGGGCAGCATTTACAGGGGCCACAAAACGATAATCCGGGCCTGTCCTAAACCACCCGTCTGACCACCCGTCTCGTGACTTGCCCCCTCCTCCTAGAAGACCGACTCTCCTTGGGACTCAGGGTCACCCCACGAGGTTTGGAGGTCTGCCCCCTTGGATCTCACCTTCCCTCTTGGCCCCCCAATCATCGATGGGCCTCACCTGAACCACTTATTCTAGCCCTATTGTTGTAGTTAGTGCTGTGTGTTTGTAGCTAGTATTAGGTAATGATCTGTTTTTTATTATATCTATATTGTAATTGTGTCATGCCACTGCTGTAAACCGCCCCGAGCCCACGGGGAGTGGCGGTCTATAAGCATGAAGTAATAAATAAATAAATAATTTAAAAAAATCGCCCTAACATTTTCTTTTTTTAAAGCCCATAAAAGGAGGTTCTGGGAAGTGAAGTCCCAATGAGTGCATGCCACAAAAGGGGAGGAGAATGGAACAGTCAACCAGGCCTGCCAGGTGCCCATGAGGCCACCCACATGCCATGGCGTCCACCTCAAGTAGGTGCCGCTCAGCCCCATCATCCCCATTTGCCGAAAGATCTGGCTGCTATGATCCATTTTGGCTTCTGCCGGGTCCTGCTCGGTCTGTTCGATCGCCAAATTTCCCCGAATCCAAAATGGCCAAATGGAATTGTGCACGCCCCTACCAAATATAAATCGGTTGATTCCACCGCACTGAGCCAAACTCCATTAATTCTGCTATGTAGATGCTCCCTTCGAGTCCAACTCAGCCTTTGTCCATTTTGCACAGACCGCTGTTTCTTTTTGGTGACTGAGGACCAGGGGCGGATTTACCATTAGGCAAAGTAAGCACCCGCTTAGGGTGCCACGTAGTCAGGGGCACATCTGGCCGCCAGGTTCCACGCATGTGCCATTGCTGCAAAGGGACTCCAGCTGGACTGAGACACCAATCGCCCAAAATGCTCCGGCTCCGTCCTGGCTGCAAAAAGTTCCTCCTTTTCGGCCTCACTTAGGGCGATTGGTATCTCGGTCCATCTGGAGTCCCTCCACAGCAATGGCGCACGTGCAGAACTAGCTGGCCCAGCGCATGCGCGCCCAGCGTGCATGCTCAAGCACCACGAGGCTGGAGAGCGAGGGGGTGCCAAAATAATGTTCGCTTACCATTTTAAATTACCTTAGTCCGGCCCTGCTGAGGACTAAAGCTTCCATGTGCACGCTATTCTTTCCTTCCTCATCCCCAAGCCTCTCACTGCTTCCTTCAACTCTAACCCATTTACATCTCTCAGAGACAAGGCTTTCTTCTTTTCTTGCCTCTCAGCAAAGGGCAGAGGCCTAATCCTTTGTGACATATGCAGTGATCACAACTGACTGCTCAGTCTCTCCCCAGCTCTTCCTTTCTGGAGACGCTGTGTTTAATTAGCCCAACAGTATTAACACAGCCAACCAGTCACCTTTATGTCAGATTTCCCGTAGTTACCTTGTCTTTTCCTTTTCACGTTTCCTGCTGCCTCCCCTATTTCGCTTCTGAGGTCTGCAAGGAAGGTCACTGAAGTTCATTCCTCCTTAATACAGCTGAACTTGAGCAAAAAAGGGGGAGGCGATAAAGGAAAGCAGGAATGGACAAACTCTAATGAATGATGGAGAACCGACTCCTATAACAAAGAAAACTGGCTCTTCAAAAGCTTACCTAAACTATGTTGTTGGGTTGACCAATACAGTCTTTTCCAACCTTTTTTGAGCTGCGGCACACTTTTTACATTTACAAAATCCTGGGGCACACCACCAACCAAAATGAAACAAAAACGACACTCTAACACAGTAATACATATAGTTAATATGTTTTTAAATGTATTTATACACTCAGTGTGAAACCTGAACCTGTTTCGAAATCCTGGCAAGAATGGCAGAAAGACACAAACTTCCCATACAGAACTCCCATAAACAAGAGAAAATACTATAAGAGTTTGGTGGGCATTGACCTTGGGTTTTGGAGTTGTAGTTCACCTATATCCAGAGAGCACTGTGAACTAAAACAATGTTGGATCAGGACCAAACTTGGCATGAATACTCAATATGCCCAAATGCGAACGCAGATGGAGTTTGGGGAAAATAGACCTTGACATTTGGGAGTTACAGTTTCTGGGATTTATAGTTAACACACAATCAAAGAGCATCCTGAACTCTTGCAACAATGAAATTGAACCAAATTTGGCATATTGAACTCTCATTACCAACAGAAAGTACTGAAAGGTTTGCTTGGGAATTGACTTTGAGTTTGAAAGTTGTAGTTCACCTACACCCAGAGAGCACTGTGGACTCAAACGATGTTATGTTATGCTGTTGTTTGTTTTCTATCCAGAATCACAATGTCGGAAGGAGGCTCACCACTTTAAGGTCCCTAAAACAGACATGGGAAAACTTCGGCCCTCTGGGTGCATTGGACTTCAACTCCCACCATTCCTAACAGCCTGAGGCCCTTTCCTGCTTAAATGACTGAGGGGGGGGGAAGGAAAAAGGGTTTCAACAGAGACCTCTTCCTCCCCCTTCCCCTTCGCGTCCTTTCTTCCCCTTTAAATGCTTTGAAAATAGTGTGTGTGGTGTGCAGGCCCAGGAGAGAAACCACATGCCTACCTGCAGCTGAGCACCTCTCCTCTAGAGTAGAAACAGCATTAAGAACGTGCCTCCTTTAAATGCCTTGGAAAGTGTGTGTACGGTAAGCAGGCCTGGGAGAGAAAGTGTGTGCCTGCCTGTAGCTGAGCACCTTTCCTCTGGAGTAAGAAACAGCTTTAAGAACTTGGCTCTTTAAAATGCTTTGAAAAGAGTGTGTGTGGTGTGCAGGTCCAGGAGAGAAAGCACATGCCTACCTGCAGCTGAGCACCTCGCCTCCAGAGTAGAAACAGGTAAGAAGCCCCCTTAAAGCGCATGCCTACCTGCAGCTGAGCACTCTCCTCTAGAGTAGAAACAGGTAAGAAGCCCCCTTAAAGTGCATGCCTACCTGCAGCTGAGCACTCTCCTCTAGAGTAGAAACAGGTAAGAAGCCCCCTTAAAGTGCATGCCTACCTGCAGCTGAGCACTCTCCTCTAGAGTAGAAACAGGTAAGAAGCCCCCTTAAAGTGCATGCCTACCTGCAGCTGAGCACTCTCATCTAGAGTAGAAACAGGTAAGAAGCCCCCTTAAAGCGCATGCCTACCTGCAGCTGAACACCTCTCCTCTAGAGTAGAAACAGGTAAGAAGCCCCTTAAAGTGCATGCCTACCTGCAGCTGAACACCTCTCCTCTAGAGTAGAAATAGGTAAGAAGCCCCTTAAAGCGCATGCCTACCTGCAGCTGAACACCTCTCCTCTAGAGTAGAAACAGGTAAGAAGCCCCTTAAAGTGCATGCCTACCTCCAGCTGAACACTTCTCCTCTAGAGTAGAAATAGGTAAGAAGCCCCTTAAAGCACATGCCTACCTGCAGCTGAGCACCTCGCCTCTAGAGTAGAAATAGCTTAAATGCCTAAAATGATGGGAAGGAGAACCTGAGAAGCCCCCCTCCCCCCACAATGGGCTGATAGAAAACAGATCTTTCCGCACCCCAGAGTCAAAACAAATATCTGCCCTCCTGAATTCAGAGGGCTCAGGGCCCTCCACCGAAAGCTGGGACACCGCAACGGATCAAAGTTTACCCCGAAGGCACAAGCCTATTGACCAATGAAGGTGAGCTGTAGGATCCTACATCTTAGCAATGAAATATAGGATGTCAGCCATTGTTCATTGCATGAAAAGGATTGTCGGAGAAAAACTTTCTCCACAATTAAAAATAGCAGATTCTCTAAAACTACAATTGCTGGCTTTCTTTCTTAACACTGAAACTCTACCTGCTTTTCTTGCACAGGTAAAGAAATTATGGGGGAAACTAGCTGACAGGTGTCCTGAAATTTGAGGACCATTATACAATACTTTTGAAATTCCAAAATGTTCCATGCAAGGAACCATCGCTCAGAGTTTGACATCCTTCCCTTTCGGTACTCAAAACATGACCTTTAGGGATGTTTGTGCCTGCAAGCATATGCTTTCATTAGCAAGAGCTTGAAGTTGGGTTAATGTTTTTGCTCACAAAGGGGAGTGAAGCAATACTTATTCTTTTTCCCCTGGAAAAGAGAGAAAAGGGGGCATCTCTTAGGCCGGCTGCCCTTGCAAACAAAAGGCTGCCCAACCAGTGAGCCTTGTTTGAAGGTAGGGCATTAAAGCAGGTTGCAGGCCTCTTATTCCCTATCAATCTGTAATTGTTATGGCCAAAAGAACCCAGCTGTCTTTGGAGAATATTAAGCACAGCTTCGCCTCAAGACATGAATCCTGAATGGCTGACGCCTCTGCTCATTTTACAATCTAAAAATATAACGGGAAAATTTGCCAAGAGCAATCTGCAAAGAGGCACTGATTCATAGCGGCTAGGAGCCTGGCAAACACCCAGCTCCATCTCGAAACGCCAGTAAGTACACGGCGGAGAAGAGGCATGTATGAACTCCATTCGAGCAAGGGGTTCGCAAGCACAGGGTAGTTTCCTGCTCCAGGGCATTCTTGACTTGGAGGAAAACAGTGCAGACGGACGTCCACCGTTGCATTTTGGAGATGCAATTTCTGTGCACGGTCGCCATTGTGTCATAACATGTTTCTTGGAAAATAAAAAAAAACAGAGGATGATGTTGCAGGCTCCAGATGTTTGTACTTTTTTGATGCTGGTCATTGACCGTAATAAATCTTGCTTGTCTCTTGTGTTATGTTAATAATATAGTATAGTATATTGCATATACATATATCAATATCAATATCAAAACTTTATTACGGTCACAGACCAGCACAAAGCGGGCACAAGCACCCTAAGAGGAGAAGGACAACTCCCCAGTAAACAGTTATTTAAAATCAGACTAGAAATCAGTATAAAAATATATTTTAAAAGACAGGATATTGAACATAAGAACATGAAGAGCCATTCGGACCTCAGCCCATCTAGTCAATCATCATCCGTTTGATATTAATACAATGTAATACAATACAATAATATGATATTATAACTATATATTTATATTATATGTAACAGTACTAATAATATTACAGTACAATGGTATAATACAATATAATAATAATAATAATACTGTTTATTTCTATTCCGCTCTGAGTCCCCCCCTCGGGGGTTGAGAAGAGCGAGGTAAAAATGCTGGAAATAAATATTCCGCTCTTCTCACCCCGAAGCAGACTCAGTGAGGATTACAATACACATATGACAGACAGTCCCTGTCGGTGACATACAGTTTTACATATAGACAGTACAGTGCAGTTTTTAGAAGGGTTTCTTCTTCCTGGCTATGTCACAGGGTCATACAGGATGTGGATGCTCCATTACAACGTCATTGTTGTTATGTCATTGCGTCACAAGGGGGTGCTGTTGTTCCATCCTCATGACGGGAGCTCTGTTTTCCCCACTTCCGCACCTCACCTCTCCCGACAGCCGAAACTTCCAGACATTGTAAAGTCTGTGTAAAAATCTTTCCCCACTTTTACGTGGTCCCCATTGTTGTTTATTCACAGCTAGGCTGTTTGAACTGCTTGGGTAGACAGGGCTCATACAGCTGGTTGTCCAGGCCAGCTCGGGGGGTTCGAACTAGCAACCTTCCGATTGCAAGCACAGCTGTGTTACCGCTGTGCTATCTCCCCGGCCCTAAATATAGTAATATTTAATACTGATATTGTGCTATGCTAATAATATAATATATTGTATGCATACTGTATATATATATATTGCAAGCCGCTCTGTGTGTGTGTGTGTGTGTGTGTGTGAATATATATATATATATATATATATAATTATAATGTAATACAATATAATAATACTTCTAATGATAATATGATATTACTAATAATATTACTAATAATAATATTACTACTAATATTACAGTACAATGGTATAGTACAGTATAGTAATATTTAATACTGATATTGTGCTATGCTAATAATATAATATATTGTATGTATATATATCTTGCAAGCCACTATGTGTATGTGTATATATTTATAATATTATAATGTAATACGGCATTACTACTACTAATAATATGATATTATAACTATATAATATCTGCTGAGAATGGACGGCAGGCCGGACACCGTACCCGATTGTTTCCATCAATGCCTGGAGGCCATGACTGGCTGGCTGCGCGCCAGCCGGCTGAAGGTGAATCCGTCGAAGACGGAGATCTTGTGGCCCGGTCGACCTGGGCTGGATGAGTGCCGGTTTGCCTACCCTGGATGGCGGCGATTAAGCCCGTCATCCCTTGTTAAGAGCCTAAGTGTTCAGCTCGACCCCCTGCTGACCATGGAGGCTCAGGTCTCCTTGGTCAGCAGGGTGGCGTTCTTTCACCTACGACAGGCTAGGCGACTGGCCCCCTACCAGGGACGACCTGGCCACAGTGATCCAAGCGACGGTCATCTCGAGGCTGGACTACTGTAACGGCCTCTACGTTGGCCTTCCCTTGGCGACGATCCAGAAACTCAAGCTAGTGCAGAATGCCGCTGCTGGCTTGCTGGCGGGAACGCCAGTAAGGGAGCACATCACCCCCATCCTTCGGCAACTGCACTGGCTCCCCATTGAGTACCGAATCGCCTTCAAAGTGCTGGTGTTGACCTTTAAGGCCTTGCACGGCCTAGGGCCTGCGTATCTGAAGGACCGCCTTGCCCCGTACATTCCCCCGAGACCACTCCGTTCGGAAGAACAAAATTTGCTTCTGATACCATCAATCCGCTCCTGCCATCTGTCTACAACTAGGCAAAGAGCCTTTTCTGTGGTAGCCCGGTGCTCTGGAACTCCCTCCCAGAGGAAACTCGAACCATCTCAGAACTGATTTCCTTTCGGAGGGCCTGTAAAACTGCCCCCTTTGACTAGGCCCCTCGGCCTGCTGATGCTGACATAATTGCCTCGCCTACTGGGCTCCGGACCTAAGGCACTTTCTGTATTTCCTTCCTTACTGCGTTGTGACATGTAATTTTAAATGTTTTAATGTTTTATTGTAGGGCTGCATGGCTGTTGCGTGCTGCCCGTTTTATATGTTGTAACCCGCCCCGAGCCTGCAGGGAGGGGCGGAATATAAAACCAAATAATAAATAAATAAATAAATAAATATATTTTTATATTATATGTAATATTACTAATATTATTACAGTACAATGGTATAGTACAGTATAGTAATATTTAATACTGATATTGTGCTATGCTAATAATATAATACATTGTATGTATATATCTTGTAAGTTGCTTTGAGTCCCCTTCAGGGTGAGAAGGGCGGCGTATAAATGTCGTAACTAAATAAATAAATAAATTACTGTAGTGAGCTTCCGACCATCTGTGTAGCTTGCTGTCGACCTTTGCAGCCCGAAAGACAATTGCATCTGTCAAGTAGGAAATTTAGGTACTGCTTATGTGGGGAGGCTCATTTAACTAATTTACCACGCCATAATATCTCCAGCAAGCATGTAAAGAATGAGGAAGTACTCCATCAGCGTCACAAATGGACGGTGAAGCGACAGCTCCCCTGGTGGCCAGAATACCCTCAGGAAGCTGGAATGTTAAATAACCTCTGTGTGTCTGTCTATATATGTTGTGTGTCTATGGCATTGAATGTTTGCCATGTGTATGTACATTGAAATCCACCCTGTGGGGGGAGAAGGGTGGAATTTAAATACTCTAAATCAGGGGTGCTCAACTAGTCGATCACGATCGACTGGACGCTCTTCGGCCCTCATCCAGTCGATCTTCGGGCCTCACCTGCCATGCGCGCGCTCCTGCGTGCTCCCGTCATCGCCTTCTCTGCGCGCAGGGCACTGCAAGAAGGAGAAAGCGGCAGCGGAGGCTGCGCAGCTGCCTTTGGAGGAGAGAGAGGCAGGGTGCTCCCTCCAAAGGCCCCGCCTCATGCTCCCTCCTTCCCGCAATGCCTTGCGGGCGGAAGAAGTGTTGCCTGGGCGGAAGGCGCGCTCCTGCTGCTGCCTTCCGTCCGGATCGGCGTAGCAGTGCTCTCGTGGTGATGGAGAGGCCTGCAGGGGAGGCGAGGCCTGGCGCGGCTCCCTTCCCCCACCGCCCGGATTGGAAAGGCAGCCGCGTCAGGCCTCTCCCCCCCCCCCCAGTAGGCCTCTCCATCGTTGCCGGAGCCCCGCCGATCCGGGCGGGGCTCCAGCCGCGATGGAGAGGCCTGCAGGGGAGGCAAGGCGCTCCTCCCACCTCTCTCTCGCCCGGATCCGCCATGGAGCCGGGCAAGAGAGGGGCGGCAGAGAGGAAGGCTGGGCCTCGGCAGGCCCCGCCTGCCGCTCCTCCCACCTCTCTCTCGTCCAGATCCGCCATGGAGCCGGGCGAGAGAGGGGTGGGCGGAGAGGATGGCTGGGCCTGCGGAGGGAGGGAGGTGTGTGCGCGCTCGCGCAAGGTGCATTGCGCAGAAGACGCGTTTGCGCGCATAGGGTAGGTGATCTTTTTGACTTGGATAATTTACAAGTAGCTCGCATGCTGGAAAAGTGTGAGCACCACTGCTCTAAATAAATAAATAAATAAATAAATAAATAAATAAATAAACCACTCTGAGTTCTCCGGGGAGAGAAAGCGGTATATAAATAAAGTGTATTAATACTGAGGCTGTATAGGTGGGGTGGCCCTCCAAATGTTATTGCACTGCACCTCCCATCATCCTTTGCCATAGGCTCTGCTGCAGAGCCACAAAGCACCACTACTGGATCTTCCCAAATCGGCCACTTCAGCCTTTTCTGGATTCTGGCCTTACTCTACTAGGAATCATACCTTTAGCGCACTGCATGCTTCTTATTCCCCATACCCCAAAGCTGACATTATGGAACAAACTTTAGACACTTTATTTGTGAAGAAAGGTGTGAACAGCTTTGCCCATCCATCAGCCACAAGGCGAACTCTTAACTGGAAGAGACAGGCAGACAGTCTAGCAGAAAAAAAGGCACTGAGCAGCAATACACCAGGGGGAGGACAACAAACTACAAAATAAGGCAAATGTTTGGAAACCGCTCTCTTGGCAGAGATTTATATTTAGAAGATTGCTGATAAAGCCAGAGCTTCTGGACACATGAGCAAATAATCGGACACATTTTGTGCGAGAGCAGATGTGCATCAACTGGTTTTGGATCAGCTATACATCAACAGGCATCGCCTCTCTTTTGAGTGGGATTGCTGAAATTGCTCTGAAAGTATATGCATTTTGAAAGGAATGCTTGAACAGACCCTGGAATGTAATACGGAATGCTAGCTTCTCGGCATCTTGACGGAATTCAAAGCTGCTCATGTGCAGGGCTATGCTCAAAAGAGCATAAGCACAATGAAAAGGGGAGGCGGTTTTTCCTCTTTGGTTCTCACAACAGAGGCTCACTTATGTACAAGGGTTGAGTGAAAAGTAATGCCTCCACCTTCGTTACTTGGGTTTGGATGGGAATATTTTAATAAATCAAACACAGAAATAATCCTTAGGATGTGCTCTTTAACTACCACTATCCACTTTTTCACATACTCACCAGGCAATTGGATACGTTTCTGACAACGATGAACAAGTTTTCTTATTTATTTAATTTATTTAATTTATTTATTATTTGAACTTGTATGCCACCACTTCCTGAGAGCTCGGAGCGGCTCACAGTCACATAAAACATTATACAATCGAAACAGCATCTAAAATTGGCAAAAATAGTTATACAATTTAGCAGTCGAATACTAACCGAAAGAGATGAGTCTTGCAGGCCTTGTGGAATGATGGTAGGTCTTGCAAGGCCCGGACTTCTTTTTTAAGAGTGTTCCAAATTGATGGTGCCACCACAGAAAAGGCTCTACGCTGGGTGGACGCCAGGCAGATACATTTAACGCTAGGTATCTCGAGGAGGTTCAGGTGTTCGGTTGATAGGGGATAAGACAGTCCTTCAAATACAACGCCCCAGACCATGCAAGGCCATGTAGATTAACACCATCACCTTGAAGGTGATCCGGTGTTCGACCGGAAGACAATGAAGCTGCAGAAGGATGGAAGTTATGTGACCTCTCACCGGAATTCCAGTAAGAAGTCGCGCAGCGGCATTCTGGACGAGCTTAAGTTTCCGGATCAGAGACAAGGGCAAGCCAATGTAAAGGGCGTTACAGTAGTCCAGTCTTGAGATGACCGTGGCTTAGATCACCATGGCTAGGTCGTCTCTGGATAAGTAGGGAGCCAGCCGCCTAGCCTGCCGCAGATGGAAGAAAGCGTTTTTGCTGACGCTGGAGATTTGAGCTTCCATCATCAGCAAAGGGTCTAAAGTAAACCCAAGGCTCTTTACAGAAGACGACGGGCATAATGCCTCTCCATCCAGGGTAGGCAGCTGGACCGCCCCACCAACCGGACACCCCAGCCACAGTATCTCCGTTTTTGCTGGATTCACCCTCAATCTACTAGCACGCAGCCATCCAGTAATGGCCTCAAGGCACTGATGGAAACAAGAGGGTATGGAGTCCGGTCATCCTTCCATCCTCAGAACAAGCTGGGTGTCATCAGCGTACTGATAACATTCCAGCCCGAATCTTCGCACCAGAGTAACAAGTGGCCGCATGTGGATGTTAAATAATGGAGAAAGTATATCCCCTTGAGGGACCCCACAAAGCAGAGGGGCCCTCTCGGAAGCTACACCACCCCATTCCACTCGCTGTCCCTGGTTGTGGAGAAAGGACAACAGCCATTTTAAGGCTGTTCCCCTGACTCCAGCAGTGGTAAGGCGGTGGGCCAAAAGATTGTAATCGACAGTATCAAAAGCTGCTGTGAGGTCCAATAACACAAGCAGCGCTGATCCATTCTGATCTGAAGCTGATCTGAAATGGCGACCAACACAGTCTCCGTCCTGTGCCCAGAACGGAAGCTGGACTGGAAGGGATCTAATCTGGCTGTGTCATCTAGGAACTGCTGCAGCGGCCCCGCAACCGCCCTCTCAATCACCTTGCCCAGGAACGGAAGGTTCGAAACTGGGCAGTAATTGGAGGGAACTGATCGATCTAAATTCGGTTTCTTCTGTAGCGGGGAGACAACTGACTCCTTGTTCAAGGGAGCTATTTATTATATTCAACAGATGGTCACGTAGTCCCTCCAAGATGGCTTTCACCAGCCAGGAGGGACACGGATCAAGGGGGCATGTGGTCGGTCTCGCTGCAGCTAACAGTTCATCGACAGCCCCTGCGTCCAGTGGGACGAACCAATCAAGGGTGGGCCATCACGGAAGAAATCTATGCACTTTCATTTCGGGCTTCAGCATCCTGGGTACCCATTGTGCACAGATCTTCCAATAGCCAAGCAAAGCAATAATGTGACCCACGCGTTCTTGTGAAATGCCGATTATGCTTGAAATTTCTCTCTGAGTGACATGACAATTGTTAATTTGCATAAAGTCACATTGACCGACCGTTTGCGCAGGGTTCCATACATTTTTAGTAGCTGCCGGTTTAACCCCCTGTGCTAACTGTGGCCTCTGTCTCACTATTTGTTTCATACTGCCTCTAATACTGTTTAATCCTTTGGCCCCCTGTTCCTTTTCCATTGGGTGCACATCACGGCTGGAAGGCAAGCATCCGATGGGTGAGCCGAAGTGCATGAGGTGTGCATGCTGTCTCGTATGTTGTGAATAATTACGCAGACTGGCTTTCAAACATGACTAATGGGGACTGACGATTGTGGCTTTCTCTCTCTCTCTCTTTGTATTATACTTTTTTACAAATAAATCTCTCAAAGGTGGTTAATATTTAACATACGCTCTATTCTCCTGGCAGGATGTTAACATAGCAGAAGGAAACACTGTCAAGAGCTTGGATATAACTGAATCCCTAATAATTAGAGACACAGCCAACATAACAATGAGCAAGAATTTGCACTCTCTGAGACGTCAAGCCAACTGGAAGAGGGGTGAGAGCGAAACAGGACTGCAACTGATAATGGCAGGACATCCAGACTGAACTTAGCCATTATACTGCAAAACATGGGAAAGGGTGATCATGAAGAAAGTCATTGGCATCAACGATAGGGACCAACTAGGCTTGTGCGTGGAATTAGTTTCTTCCGTTCCCTCTGTTTCTTTTGGTACCTTGGGTACTTTGGGAGCCTGTAACGTTAAGGGCCCTCCCGGTACAAAAAAAAAAACTCAACACGAAAGAAAGTGGGAGCTGATCTCGGCTCCTCCTTTCCTTTTTGGCATCACAGTTTAATGCTTTTTTATTAATCCCACAGCAAACAAAAAGAAAACCATAATTCCTTGAAAACGACACTCCTCTTCCAGAATAGTCAACATGGATTTATCAAAAACAGGTCATGCCCGACTAATCTGATCTCTCTTTTCGATAGAGTTACAAGCTGGGTAGATGCAGGGAATGCCATGGATGTAGCGTATCTGGACTTCAGTATGGCTTTTGACAAGGTCCCCCTTGACCTTCTGGCAAACAAACTAGTCATATACATATGCATGAAGCCGTTGGGGGAGATCATCTGGAGTTTTGGGGTGCAGTGTCATCTGTACGCAGATGATGTCCAATTCTGTCACTCCTTCCCACCTGCTACAAAGGAGGGTGTTCAAGTCCTGAACCGGTGCTTGGCCGCTGTAACGAACTGGATGAGGGCTAACAGATTGAAACTAAATCCATACAAGACAGAGGTACTCCTGGTCAGTTGTAAGGACGAACAGGGCATAGGGTTACAGCCTGTGCTTGACGAGGTCACACTCCCCCTGAAGGCGCAGGTTCGCAGTCTGGGAGTGATCCTGGACTCATCGCTGAGCCTGGAACCCCAGGTCTTGGCGGTGGCCAGGGGAGCTTTTGCACAGCTCAGGCTTGTGTGTCAGCTGTGCCTGTATCTTGGGAAGTCAGACTTGGCCACGGTGGTCCACGCTCTGGTTACATCCTGTATAGGCTACTGCAATGCTCTCTACATGGGGTTGCCTATGAAGACAGCCCAGAAGCTGCAATTAGTCCAGCGCACAGCAGCCAGATTACTAATGGGAACGGGGTACAGGGAGCGCACAACTCCCCTGTTGCGCCAGCTCCACTGGCTGCCAATTAGCTTCCGAGCACAATACAAAGTGCTGGTGTTGATCTACAAAACCTTATATGGTTCCGGCCCAGTTTACCTGTCTGAACGTATTCTCCCCTATGAACCGTCAAGAGTGCTAAGATTGTCTGGAGAGGCCCTGCTCTCGGTCCCGCCACCTTCGCAGGCGCGTCTGCTGGGGACGAGGGACAGGGCCTTTTCTGTGGTGGCCCCCTGGCTGCGGAATTCCCTTCCAAATTAAATTAGATCCGCCCCCTCCCTCCTGACTTTTAGGAAACTGGTGAAAACATGGCTGTTCAATGAGGCCTTCGCAGAAAGGAGGAGATCGCGAAGCAACTAAAGTCGCCAACCACTTGATATGGACTGTGTATATGGATTAAGTTGGACTTGATTTTACTTTGGTGAAAGGCTTTTTAAATGTATTTATTGTATTGTATTTTATTGTAAATTTTATTGTAAATTTATGATGTTTTTAGATTTTAAACGTTAGCATTGAATACTTGCTGTTTGCCGGTCTGAGTCCCTCTTCGGAGGTGAGAAGGCCGGGGTATAAAAGTTTTAAATAAATAAATAATAATAGTCATATGTGGGCTGGGCAAAACTACGGTTAGGTGGATCTGTCATTGGTTAAGCGGACGAACCCAGAGGGTGTTCACCAAGGCTTCCTCTTCATCCTGAAAAGAAGTGACGAGCAGAGTGCCATCAGCAGGGTTACGTCCTGGGCCCGGTCCTGTTCAACATCTTTATTAATGACTTAGGTGAAGAGTTAGAAGGCATGATCATCAAGTTTGCGGATGACACCAAATTGGGAGGGATAGCCAATACTCCAGAGGACAGGAGCAGAATTCAAAACAATCTTAACAGATTAGAGAGATGATTGGCCAAAACTAACACAATTGAGTTCAACAGTGACAAATGCAAGATGCTCCACTTAGGCAGAAAAAAAATGCAATGCAAAGATACAGAACGGGGGACGCGTGACATTTAGTATAATGCCAAGTTTTTCAAACTTTTTGTTTTTTCAAATACCTTGGTTCGCTCCTGACTCAATAAAAAAAATTAATCATTCTCCGTGTTCTACCACCTTTGGGCTCCAGCACAGATCCTTGTCCTTTGTAAACGTTTGAGAACGAACTCAGCTTTCCATGTTTTGTGGGAACAGCTACCTCATACAGAATCAAGGGAAAATGGGGTTAAAAGGGAGGTGAGGCAAATTGTTCATTTACAATCCAGGCTCTTTGCATTTTTAAAGGCAGCACACAAAACTAAAGATGACAAAGGGTTGAATGCGTCTAAGGTAATTACGCTCAAAATTACATTCCATTTGTTTCCTTTATATTGCTTTCTTCTGGATTATCAATAGCGGGTAGAGGCTGCTGAAAATGAAATATCTCTGAATATTACATTCCTTTAAGAAGGTGCCACGGGCTCTTTAACGTCTTCTTTTATTTCTCACTCTCATTTCTCCGTCTTTGTGGCGTCGGCAAGAAACCTTTAGAAACCGATGTGCCCATTTCGACAGCTCTGTCTTTTCAAAGGATGGCAGTTTTAATACATTTTCAAAGAATACTTTTGCTTTTATAAGATGTTCTCAGGCAGAAGAAGAGTGTTGGTCTTTATTTCTTTTTATGGAGTGGCTCTTTGTTATTTTGTTGAGGAATTGTTTATCTCTTAACCGCCCACCAGGACCCTTGACGCAAAGCACAACAGAGGAAAACATTATATATGGACAAATAAAAACACATTTTAAAAATAGACTAAAACAATCCCATCAAATATTTTGAGACCATGCACCGTGCCCTTAAAATAGTTCTTAAAACCATCCAGAAGTGCCACCCTTCGCTTTTAGCTTTGCAGCCCAATGGGTTGTGTTGAGGAATCTGAGCTGTTAGGCTCAAAAAATAACCTTCAATTGGAGAAAAAGCAATAGCAGCCAAAACGTCTTCCTTGGGTTTCTCTCCAGGACTGCTAATGAGTATGGCCTTGTTGTTGTTTATTCGTTCAGTCACTTCCAACTCTTCGGGACTTCATGGACCAGCCCACACCAGAGCTCTCTGTCGGCCATCACCTCCCCCAGCTCCTTCGGGGTCAAGCCAGTCACTCCAAGGATACCATCCATCCATCTTGCCCTTTGTAAGGACTCACCCCAGTTGGCTAGGCCGAAGCCTGTGAGGTCGACCTATGTAAACAGTTGACATCCATGTTGGGAGTGGAGTTTGGATCAGTGGCCATGTTGGGAGGGTAATCCTGAGCCTAGGGGAGTAGCCAAAGTACTCTCTGGGAGCTAGCAACATGAGCATTCCTAGGATTGGCTGGGATCAGAGCAAGGGAGGAGTCAGGAGAAAGGAGGGAAAATCTTGTCCGAGAGTCAGTCAGTTAAGGCTTGGCTTTTGACAAAGTAACGTCAGAGTCTGAATCTCTCAGGAAAGAGAGAGAAAGTTCTTTCTACGCTGTTTCACAGACAGGGGAGAGACTCTTAGCTAGTCTTCTACATTAGGGGAAGATTAGTGTTCAGAGAGGAATTTTCTGGGACCAGAAGTCTAGTGGAATAGCTCAGGTTAAGGGCTGCTAGACTGGCCAAAAGGAAACCTGAAAGGATTTTTCAGGGACTAACTGAGAAGCTGGTGATTGTTCTCACAACTAAATGTTATTATTAGTGTGAGGGAAAGGACAGAGTCTGTTTGTGAAATAACTATACTGTGCCTGAAGTTAAGGAACCTAATCAAAGAAACCTCTTGTAATAGAGAAACCGGTTATATTTTAAGAAGATCTTTGACATCTAAGATTTTAGTACCTTGTTTATTACAACCATTACGATCTGTGCCTTTCTCAAGAAAGCTGTTGAAACAATAAACATTTCTCTGTTCAGTTTAAAGCCCAAGCCTCGTATTGTGCCATCTTTCATAAGAAGCCTCTGTCTAGTGCCAGCTTTTGAAACAATAAACATTTCTCTGATTTAAAGCGCCATTTGTTTCATTCACCTCAGCACCCATCATGCTGAGGGTTGCCATTGAGCCATAAGGAGGTTGGTTATCAGTAATTATATTATCTATAATAAATCCTTGGGTATTTACCCAAGGTTGGTAGCAGCGTTACCCTAACCGCAAGAACATTATTGGGGTTCCAAAGCACTCAGGAGCCCTGGTCATCACATTTTGGAGGCAGCGGTGGGATATAAAATAGGAAGGTCCACCCTGCCCCAAGTGGTCAAAGGCCAGGTCGTCACACCCTTGGTCGGCCCCTTTTTCCTTCCATTTTCCCCAACATCATTCTCTTATCTAAGCTTTCTTGTCTTCTCATTATGTGGCCAAAGTACTTCCTCTTTGCCTCTAATATCCTTCCCTCCAATGAGCAGCTAGGCTTTATTTCCTAGAGTATGGGCTGGTTGGATCTTCTCGCAGTCCAAGGCACTCTCAGAACTTTCCTCCAAAACCACAGTTCAAAAACATCTATCTTCCTTCACTCAGCCTTCCCTAAGGTACAGCTCTCACATCCGTAGGTTACTACAGGGAATACCATTGCTTTTACTATGCGGATCTTCATTGCCAGTGTGATCTCTCTACTCTTCACTATTTTATCATGATTGGTCCTTGCTCTCCTCCCAAGAAGTAGACGTCTTCTGATTTCCTGGCTGCAGTCTGTGTCTGCAGTCATCTTCGCACCTAGAAATATAAAGTCTGTCACTGCCTCCATGTTTTCTCCCTCTATTTGCCAGTTATCAATCATTCTTGTTGCCATAATCATTGTGTTTTTGATGTTTAGCTGCAATCCAGAATACTGTAAATCTATCTATCTATCTATCTATGTATATTAAAAAAGTCAGTGTTTGCGGGCGGTGGGTGGGTGGTGCGACTGAGCGAATATGTGCCAGCGTTTCGATTGGCTGCAACTGTGGGATTCTTTGCATAAATGGCTGTGACTGGCCAGCCTTTCAAGATTCCAACACAGCACAGAGAGGAAAAGGAAGGGCCTGAGGCAGGCATAAATGGCTGGAGTTGAAGTTAGCCAGTTGACAGTTTTTTCTGTTGGAAATGGAATGTTCAGTACCTTCACCCAATACACTTCTAAGGTGACTCAGAGGGAAAGCAAAAGGCCTCAGGCAGTCAGCCACTGAGGCCCACAGCAATGACGGATCAGGACCAAACATGGCAAACAGGGGCCCACAGGCCCACTACACAACCTGGTGTGATTTAGGGCAGGATAGGCCACGAATGATGGGATTTGCAGTACCTTCACATCATTCACTTCCCAAACAACACTGCAGCCCCTATAAATCACAGACCAGGCCCAAAATTGACAACAAGGCTTCCTTAACTTGATTTTCCTGACTAGGCCTCAGCTCATGGGATATTGTTAGGCTTCCTCAACTTGATTTTCCTGACTAGGCCCCCAACAATGACAGAACAAGACCAAACTTGGCACACAGCACCCTGAGAAGTGCAGATTTACCATCTTGTTGATGTGAGAACCAGCAACCAAAGCTTGGCAACTGAAAATCGAAAGTGGGAAGATATCATTCCAAGAAGCGGAGCCTCTGCCGGTGTGATCCATGCTTGAATCATCCTCAAAATGTTCTGGAGGTCGATTAAAAACAAACAGGTATTCTTCTCCCTGAACGATCCTGTACTTTAGCAGAATCCGCCAAATCTGCCTCTCTTTTTCTTCTTTTTTTGGCAAAACCCAGCAGCAGTTCCCATTCCAGCTTCCTATTGATTCTAAATTATGCATCTGTCGTCCCACTCAGCTGTCTCTGTGCGCGGCTTCTAAGGTTCACTCTTGGCTCGCTCGCTCAACCTGTAATCTGCAAACAGATGTTCCCAATGAAATGGGAAACCTGATGCCGTTGACATGCATTATCCCCATGCCAGATGGCAAGGGAAGGATGGCACTACCTGCCGAGCGAGAAGGGAATTGTGTTTGACACGTCCTTGATTCCAATGAGCAGCGTGGCACTCCTGGCCAAACTTCTCATCTGGTCCATCAAATGTCGTTTGACAAGCCCAGACATCCGACTGCTGGAGTGGTGACGCCCGGTTGTATTTACATGCATTTACAGCAGCACGGCAATGCAAAGTGAGCAAGCGAACAGGGTCCCGGCCCTAGAAACAGCCCAGGAAACAAACAGTTTCAATTATTCACCAAGGTTTACACTGCGTTGGCCTTGCTCCCCCCCCCCCCCCAAGTTATTGGCTAGGAATAAAGACCTCGTCTGCTTCATTGCTCACCCGTTGCAATGGCCTGTTACGTATCGCCACTTCCTAGCAAAACTGCATGCCTTTGTGACAGGTGGGATGCATTTGCTAAAAGGGCTTTCGTATTACAAGGCTTCCCGGGGCCAGCGTGAAACATTGCTAGCTCACCTTTCCGGACCCATTTTGCTTTGTTAGACTTTCAGTTCTACAAAAAAAAAAAAAGAAAGACACAAAAAGCAAGAAAATGAAAAAAAAGCAGCATTATAAAGTGGGTGCCATTCTGCGCTGGATAATGAATGCCATTGGACACCACTTGAATTGAGTTGCTGTGAGATTTCTGGGCTGTATTAAACAGTGTATTTTAATATTTTGATAATTTTTTTAATGTTTATGTATATTCATATGAATTCTTGTCCCAGGATTGATTGTTTGCCGTATATATGCTATGCTAACTCCCTGAGTCCCCTTTGGGATGAGAAAGGCAGAATATATATGTTGTAAATAAATAAATAAACCTATCTATCTATCTATGTATATAATAAAAGTCAGTGTTTGCGGAGGTGCGGAGGGCGGGAGGTGCGGAGGAATATGTGCCAGCGTTTCGATTGGTTGCCATTATGGGATTAGTTGCATAAAGGACTCTGATTGGCCAACCTCAGAACTCCAACACTCTAAAGCACCAGACAGAGGAAATTGCTTGCCACTGAGGGACTATTTGCATAAAGGACTCTGATTGGCCAACCTCAGAACTCCAACACTCTAAAGCACCAGACAGAGGAAATTGCTTGCCACTGAGGGACTATTTGCATAAAGGACTCTGATTGGCCAGAAAAACTGAAGGCAACTGAATGCTTGCATGCAGTGCATATCGCCTCCACTTGGCTACAGAGTTAGCCAGTTGACAGTTTATATCCGTTGGAAATCGAATGTTCATTTTCTGAGAGGATTTCACTACAGTGAGAGGGTTTCCTGATGTACTGAGAGCATTACTAGCATTACAAGCTGGCCGCAAAATAGACAGACATCCTTCCAGCAAAAGTTTAAAACACCACTATTCCCTACAGGCCTCAGCCTGAATTGACAGTAAGGCTTCCTAGGCCTCAGCCTGAATTGACAGTAAGGCTCCCTAGGCCTCAGCCTGAATGGACAGTAAGGCTTCCTAGGCCTCAGCCTGAATGGACAGTAAGGCTTCCTAGGCCTCAGCCTGAATGGACAGTAAGGCTTCCTAGGCCTCAGCCTGAATTGACAGTAAGGCTTCCTAGGCCTCAGCCTGAATTGACAGTAAGGCTTCCTAGGCCTCAGCCTGAATGGACAGTAAGGCTTCCTAGGCCTCAGCCTGAATGGACAGTAAGGCTTCCTAGGCCTCAGCCTGAATGGACAGTAAGGCTTCCTAGGCCTCCGCCTGAATGGACAGTAAGGCTTCCTAGGCCTCAGCCTGAATGGACAGTAAGGCTTCCTAGGCCTCAGCCTGAATTGACAGTAAGGCTTCCTAGGCCTCAGCCTGAATGGACAGTAAGGCTTCCTAGGCCTCAGCCTGAATGGACAGTAAGGCTTCCTAGGCCTCAGCCTGAATTGACAGTAAGGCTTCCTAGGCCTCAGCCTGAATGGACAGTAAGGCTTCCTAGGCCTCAGCCTGAATGGACAGTAAGGCTTCCTAGGCCTCAGCCTCAATGGACAGTAAGGCTTCCTAGCCCTCAGCCCTTTTCAAATAACCCGGGCACCTCCGGGTCCCCAAGCTAGTAAATAAATAAAGAATTCCAGAAGCATTCTCTCCTGATGTTTCACCCACATATATGGCAGGCATCTTCAGAGGTTATGAGATCTGTTGGAAACTAGACAAGTGGGGTTTATATACCTGTGGAATAATGTCCAGGGTGGGATAAAGAAGTCTTGTCTGTTGGAGGCAAATGTGAATGTTGCAATTGGCCACCTTGATTAGCATTGAATGTCCTTGCAGCTTCAAAGTTTGGCTGCTTCCTGCCTAGGGGAATCCTTTGTTGGAAGGTGTTAGCAGGCCCTGATTGTTTCCTGTCTAGAATTTCCCTGTTTCTGAGTGTTGTTATTTACTTACTGTCTTGATTTTAGTTTTTTAAAATACTGGTAGCCAGATTTTGTTCATTTCCACATTTTCCTCCTTTCTGTCGAAATTGTAAACGTGCTTGTGGATTTCACTGGCTTCTCTGTGTTGTCTGGCATGGTGGACAATTCCTAACAGCCTCTGGCCCCTTCCTTTTCCCCCTCAGCTGCTTAAACAACTGGAGGGCCGAAGTTTGCCCATGCCTGGTCTATATTGCCTATATTCCCTCCTTGATCACCAGAGCATTTCAGTTGAGGATTATTATTTATTTATTTATTTAAAACTTTTCTACCCCGGCCTTTTTACCTCCGAGGAGGGACTCAGACCGGCAAACAGCAATTATTCCATGCTAACATTTAAAATCTAAAAACACCATAAATTTACAATAAAATTTACAATACAATTCAATACAATACAATAAATACATTTAGAAAGCCCTTTGCCAAAGTAAAATCAAGTCCAACTTAATCCATATATTCGGTCCGTATCAAGTGGTTGGCGACTTCAGTCTCTTCGCGATCTCCTCCTTCATTCTGCGAAGGCCTCATTGCACAGCCACGTTTTCACCTGCTTCCTAAAAGTCAGGAGGGAGGGGGCGGATCTAATTTCATTTGGGAGGGAATTCCACAGCCGGGGGGCCACCACAGAAAAGGCCCTGTCCCTCGTCCCCACCAGAAGTGCCTGCGAAGGTGGTGGGACCAAGAGCAGGGCTTCTCCAGACGATCTTAGCACTCTTGACGGTTCATAGGGGAGAATACGTTCGGACAGGCAAACTGGGACGGAACCATACAGGGTTTTGTAGGTCAACACCGGCACTTTGAATTGTGCTCGGAAGCTAATTGGCAGCCAGTGGAGCCAGTGGGGAGTTGTGCGCTCCCTGTACCCCACTCCCGTTAGTAGTCTGGCTGCTGCACGTTGGACTAATTGCAGCTTCCGGGCAGTCTTCATAGACAACTCCACATAGAGAGCATTGCAGTAGTCTATACGGGATGTAACCAGAGTGTGGACCACCGTGGCCAAGTCTGACTTCCCAAGATACGGGCGCAGCTGGCGCACAAGCCTGAGCTGTGCTAAAGCTCCCCTGGCCACCGCCGAGACCTGGGGTTCCAAACTCAGCAATAAGTCCAGGATCACTCCCAGACTGTGAACCTGCGCCTTCAGGGGGAGTGTAACCACGTCAAGCACAAGTTGTAACCCTACAACCTGTTCGGCCTTACGACTGACCAGGAGTACCTCTGTCTTGTCTGGATTTAGTTTCAATCTGTTAGCCCTCATCCAGTCCGTTACAGCGGCCAAGCACCGGTTCAGGACTTGAACAGCCTCCTTAGTAGCAGGTGGGAAGGACCGACAGAGTTGGACATCATCTGCGTACAGATGACACCGCACCCCGAAACTCCGGATGACCTCCCCCAACGGCTTCATGTATATGTTAAGGATTACCTTTAGAGATGTGAAGCTAGAAAGGGCCATGCTGCGAAGGGTTGATATTGGGACCTTTTGGCACGGAGGACCTGCGGGAGAAGTGGTGGGCTTTTGGGAGGAGGAAAGAAACTGCTTGACTCTGCAGTTTGTGCAAAAGCAAACCTACATTGTGAGTCAACTCTCCAGCTCTCCTGGGTTATTTTTGACTCCATATTTGTTTTTGCTGAGTATAGCGTTGCCTTCTGCCCTTGGTCAGCATTTTACCACCTATGAAGCGATGCCAGCAAAAAAATAAAGAATTCACTTTTTTAAAACTCTTTCCTTTTTCATTCTAGGTCAAACAGCAACCTGTTAACCAGACAGTATTGGTTCAGGAGGCTCCTAGTGACTTGAGCAATTCATAGCTAGATATCTCAGCCTTTCCGATTTGTCTCCATATGTATGAGGGGCGTTCATTAAAGATTTCCCCTGACCCACTTCTATTTATCACAGGACGCCAAAACTGCACATGTGTCATGATCCAAGTCTCTAATAGGTTACATGCCAATTTACACGTTTTTTAAGGTTTAGACAAAAACACATAATCCCCCTAAATGCAATAGGAATGCAACAGGAAAGCACCGGGAATGTGGCGCAGCTGGCTAAGTGTCAGCTGCATGAGATATCTCTGACCAATAGGTCATGAGTTCGAGGCCTGCCCGGGTCAAGGTGGGTGCTCGACCTTTAAGTGTAGCCTGCTGTCAACCTTTGCAGCCCGAAAGACAGTTGCGTCTGTCAAGTAGGAGATTAAGGTACCACATTAAGTGGGGAGGCAAATTTTGACTGAATTATGAGGCCATTAAAGAACTCCAGGAACGCTGAGGAATGCGGAAGGAGCAACAAGGGACGCTGGGAATGCTGAGAGATGAGGAGTGCATCAGCTCCCCCTGGTGGCCAGAGTTTGCCTCTGTTTGTCTATATGTGTGTATGTGGAAACGGCAGGGATTGTCTGCTAAGTATGTGTACCTGTAATCCAGCAGAATATAAATAAAGTAAATAATAAATAAATAAATAAATAAACGGCAGCAATCCCCTTGAATGTCTATCTGTCTTGGTGACACACAACCACATAACTTCAACTCAGTAAAGATTTATACTATTATTTACTTACTTTAGTCCTCTTTGCAGATTCAATAATTTTATTTATTATTACTAGAGTGACTCTAAATGGCTGGCACCATTGGGGATTTCTGATGCTGAGCACTACATTCTGGGACAGGGGTCGGGAACCTGTTTGATTCAGAGAGCCATGAAAGCAAAATCATTGGAAATTTATTTCAGTGAGAGCCATATAATATATATAATATATTTTAAGACTGAATTCAACTAAATGTGAGTATATACGTACATACTATAAGAAAAGGATTCCCCCGGCAGAATGACAGGACACTTCAGACCTGGCTCTGCAAAAGGCACGCTCAGGACTCTGGGAAGGAAAAGAAGGTGGAAGGAAGGAAGTGGGAAAGAAAAGAAAGAAAGAAAGAGGAAAGAAAGGAGGGAGGGGGAGAGGAAGAAAGAAAAGAAGAACGAACTATAGAAAAGAAAGAAAAGAAAAGCAGGAGAGAGACAAGGAGGGGAAAAGAAAGAAGGAAATGGGAAGGGAGGAAAGGAAAGGGTGGGGAAAAGAAAGGAAAGGGAGTGAGAAAAAAGTAAATTAATGAAGGGAAAAGAAGAAAAGAAAGAAGGGGGGAGAGAAGGAAGTGAAAAGGAAGGAGAAGGAAAGGAAGACTTGGGGGGAAAGAATAGAAGAGGAAGGAAGGAAGAGGGAGGGAGAATGGAGGAAAGAAGGAAGGGGAGAGAGGGAGGGAAAAGGAAGGAGAGAAGGAAAGGGTGAAGGGGAGAAAGAAAGGAAGAGGAAGGAAGGAAGAGGGAGAATGGAGGAAAGGAGGAAGGGGAGAGAGGGAGGGAAAAGGAAGGAGAGAAAGAGAAGGAAAGGGTGAAGGGGGAGAAAGAAAGAAAGAAAGAAAGAAAGGGAGGGAGGAATAGGGAGAGTGGAGGAAAAAAGGAAGGGGAGAAAGGGAGGGAAAAGGAAGGAGAGAAGGAAAGTATGGGTTGCTCTTGAGAGCCAGGTGCAATCATGAAAAGAGCCACGCCTGGCTCCCGAGCCATAGGTTCCCCACCCCTGGGAAATGTAGTTTAGGGCAGGGCTTTTTGCATTTTCTGCCACAGGGGGGAGGGGTCTTACCTTCCCAAACTATATTTCTCAAAAAATTGGTTTTTAAAGCACTTTATGTTGCTTAATGCTTAAACTGAAAATTAACTGACCTTGGGAAGCATCTGAACGTTACAGAATCTTAATGAAAATGATTGGTGAGTGTTTCCATTTTTAAATCCTCCCCCCTTTTCCTGCATGTTTCTAATATAATTTGCATGCATGAATTTAACAAATTGAAACCTTATTACTGAAAAAGATACTGAGATACACTTTAGGTTCCAAGTTACTTAAAAGGGATTTGAGGAGAGTGGGGGAGACTAAGGCAATTACTAGGGCTGTTTCCGAAGCCAAAAAATGCTTCAAATTCGGAATCGGATGTTGATTTCGTTCAAAAATCAGATGTGATTGACTTCCGAATTTTTTTGGGGAAAAATTTCGGAATTGATTCGGAAGTATTTCCGAAATTTGGAAGTCTTCGGAAGTTTTCAAAAATGACGTCCGCCTTCAAAAATGGCCCAAAAAATCAGCAGAAGGGAGAGTCAGCTGTTAGCCATCAGCCAATGAGCAATCAGCAAGAAAATTCGGAAATGACATCCAAAATTCGGAATACCAAAATTCGGAATTTGGAATTCGGAATTCCTGTTGGGAGGGCTGCTCTCAAAATTGCTTCAAAAGTCGGAAGTAGGGGGGGGGGGGACTTCCGAAATTTGGAAGTATCCGAAATTCAGAAGTATCCGAAATTCGGAAACAGCCCTAGCAATTACAATATGTTTGGTAACTCCACCTGGGCCGATAGAAGTGAATGATTATATCTATATTTGCACAGCAAGCAGGGAAAAGTTTAGCTTTCCCATGTCTTCCCCAAATATAATTTCTGTGCATGGCATTGGGAAGTGTACTTACATGCTAGAGAGAAACTGAAAGGATACACAGAGAATTTTATGGCTTCTGGGGGAAAAAATCATTTGTGTGTGCTAAATGGGAAACAAATCCCAGATCCTGTAGGAAATAAAGCAGCATCACCTAAGGGAAATACTGGCAGAAAAGGGAAAGATGGCACATTACAACTTGTCCTTGTCCCTTCTTCCATGTTCCTAGGAAAGAAAATCCAACACTTTATTTAAGGCGAGACAGCACCCCCATGTGGTTCATTGATGGCTGAAAAGGAATGAAATTTTAAAACACTGCTACGGAGGAAAATGACACATACATAAGAGCAAGGGTGGGCAATTATTTTTTCCAAGGGGTGACACGAGAGCCAAAAAATATTATGGAGGGCCGCACCTAAAGGCTGAACTACATTTTAATCTACATTATTTATTTATTTATTTATTTACTATATTTACTATATATTATATTATTATAAAATAATAATAAAAACCAATAAAATGAAATGAAATTCAAGAAGACAAGGTGTGAACCAAGATAGAGGCTGATATCCTCAAGAACGGAAGGATCGAGTCTTCCGGGTCGCCACGGCGATCAGCCGCCGCAGGTCACTGACTGCTTCCGCTGCAGGCCCGGATCGCCTCCCGGGATGGCAGGCACTCCAAAGCCGCCGCTCCTCGATTGTTCTCCGGAGCAGCGGGCTGTCTGCCAACACAGGCCCCAGAGCCCGCGATGGGATGCCGGCAGCGGCACCCCTTCCTCTTGGCCCTGCCCCCAACGCCCTTCTCCCCGGGCTGGACAGAATCGGCTGCCGGGCCGCATCCGGCCCATGGGCCGTAGATTTCCCAGGATAAAGGTGGGGAGCCTTTCTTCCGAGGCTCCCTGAGGTGCCCAGGCCCTCCCTGGCAGCTGGGATGGGCCTGCCGGCTGGCTGGCTGGCTGGCACGTGAAGGGGAAACGGCCGAAGGAGGTGGCGCCCCAGCTCCTTCCTCTTCGCTGCTGCCGCCCAGCCATTACTCCTCCCCCAAGTAGCAGCAGGCAGGAGGGGAAAGAAAGGGGGGGGGAGACGTTTTTGCGGCACACCAGATGATCCGTCACAGAACAGTAGTGTGCCGCGGCACAGCGGTTGGGAAACACTGCTTTAGAGAGAAGGACGAGAAAGATGTAGTGGTTAGAGACCAGGGTTCAGTTCCCCACTCAGTCATGAAAACAAACTGAGTAACCTTGGCTGAGTAATGCACAATCAACCCCATAAAAACCTGTGATAGATTCACTTTATGGCCACCATAAGCCAGAAATGCCATGAAAGCACACCGCAACAACAACACGAAATATAGACATATGGCATGCTTCACAAAGACATACTTTCCCACCTTTTTGTACTATGGAAATGCAGTTTCTGAGACGTCTTCAAAGGCAGCCCCACATAAAGTGCATTGCAGTAGTCCATTTTAGACGTCAGTAAAGCCTGGACCACCATGGCCAAGTCCCTACATTGTTTTGGCACACAGTGTTGCAAACCAAACAGACTATCCAATAAATATCTATACAATATATAACAGGAAAAGACGAGATTCTCATTGAGAAAAATGAATGTGAGCTTGGACTCTTTTAATGGGAAATTCACACTCATTTTTTGACAACTTTGTACTTGGGCAATAAAGACAGATGTCTACCATAATGCCATTAATGTTATTGCTATCTTTATTAGTGTATTTCTACCAACAGAGACAAGATGTTATTCTTTCTAATTTCAAATATTATGTTTAATAGGGTCATTCCAGACATGTCTCCACGAGTAGCTCTTTTATTACATTTGCGGCAGATGATGCAATACTCAATTACTACTGCTGCAGCCTCTGTTTTAGAAGCCAAAAATTACTGGAATATGTTGATTTTATGACTCATATACTCCCCAACATGGCTTAAAAGATATTCATGGCCATATCCCGTACAACCATAATTCACGGGCGCACCATAAAAAAAACATTGCCAGCCCTTAGATGTGGCAATGCTGTATCTAAATAATTAGAGAAATACTGGCACACTTCGTTATTATCTCTCTCTCTCTCTCTCTCTCTCTCTCTCTCTCTCTCGGCATTACTTCACAAACGAAGATTCTTATGAAGGACTCATCCCACGCTTTTTACAAGCGCATTGATGACTAAAAAGGCCAATCTGAGATAGGCAAGTCCGGTTGCAGAAAGCACAGCAGAAAGTCTCCTTGGGTGATGTTGTTTCCAAGTTGCGGTTCTTTCTGCGTTGTCGTTTCTCTTCGAGACCCATTGGGCGTGTCTTCTCAAAAGAGGCCGCAGCATTGTGGATAGTGCATCTCCATGCCTCCCGATGTGAGGTCAGGGTGGACCACCGCTGGTGATCAATCTGGCCGAGCCTGAGATATTGTTTCAGGGAGTCCTTATATCTCTTTTTGGGGGCGCCTCTCTTGCGCTGACCCGTGGCGAGTTCACCTTAGAGTAGTATCTTTGGGAGGCGGTGGTCCTCCATCCTAGAGACGTGCACTTCCCAGCGCAGCTGTGCTCTCAATAGCATGGCCTCAATGCTGGTGATCCCTGCTTGCTCAAGGACAGCAACATTAGTCACATAGTCACTCCAGTGTATATTTAGGATTGTGCGAAGACAGCGCTGATGAAAGCATTCGAGGAGTCGTAGGTGTTGGCGATAGGTGACCCATGTTTCAGACCCATAGAGGAGAATAGACTGTACAATAGCTCTGTACACACTGATTTTGGTGCTTTGCCTCAGGTGCTTGTTGCTCCAGACTCTTTTTTGAAGCCTTCCAAATGCACTATATGCCTTTGATAATCAGTGATCTATCTCTTTGTCAATCTTGGCGTCTGAAGAGATGATGCTTCCCAGGTAGGTGAACTGCTGAACGGACTTAAGCACAGATGTGCCTATGATGACGTGAA